>JAOQGH010000019.1:6124556-6157555 GCA_025769975.1 Gallinago jamesoni | reverse complement strand
CTAGGAGAGGAGAGGAGAGGAGAGGAGAGGAGAGGGGAAAAAATATCCTACTGTAAACATCATTTATTTGAGAGAAGGTGTAATACAAAAAGTAGAATCTTTCAAAAATTACTGAAATAGTTTGTAAAAATATTTGTTTTCCTTTTTCTTCTCTTTATTTTAAAATAATTCATGACTAAATGTATTCTGTTTATCCCGAGTTGTAAACATGTGGGCATACCTGTGGAAAAAACCCATACCCCAGGGATCTAATCTGATGGATAATCCGATTATGTTGGCCAAGCTTTATCTAAAAACTCTGTGCCGTCCGAACATGCAGTGATTTCACCATTACTCAGAGTCTGGATTAATTTCATCTATTTCTGTTTCTTCTGGGAATTTAGCAATGCCCTTTGTAACAAGCCTGTTTTCATCTCAGTGGTGTTGCTATATACATATTGGCCTTTGATAATACAATCTTGTTTCCTGGATGGTCTGCATCCATTTGAGGGGGGACGTCCTGATTTAATTACAGACTGTGACTGTTCATACCCTGGGTGGTTATGTCCAAAACCGCAGATCTCTCAGCTTCCCTCACATCTCCCAAGCTGAAACAGATTGTTTTTCAAGTTTACAGGTTGAGGTGGAGTTCCCAGTTGTACAGCCTCATTTCTCATTTGCAGTTATCTTTTTGTCAAGAAATAGCTGGTGGCTAACTCCAAGCAGGGGTAAGGAGAGGCAGTGCCTCTGCAGTCCTCCCCCTGAAGGTACGGAAGACATCTGCTGGTGTCTGGGAGCCACACAAAACGTGGCATTTCCCTCCTGGGGGGAGAAAAAAAAAAAAAAAAAAGGAAAATCAATATATAGAAATTAATGTGCCTTTGTGAAGATTCAAAACAGATGGGGAAAAGGTCAAGGATTCTTTGTTGCTAAGTGCGTTTCTATGACAACTGCAATGTGTATGTTATGAGTGAGCAATCATTTGTTCCAGCTGCTGGATCATTAAAGGGGCAGCATTTCCCGCAGCACTGGGAATGTTGTTCATGGCTTATTTACTTTTTCCTTACCCCTCTTTAAACCAAGGTTTCAACAGGTGAGACTCAGTGAGTACATGAAAGCTTCAGCGAATCGCAGCACGCTACACCAAGGGTCTGGATGAGTTTGGATTGCACAGTGTGTGCCTTAGAGGGTGCTGGGGGAGCTTAGTAAGGAGGTTAAGGAGATAGATTGATTTACATCCAATCGTGCCATTAAATCTGTACGCTCATGATGAGATAGTCTACGATTCCATGACGGTGGGCTGTGTTGGATGCGTTTCTGTAGAATTTATGGCACAATTTCAGAGACTTGTGTGACTTGGCTTTCCACTCATCTGTAACATGGGAATAATAGTATGTACAAAGACTTATAAAATATTTGAATATCACCTTAGAAAAAGTTAATTAACTTTGGAATGATGGTAGAAAAATAGTCCTGTCTTCACACATTGAAATAAGAGCTGTCATCATGGCCTTGTCCATTGCTTCAACAGCATGGGTATCTGGTTCAGGAAGCAGAGATTTTATTGTTTATAGAAGTCAAATTTGTGAAACCTTTCCATTCACCTCGTTTTACTATTTCTTTTGAATAGATGGCCAGTATCCACTGCCAGGGACACTGAAGAACATGTTGGGTAATTGTTATGTGAGTTGTCTGTCTGGAAAAGGTGACTGCTTCAGAGTCTCTGAGCCTAGCAGTCACTTCTCAGGGTACATACAGCCCTCTAGTCTTCTCTACACTGGAGCACAGTACTTTAGCTAACAGCCAGAAAATGTCTCTCTAACAGTCTATATGACATCTCATTGGCTTCTGGCTGTTTGTGCAGTTTGCCTTTCATCAATAAGGATCTTTTTTTAAATTTTTTTTTTGTTTCATGTATGAGTGCAATAGAAAACATAAATTTCTACTAATTGTTAGGAAAAAGAAAAGGGAAAAAAGAAAAGGGAAAGCCAAACAGTTGCAAAGAAAATTCTGTGTCATCTGAGACTGATTGCTTCTCTAGACTGATATCTTCTTTTTGATCTTGTCTGGGAATTAAAATGTCTTCCACTGTTTATGGCTTTATAAAATTTTCTTTGGAAAACTACTATGCAAAACCACTAATACTACCAGATTAAAGTTAAGAGTGATGAATGTGAGGGAAAAGATTTATGCAAGAAGCATTAGGAAACTCTGAGCCTGGATGTTGGTAGACATGGCAGCCCAGCTGCCATCAAAAGACTCGTCGCAGCCAGAGGAATTGTTCTATTGTCATGACTTGCTTTTGGCCAAGCAGCAGGGTTGGTGTTTTTAGGTGGGAAGTGGAAGTTGCAATAAAACCAGGCCTTCAGTGTCAGAAAGCCAGACCATAATATAGGCTTAGCCAGCAACTCTTCTGTCTGTCTTCTGACAAACAGTCTTTCTCTTTTGCACAGATTTTTTTCCTCACACTTTCTTTGTTGCAGCTGGTGGAAGAACAAAGGCGTGTGGCTGCACTGTGTTTTGGATCCCGTCCATCTTGCCTCGCTTCACCATATGGAGTGATAATGGTTTCCCCTATTCAGATCTTGTTTTGTTCTTTGAGAAATATGGAGAGGGAGGTATTTACTAAATTCAGTCAAGAGTGGCAGGAATGAGGCTAAAGGTCTTGGAAGCTGAGCATCCCCCAGTGATTCAGCATCTATGTGGTTCACTGTCTTTCTGGAAGCCTGGGCTCAGCTGCCCTCAGCATCACAGCTCTTTATACCTCAGTTCTGGCTTTTCACAGCCAGCCAGAGTGCAAATTTCTTGATGCTATCTCAAATAATTTCACTTGGAGAAAGAAGAGTTTATTCCCCACTTTGCAGCCACAGCTTGGTGAAATAACTAATTACGTTAGTGGTTTCAGCTTGGTGTCTGTGCTCGTAGATACAGATATCTGGACTCACATCTGCTCCGAACTGACTACAGATAGGACAGATTATCAGCACAACGTTGGGCTGAAATATTGCAAGGGTCTTCCCTGTTCTGGGTCACTTGCATTTGTAAAATGGGTACTTGGAGATCTGGGAAAAGAAATTTCATGGGGCACTTGTCTGCTAAGAGGGAAGAACTGGAACAAGTTGTAAAAAGGTACAGAGATGGAGTGAAAACCCATGCACTGCTGTCGATGCAGCTCAGATTAGCTCAGGTTAGCTACTCAAGAGGAATGGCAGAGAAAAGATGGCTGGAGGAAATGAGATTAAGACATCAGCTTTGGAAAAAAAAAAAAAACAACAGAGTTGGGAGAGTCCTCCAGAGGATGCTGATTTCCAGAGCCTTGAAGGTGAAGGGAAGTCCCTGAGTCTTTCCAGCTGCTGTCATTAAAAATGAGTTTCATTTTTGTGGGGATATACCTGAAAAGATAACAATTTATCACTTCTGCCAGCTATTCCTCTACCTAAGGTATCTTAGTGGTGCAGACCTGTGAAAGAAGCCAATCATGTCCCATTTTGGAGTTACTGGATTTGGTGTCTGACTTCCTTTAAAAATCTTGGAAGCACTTTCAACTCTATATTCTTCCTAATACAAACACTAATGAATCACACAAAACCCTAATTGGAGTAGGTAAACAGTTTACCCATGTTAGAATACCCAAATGCTAAACAAGTGGTGACCTTCTTCACCACTTTATGCTTTAGGGTGGAGAAGAGCAAAGCAAAAAATCACATTTATGGTGTTTCCAGTAGACTAGATAAACTTCAGCTATCTGGATATGAGTTGCTTGAGCCATATGTGATCTACCTGCACTGTACAACAGTTCCCAAAGTTGCTAAGCGTTAAGCTGTGCACAAGGGGAGGACAGGAAAATGGGGCTAGCCTTTTCTGAAACCTTATTCTTAATGGTAAAAAGTTAAGGCTTATAAAATATCTGTTTTCAGAATCCTAGAATCATAGAATCATATGGGGTTGGAAGGAGCCTCTGGAGATCATCTAAGTCCAACCCCCCCCACCAGAGTGGGTCTACCTAGAGCAGGTTGCACAGGAAATTGTCCAAGTGAATTTTTAATGTCTCCAGAGAAGGAGACTCCACCACCACCTCTCTAGGCAGCCTCTTCCAGGGCTCTACCACTCGCACAGTAAAGAAATTCCTTTTCACGTTTAGGTGGAACTTCTTATATTCAGGTTTGTGCCCATTTCCTCTTGTCCTGTCACCAGGCACCACTGAGAAAAGACCAGCCACATCCTCCTGGTACCCTCCCTTCAAGTATTTGTAAGCATTGATCAGATCCCCCCTAAGTCTTCTCTTCTCAAGACTAAAAAGACCCAAGTCCCTTAGCCTCTCTTTGCAGAAGAGATGCTCCAGGCCCTTAATCATCTTTGTGGCCCTTTGCTGTACCCTCTCCAGCAGTTCCCTGTCCTTCTTGACCTGGGGAGCCCAGAACTGGACACAGTACTCCAGATGGGGTCTCACTATAGCAGAGTAGAGGGGCAGGATGACCTCCCTAGACATGCTGGCCATGTTCATGTTGATGCACCCCAGGATGCCATTGGCCTTCTTGGCCACAAGGGCACATTGCTGACTCTTGGTCATCCTGTTGTCCACCAGGACTCCCAGGTCTTTTACCTCAGAGCTGCTCTCCAGCATGTCAGCCCCCAACCTGTCCTGGTGCAGGGAGTTATTTCTCCCCGGGTGAAGCACCCTACACTTGTCCTTGTTAAATTTCATTAGCTTTTTCTCAGCCCAACTGTCCAGCCTGTCCAGCTCTTGCTGGATGGTAGCACAGCCTTCTGGGGTATCAGCCACCCCTCCTAGTTTTGTGCCATCAGCAAACTTGCTGAGGGTACATTCCATCCCTTCGTCCAGGTGACTGATGAATATATTAAAGAGGACTGGCGCCAGTACTGACCCCTGGGGAACAGCACTTGTTACAAACTTCCAGCTGGATTCTGTGCCAGACATTCAGAACTGAGTTCCTCGTTGCAGCCGGTTCTGAAAATGTAGCTGTTGACCACCACTAAGAACTACTGATGTTCACAGCCACTCTCTTGCCCCATCACATTTTGGCTCCTCTTGTCAGTCTGACCTGACCAAACACAAGTTGTAAAACTATTTTCCGACCTGCTGTACTCACCTCCACAGATTTTTACAAGCCTGGATTTACCAAGGGATAGAAAAGACTCTCCTGAGTCCTGTGCTGTTCTCATTGCTGCCTGGCTTCCTCCTCCCTCCCCAGCCAGTCAGGGATTTAGGCTCTGATGGTCCTGTGCATCATTGGTTCCCAGAGTCTTTTGTGTGAATATATGCGCACACTGCACCACATTGCAGATGCAGTGTTGCTTGTATATTAACACATTTGTGGGTCCTTTAGGAGAAAGTTTCCTTAGTGAAACTTATCTTCATCTAAAAGACTATTAGCTATGAAGAGAGCAGAAAAATGAAACACTAGTTAGAGCAATAATCAACGTGTCTGAGGATGGAGCTAAGTACTTTGTTCACAGATGTGAATATTAATAAGCATTTGCAAGAAAACATCAGTAATTTTGCAAGGCATATGCTGTAAAATGAAAATTTATTCAGTTAAAAAAAAACCCACATTAAAAAGATCCTCTAAAACAAAACCTCAAGAAATATTAATCAAAACACAATAGAACACAAAATTATTATTATTATTTTTTTTTAAATTTTGATTTATTTACCCTCTGCAAAACCTCCGGGGCTCAGATAGAAACATCCGGTAAGAGTCAAAGCCAAAAGAACTGAATCTACCAACCCATGGTGAAGGCACAATCGTGTCTCTCCTGCAAGTTCCCTGGATGGCTCCAGTAGCTGCCAAAGCAGTTACAAAAATTAATTAGGGTAGAGGAGTTACAAGAGCTAGCTATAGTAGCAGCTAATTAATCCTCAAATGAGAGTGAACTGGATCCCAATTCTTAGGGCTTTCAAGAGTGGCACTGCCATGAGGTGGTGTCTGAAGCTCCTGGGGGTGCCAGGAGGAACAAAACTCTTCACCAGACTCATGTCTGGGCATCTGCCAGTCTATCAGGCTGGGAAGCTGCATCTATAACACTGGAGGACAGCCCTGCCTCTGGAAAAGGTGCCAAACAGTGGGCCTAGGGGTCCTGGGCACAGAGTCAAGCTCCCAAAGTGTTAGGCAGCTCCTTTAGAAGCCCCCAAAAAGCAACTTCCCTAAGGATTGCACTGGCAGGTGAGGAAATTGCAAGCTGCCAGCATGACTGGAAGGTAACCTGAAGCAATATAGTCTAAATGTCATAAACACCAGTCATGTTATTTGCCCCTAATCAGTTTTTGTTCATTTTTTTTTTTTAAGAAAGGGAGAAATATGAGAGCTGAAAAGATTTACAATATTTATTTTGTTAATTGCTTAAAATTTTTATTGATATTCAGCTCCAGGGTGTGCCTTTCCTGATTTACTATGTATCATAGTTGAGAAATACTTTTCTTAAATTCAATAACTTCAAAATAGCTCTCTAATGGCAGTGTGTTTTCATTGCAATCAGTAATAAAATTCTCTTTAATTTAGGGGAATTGATAAGCAAATGCTCTGTGTGTTTCCAATACTTTCCTTGAATAATTTTCTAATTCTAGTTGCAAGCTTGTCCTTTTTTTAAGAAAATAATAATATTGCTGTAAGAAACTCAAGTAACGTTTCTCAGTTTTAGGACTTCTGGCAGAGGATTGAAGTAGGCATATGCTCAGAACAGCAGGTAGGAAAGAATCCGTTTTAAATTAAGGATGATATCTCACTCTTCAAAATTAAAACCGGAAGTTGTTTACTTTAGAGGAGCTAATCATTTTTTGATTAATCCAAACACTTATTTTTTCAAGACATTCTGAAGGTTAATTGTGCATTTCTGAGCTAGAAAGTGCTAGAGAAATGAAGATTGTCATTGATACTTGTTAACCATTTAGCCTGAGTCTTTCAGTTGAGAGAGTAATTACTCATAAAAGCTCTGTAACCGTCATCCTTACCTACCTCTGCTGATGTGAGTACAATATTCAGCCCTCTAGGAGAGTTTTTATTCTGCATTTTATTTCCTTTGTCTCGCAATTATCAGGGTTTGTTGTTTTTTTTTTTTTTTTTTTTAACATGAATACAAGTTCAACGCAACTGCAAGTCACTAGGAAAAAAAAACAGTGCAGTGATGGGTCCCATAGATATTTTCCTCATAACAGTAGAACTTTAAGAGTCAAAAATAAAACAAGCTCATGCCACAGTTGGTGTCTGGTTTGTTTTGCAGGCTGAATCTCTAAGGGCTATAAATACAGAAATAAGCAGTTTGTGCTGATAGCACTGCTGATTTCAGTAATAGGCTTTCAAGAGTGTCAGTGAGCATTTGCAGAGAAGGAGGCAATAACGTTTGCTACAAATTCAATAACAAAGAAGAAGAGGGAAAATGTTTGACATAGAAGGACTAAGTATTGTTCATACTGGAGGAGTTAAGAGTTAAAGTACTCTGGGGTAAGAATGCGTCTGTGAAGATCTGATAAAGTAAATAATGAATAATAAAACACTATGATTGAACTGGGATACAGATGACCTGAAAGGAAGATAGTATATGCCCTTAAGAAAAGAACCTAAAAAAGCTCAGCCCGTACCTTTGTTTCCACAAACTTACATGATAGCTCATGATTTCAACTGAAATGTGCTAAAGAGAGTCTTTCTTTCTTTTAGAGAAACAAAAGGATGGCAAAAATACCTATTCATGTTATTATGATAATAGACACCCCGGCTACTGGTTGAAAAAAAAATAATATAAGGAATATAAAAATTGATCTTAACAAGTCTCAACAGTAAAACAGATTGTATCAAGTAAATACGATGATTTCGATTTGTTATGTTTCTGAATTCTATATCAGAATATTGCAATAGATTTGAAATTGCTAAGGCTACATTTCCATGTTAAGAGCCAGCATGCAAACCGATATTAATGGGAGTAATGATTTTCAGTGTTTAAAAAGTCAATATAATATGGTTCTTTTACTGACAAAGTTAAAACACAGAGACACCAGTGATATTAAGCCACACAGCTCACCATCTGACTGTCAGGAGAGTTAGCTCTCCATTAACTGCTGTTTAAATATCTTTAACACATTTAAAGAGGTAGGTGATAAACCATCCAGCATCCTTTGACTTTCTGTGCAGAACAGGAGCTAATGATTTCTCAAGTGTCAGTGGCTGAAGTCTTACAAGTTTAATGGGATGCATGCTCTGCAACTTTTTGTGGGTTTGATAAATTCAGGGGAAATGGCCATTGCCAGAGATTTGCTGCTACAATCACTGGGAGGATGCAGGTGGTTACCCAGTAGGCCCAAGGGGATGGTCTACCACCATGAGTATGACCAGGAGTTTTGGCAAAAGGGAGGTGGAGTTAAACTCACAGAGTCAGAGGATATTTCATTGAGAAACCTCCTCGAAAAACTGCTGAGATTCAGACTTGCTGAACTGTGTGCTGATGTGGCAGACCAGGAGTAAGAGCAGTAGTTGGAGACCTTCAAATATGAAGGAAACTCTTGGAGAGTGTGGGACAGAAGGCTAAGGGCTTTTAGCAGGTTAAGCAGCAAATAGGTCCTTGGGAGTTTTGTTGAAATTGCATGCTCTTAACTTGATGGGCACTTTGATCCCTCAAAAAGTCCACATTATACCTCATTGCATCTTTGTGTGTGTAAAGGCGCGTGTGTCCCACATGATACATTCAGTTTTTGAGCAGTAGCAACCTCGTCATCTTCTGAAGCGTTCTCAGCCTTTGACTGCAGCTAAGAGCAGCTCTAAAATAAATCAAGTATCTTAAGCGAGCAGAGATTTCACTACATGAAGGAGAACAAAAGTTACCTGCGAGGCTTTCCCCTGTCTCATAAGTCACGGCATGTTTTCCATCTCTCTTCTCTCACTCTCTTGTAACGCTTCAGGGGGAAACCTTGTGCTTTCTGAAGCAAATGGGAGGTTTCATTTTCATTCTGCTCAGCCAGAACTTAACCTTTATCCTCTGTGTTGCCTTTTGTCAGGTTGCTGTCCTTCCTTCCTTCCAGTCCTATCCCAGCAAAACCTCACTTAAGTTAATAGCAAATAAAATGGTTTAACCTGTTAATTGAAAAAAAAAAAAAAAGATAGTTTAGGGATTGCAGTTTCACATTATTGTTTTGATGCAAGGAAGTCCCAGCTGAGGTACTCCTTACCAGACTATAAAATGATAGTGTAAGTAAGATGGTTGTGATTTTGCGGGTTGAATATTCAGAACCAGATTCTCATTTATGGCAGGTGCTTTGCTGGTGGGTCGGCAAGACAAGAGCCATTAGTGTGAAGGAACATGACCATTTCTTGGCATAGCTTAGATCCCCATTTGGTGCAAGCTGGCCTTTCACTGTACTCAGTAAAACTATTTATGTTTTAAATAAACTTGGGCTTTGTCCCTGCTTACTTTACCTTTGAACAATATTATGAGGCATATAAGAATTTAATTGGACTTCTGTTATTTTCTTCATGAACTTGGACCACTTCATCTGTAGTTGGGGAAAAGAAAAAGATCCTAAAATTACAGCTGGGAACAAATATTTCTGCTCCTACTATCCAAATGAATATCTTTTCACAAGTGATTCAGTAACCGTTATACAAGGTGATCCATTATATTGACATCTCTAAGGGTACTTGCGGGAGTAAAGCCTCCCTATAGCAGTCTGAAGCTCTGAACTGTGATCTATGTAAATAGCTTGTTGCCAGCATTCAGAGTTTTATCTTGGATATTAGTGCTGGATTATTTTTAAATGCCCCAAGTTCATGGATAATGCAGTGACTCGAGAATTCTATTTTGCTTTGAAAAACAAGTACAAAAATCAGACAGTCAAAAAGCAAAAGCCTGACCCTTACCTTGGACCTCAGAGGAGACACAGCTGCAGATGCAGATTTAACTCAAACCAAGGCACTGTTGAGTTAAGAAGGCTGTTACATGCCTTAGTAGATTAAAGGTGCCTATCAGAGTTGTTTTCTAAAGGATCAGAGTTTTCGGTTTCCAATATACTTGGCATCATTGTGATAACTCGTCAAAAACTCCCATTGTACCACTAATAAAAAGGATTAAGCTTATGGTTTTTATGCCTTAGGCTTTTTCAGCTTCTGTAACTGGTCATGTTGTTTGTTTTGTTACAATCTTGCAATTTCATTTTATTCCTTGGGTTTTGATTTTTTTATTCCTGATGTTTTATTTGGGAATATTGTTCTACTTTTAGAATTTATTCAGCTGAAACAAACGCGAGCACAGCTTTGGATTATTTTTTCAACAGGGGATGTCATTACTGTGTGTTAAGAAGTGTGCAGGCAAATTGAAGTGCCCAGCTATTTCATTTCTTTTGTGTGCATAAGCTACTAGGAGCAAAAATGCTACTCTTGTTATTGCTTACTTTAGTAGGAAACACAGTCGGCTTCCATTAGCCTATTAAAGTGGCTGATAGCTAATTCTGATGTCTGCAGAATTCTTCAAAGAACAACTAGCAGTTCATTGATGTGCTAATACAAGCAAACAGATAACACCTTCTGTGATTTTAGATACAGCTGGAAGGCACAATTAACCAACTGTGTCCTCTTTAAGTGTCTGGTGCCCCAACCCTGATTTGGAGAAATAGTTTAGAACCTGATTATGCACTGAATGGAATTCAATAACTGAGGCATTGCTAAAATGAGATGCTAGGTAAGGGTGACAATATGTCATCTTACTACCCTTTCCTGATCTTAAGAAATATGACTTAGAATTATTTTTCTATAATAAAACCACAATTTGACTAAGTATTTTGCTTCTCTTCCTGTCTCTCAATTCTGTTATTTATTTGTTGTATTACAACAATGCAGAGTCATGGTGATCTTTCCACAGACATGCATAAAAATACAAAGCAGTTTGAAATATGGATGTGCTTCATTCTTTTGCATGTGGTAGAAGCACAGACCTTTGAATAAGCTGGCGCACAGAGACATCTGCCCTTTGAAATGGAATGTTACCATCCGCTTCATGTGGTCAGCTGGCAAAAGCATATCAGAAAAGAGACAATAAGCAAAAAGATGTGTTAAAAGGGAGACTCACTGCTGTAGAAAGAAGAAGGGAGTTCCAGCTATTTAGACACATCTACTGGGTAAAAGATGACTGCCTGTTAAAAGACTGCTCTTTGGCCTGAGAAGAGGCAGCAGTCACCAGAGAGGAACCAGCTAAGTCATAAACCAGAAAAAAAAATAATATCTGGAATTTAAAGATACTGTATGTCAAATCACAAAGCACAGCTCACTATAGAGCTAGGAGAATTTGTGATTCATCTACAGGATGGGGGAGGAAGGCTTTTAACAGTGCTTGGGGCTTTTCTCACTCAATGTTGCACAAACATATAGTGGGAAGCTGAGACAGCCTCACAAATATTATGGTGTTGAAATTAAAAAGTCAAACCCTCAGAGTTTCTACTTTGGATGAGGACCTGAAAAACAGTGGTGACACCTAAATCCTTGTGTTTTCTTAGGCTTGGTCCTGAATTCAACATGAATACTCAGATGGTCTGAGCTCCCTAAATTTTACTCACATTCTGCTTTGGATGGGGAGCAAGTAGAAGGAACCTCAGAAAAAGGTGAAGGTAGATTCCCGCTCTTGCTCTGCCTCTGCACACAATATAGATACGATGAGCTTGAGTCAGCTAGCTCCGGGGTATTTCATCCAACACCAATGTATTTGAGCTGTGCACTCCCAAAAGAGCACAGATACAGACAAAAAACCTAATTCACTGCTGTCTATATTTCAGAAGACACCCTGTTGACTGGGAAACTAAGTATTTTCTTGCTTGATTAACTTTAATGAGCCAACTAGCATGAGAGTTAGCTCCAGATTAAAAAGCCAGTGTAGATGCAGATATCCACGCTAGGCTCTAGGCTCTATGGGCTCATGTTATGGCCCATATCTTCAGGTTTTGTCTATCTGATTTTCAAGTGCTGCTGAAAAATGGTGGAGCCTCCCACAGGCTCCATATGACAGCCGCCATCCTCCACAGATGTTTCCTGTCACCAGAGACCTCTATGTAGGTAACTAAAGCCTGACCCCAGTCATTAGTTTCCTAAGTATCTCAAGCACCACTGAGTGTACTAAGCAGTTCTCCATTGACCTGTGAACATCCACATTTGAGTGTCTTAATCTTGAAATTAATCTCGTGCAGATTAGAATCAGTCTTTGAAAACAACGGGTAGTTTGTGAATTCATTAGCTTCTTAGTGTTCAATACAAAGGATTTTGAAAAATGGAATGTTCTTTTTATTGTTTCATAAACCAAGCTGTATTTAATTACTCATGTGGATTTCAGCCTCAAGAATCATTGCCAGAGATACCCTGACAATAATTCTCCTCTACAGGGAGCTGCTTTTGTCTTCTTAATCATTTTATGGCATGAGGTTATATCCATACTCTTTCAAAAGCAGCCCTAAGGCCTAATTCGCCAGCTGTCCTCAATGTTACTTGGATGCTAGTGGTTAGCTTTCAGATGACCACCTGGTGCAAGTGGAAGGAAACCCTTAAATTTGCCTGTTGAGTTGGACTGCTCTCTAGTGTACGGTTATCAGCAACATAAATGGAGCATCAGAAACTAGGATCTAGGTTTTCAAAAATGGTTAGTTCCTGAAATCCCCACAGCTGAGGATCTATTCCCATACTGGCTGACTAGCTGATGGAGAGAAAAGACATAATTTTTGATCTCGGGTACCTTCTTATTCCTTTTTTCTCGACCCAGAGCAGTCCCATATGTGAACTGTAAGGTAAATGCACATTTTCTTTTTGTAGGCTATTCTCCATGACTACTAGCCACAAATGAGTGGTTTGTGTCTATAAGAGATGACACAAAGCATAAAGGATTCTCTGTTTAACAATAATTCTGATCAAAATGTTAAAAGCTTATTCACTGCTGTGTGTCAAACCTTGAAAATAATTGGCATTTATGAAGAGAAGACCATGCAAGAGCAGTTGCCTAGGTGATTTAAGTGTCAAGTATGACCACCTCCATGGAGTTTAAATACCTTTTCTTTAAACAACAGGTGAATATTTGCCATGTTAGTCCACTGCTCCAATAAACTCAATCTTTGTTCTTGTCGACTCAATGCCAAGTCATTCTGAAAGCAAGAGACATTTCTGCTTTGCAGTGCTGCACGGCTAGCACATGAACTGCTCTGTCCCCAGGGAAGTGTCACAGATATCACAAAGCGAGGAGGAACACGCAGTGCATCCCAAAGTCCTGGATGCCAGGGAGAAGAGAGAACAGTCAGGTTACCTAGCTTCATCTCTCTATTCATGCAAGATTTCTTCCAGGCTATATTCCAGGCTATTCCAGACTGTATCAACCTCCAATCTAATTGCAAAGGCATAAAGAGGTCTCCACCTCTTCTCAGGGGGCCACCTTTGCACAGACTAAGGAATTAGTGAAGATACAATTTCAATTTGGAACGAAAGGAAACAAAAAAGAAAGGCAAAAAATTCCCCTTTTACTTTCTGAGTGTATTGAACCATTTGGGGAATATTTATAACTGGTTTAAACAAAGTAGAATTTACAGCTGTCCTCCATGCATCTTGCTTGTGTAAAGAGACAAATCCACAAAGTAATATTGCCCTCTTCAACAATTAATTTACAGTGAATTCATTTTCATCAGACTCTCTGAGCACCAAGATGCAGATGGATATAAAAACATGAAGGATGTTAAGGTGATGTTAAGAACTAGTGTTGAACAGGAACATAGAAAGAGGAAGTTTAGACTTCTGTTGGACCACCAGGAGAGAGGAAAGGATGAAAAAGAACTTAACAGGGATTGATTAGAAGAAAAACTAAAAGAAGATGCCAAAAAAAACTAAACACACAGACACACACACAAAAAACCCCCCAAACCCAAATAATCCAATGAGACAACAAAAACTTAAATAAATACGAAGCTGCAGAAGTGAAAAAAAGAGATTGAGGAGGGAGAATAGCTACTAATATTTGTTCAGGAAGGGGTCATTAAAGCAACAGTAAAGAAAGATTCAGTGCAGAAAAAGAACTGCAGCAATAACATCAGAAGAGCTCCCTGATGCAGAGAAGCTTCAATGATCATAGACAGTGTTTCTGATGAATTTAGAGGGGAGGGAAGTAGGCAGAAAGCTAGAGAAGGAGAATGATTCCTTATTTTTCCCATAAGGCTGTGAATAATAACTGAATGTACTTGTATTTACTATGAAGAAAAAACAGTTTAAACAGAAAACTAGAGGAGAAAGGTTGCAAATATAGTCCACTGACTTCAGAAGACTTGAGGAATTGGGCTCAGTGCTGCCAATGAAAGTCAAGAAACAATGTGATGGGTAAAAGAGAAGGAAAGGAAGGTCTTGTGTACCTGTAATCACAGGTATGCACAAAAAACCCCTTCCAAGTGCCTTTCTGAATAGCAAAATGTTATAAAAAAGTCTGTCAGTTTAATTTTCAGAAAAAAAATAATAAATATCCTGACATTTCAAAGCTCAAGGGATATGAAAACTGAGGCAGCCAATTCTTGACAAAATATCTTTCCCTGAAGCTGTTTAGGGTCAAGTTATATGTAGTTAAATTTCTGTTGTAGACTTTGATAAAGTAATGTGCTGTGCTCATGTGTCTGTGTTTGCAGTCTCACATGACCACTGTGAGGCTTGTGCAGTTACAGGAAGGGTCCATGCCTGCCTCAGTGATGGGAGAGCTTTGGGTGAGACTACTGGTGTTGCTCGCACACCATCTACGATGCCCAGACCTCATGACAGGGACTTCAAGAAAGAAAGCCTTCCAGATGAAAGACTTGATGCTTGCGCTTGAAATTATGTGTTGGGCAAAGCTGGGAATTAGTTCTTAGGAGAAATACTTAAGGACACTATTGCAGCATTATGTGACATGAGCAATAACCAAACCTTGTCTTCACAAAGAAAAATACTGATGAAGGGATCAGCCCTAATGAAGTACTTGACACATCTGCAAAATTGAAGAAAAACAACCTGTTGATCCTGATCCCACTTTCATACACAAGGCAGCAAAAAGTCAAGTTGCAGAGTGCTGTATTAGCTGCCAAAGAGGCTGATTTGCCTTCATATCCATTTTGGAATAATTATTCCTATTGGAATTCTGCCTGACTATGCAAGGTGAGACAGTTCAATTATTTAATCATGCCATCACTCTCAATGTGAAAGGCCAGTGCTAGAGCAAATGTGCTTTCTTTTTAATTTATACCAATACTTAACCTAGTTGGTCTGTTCCCTGTTTGCGTGTCTCCAGTAATGTATCAGAAGGTAATGGATATTTCCTCCATTTTTATATTGTCAAATTTTATGAGTCTCACATTCAGAGGGTGGCTCTGAATATGTAAGCTTTGTTCATCTGTGTATGCATTTCCACAGATGCCAGGGAGCTGGGGGAGAGATGAGAAAACAGAGACACTTTAAGTCTGTCCTCTTTCATATTGAGAAACAAAGTTGGCAAATTCAATGTATATCTGCAAGTAAATTATAAATACTTGTACCTGATTATTACTTCTATAGTAATCTATTTCATTGTCTTTGGATGACTTTCGCAAGTACGTGAGTTTTCTGTCAGGATTTTAGTCACTATAAGCCTCTTGGATATATACGTTCTCAGCCTGTGTTACACAGTCTAATAACATTTTCAATTTCTGCTATACTCTTTCTCGGAATTTTTCTGAGGGTCACTTAAAGTTTGCCTCTTCTCATAGATGGTAAAATAGTAAGAGCAGAAATCAGGGCAAGAAAAGATGGCTGGATTTTTTTGCTAAAGAATATGCTTTACTTAAAGCTTACTTAATCAAATGCCATCCAGTAAACTGAACAAACACGGCAAAATTAGGAGGTGTTTGGAGAGACCTCATACATGAGATTAAAGAAGAAATTTTAGGGTTACTACATATAGCTGTGAGGATCCAGGCATAAATATAAAGTAATATGAATTTTAAGTTGATTGTGGGGTACAGCTTAATTATTCTTGCGAACACACACAGACTTGGAGGTGGTTGGGAAAATATTCTTTTTAATAAATTCCTACGCAAACTTTTGACACAGAGTATATTCCACAAAA
The DNA here is from genome assembly GCA_025769975.1 of Gallinago jamesoni. Classification (NCBI taxonomy): domain Eukaryota; kingdom Metazoa; phylum Chordata; class Aves; order Charadriiformes; family Scolopacidae; genus Gallinago; species Gallinago jamesoni. The sequence continues at coordinate 6,141,496 of JAOQGH010000019.1, read as the reverse complement.
ATGAAATTCAGCAATCTTTTTTTATTTTTCTTTTTTTTTTAAATTTTAAAACCAAGAAGTTCTGGATACTAAATGAAAACAAAATATTCTGATTATAAAATAACTCTCCTATGTTTTCTAAAAAAACCCTTGATATAAAACCAAGATATATTAATAAAATAATAATAAAAATGGAGTAGATAGTAAAATTTATGCTTTACATTTTCATGTTTTTGAAATAATCTTGATATTTCACAGAACTAGCTTTGCACAGGATCTGGAATAACTGTTTGACCAAACTCAGAAGATTATTCATTCGGCTGGGGCATTAAAGCTTCCAGAATCATAGTTGCCAGACATCATGGTTAAAAAACTAGGAGAACACTTTCTGCAACAAAATGCAGTTCCACTGAAATCAAAATATATCTTTATGATATGGGAACACTGTTTCAGAGAAACTGTGAGGAAGGAGTTTCATGAAGGGATGAAGCTCTGACAATATTTTGGCATCCTTTTTAAACATTTTGGAGTGAAACATTTTGAGCAGGTTTTTGAAGGAACTGTTCAAAGCTACTATGCTTTTATCTCTATATTGTAATTTTAAAACAAAAGTTGACATCTAAACATTTCAAAACATTAAAAATATGGCTCTGAAGAGATGTTTCTAATGCATCAGATTTGTTACAATTTTAAGAAAACAGACCAAAATCCTGAAACCAGTGTGAAGTGCTGTTACTTCTGTGTAGTATCACTTCCCAGCTGCTTCGTGACCACGGTCGATCTTCAAATCCCAAAGTGCTCAAACAACCACGCTCCAAATGGTAGCAATCTTTCTTCCCACACTCTTCTTTATGTAAATGGAAGTGACTTGAGTTACGTGTCTTCAGTTCTGTGACTTTTTTTACCTACAACTGTGCCTTTTCTGACTTCATGGCCTTTTTGTTCTGTATCTGCTCTCTGACTCTTCAAAAAAATTGTCAAAAAAACGACTGGAAAAAACTTGGAGATTATTAACTAAAGGAAGTCAAGTGAAGTGGTGCTTAAAATGTCTGTATTCATACATCATTTATTTCTGAGATAAGTCATAATTAAGAAAAATAATAGACATTAAGGTTGTGATTGAAGAATGATCAACTCCAGTATTCCCCAGTAAGGTGACAGACAACACTTAGCCCTGGAGTTATAACAGTTACAGTGTTTTGGTTTGGGGTATACCCCATACTTTGATTCCTAGCTATGAAAATAATATTCAGGCAGTACGTTTTCTTACCCAGTGACAAGAACTTAGCTGACTGCCACGATGGACCACCAGTGTTGTGCAGCCCATGGTGGGAGAACTACTGAGTTATTCATTGACATGGGGAGAAAGACACAGGAAAGGCTTATTTCAGTAAAACCGATAGGTCAGCTTATGTTCAGACCATTTACATGTTCCTGGACCAATACCACATGATCAAAAAGCTCTTGTGAGTGAGGCAGAGTCACACTTGTGAGTTCAAAAGAAGTTTGAAATAGTATTTGCTAAGGGACAGAGAACACAGACTGCAGCTGTTTGCCCAATAGAACAAATTCAATATCTGAATGAAATTGGAACATATAATCAATATTGATCTAGAGAGAAAAGCAACAATAAACTTATAGCTCATCGGAAAAGGCCTGGCTTTGTTAACCTTCTGGTCATGCTGCAAAGCCATCTGTTTTTCTTCCCTTCTGCTCTGTTAAGGATTATGAGGAGGACATAGACTGAGTTTGCTACCCTGCCGTGATGACCTGTTATTGTTTCTCTCTGTATTGATACTATTATTTCATAGTAAAGAAATTGTTTCATAGGATTAAGTGTAGAGGAAGGACTATAGAGGAACAAGGCATACAGAACACTGGCTTTACAGAAATAAAAGGGAGTTGGACTAGATGGTCTCTAGAGGTCCTTTCCAACTCTGACAATTCCATGATTCCATGATTCCATGTAGAATAGATGCACCTAATTAAACATGAGACTAGTGGAAACAAAAACTTCCAATGTTCAGGGAAAGCGACCACAGATTTTAGGTATTTGGCAACATTCAGAGAAAAGAGGAAGACTTTTCTCCAGCAAAGGACTTGTAATTCTTCTCAACTGCGATGGCAATGCAAATGCCCTAGGAACCTGTATCAGATGGACAGTTGGGGTGTAAGACTTTCTGTGGTTAAAGAGGCAAAGTTAAGAGATCCTAGGTAACCTTGGTAATCTAGACTTTTTTTTTTTTTTTTCCTCTGACCATATGCTCAATATGATTTTAACTTCTCAGGTTTTTTTCTGAAATTTGTCACAATGCATGATATTTATGATTTTTTTTTTTCTATTTCTGGTCCTTCCCTCTATCTTGAAATGAATTCACTTGAGGTATTTTGAGACCTAAGGACCTGGTTAAATGGTACATTTCATCCTCAAATTCAAAGTAGAACATGGATTAAAAGCTCCTGTTGGAAACTTTTAACCTCCTGTTAAAACTCTTACCTTGAAGAACACTACATCTATAGAAGGCATGAATGAAACAGTGCAGGTAGACCAGAAGGTGGAGATTTGAGAAGAGAAATGTCATTTGCTTCTTCAAGAGCAAGAAGAAAAGCTGTCTGTGAGGTGGTTGACTGGAGAGGGAGACAGGAAGAGTGGGACAAGAGACTGCTGAGGATGTGAAAGACCACTGAGAGCATGGGAAGGAGAGAGAAAGAGAAATACCAGGCTGGAGTAAGGAAAATGAGGAAAAAGAGGGGGTTTTACACAGTAATACATCAGCTAATTATGACTAAAAACTTGAAATTATTATAAAATGCTAATGTGTTAATTTAAGAAGACACATTCCAGTTCTTTATCAGTCCTGTTAGCAACCGAGACGCCAAAGAGGTGCCAAATACTTACTCTGTTCAAGAAAGGGAAGAAAATGAGAATAAAAGCAGTTTTAATTGAATCTCTCTTCAGTTTCAAGCACGAATGCCACTAAATTAGCTGAGAAAGTAGAGAATTTTTTTTGTTTTAGGTACAGGAGTCAAACATTATCCACCGCTCTTGGAACAAAAAGACAAAGTATCACGCATGTAACCTTATCTCTGATAAACTTAGGTTACAAGCTTTTATTTGGGTATATAAGGCATTTCTTGTGTTCTGTGACTGAGAAGTATATTGCCTGTCTAGTTATGTCCTTCTGCACATTATCTGTCACTGACTTTACATTTTAGCACTGTAGCTTTCCAAAAATGGCAAAGTCTAAATGGCAATATGCAAAATTTCAAGGTTTTCTCCTAATGTATTTTGCATGCTAACAGTGGAACAGACATGATGCCTTCCAGTTTTGAAGGCAGACTGCATAAAAGATCAAAAGCACAAAAAAAACCCAACAAAAATAAACAGACTGAAATATTTTCTGAGTGATGGCTGCAAACAACAGGTAAAAGCGTGGGAAAGATTCATTGGCAATATATCTTTTCCAGTGCCATGTGAATACAACAAGTACAGACATGTAACAAAGTTATATACTGATTATTTTTTTTTAAATAGTTTTTAAATCAGGCCCATTACTTTGCTCATGTACATAGAAAATACCTGATTTTAAAAGTTCATCTAAGCCAGAAGGTTTGCAAATGTGTTCAGACGTTCTCTCAGCACAAAATTTAGATGCAGTAGATATTGTAAGGAGCGTTGAAACCATCAATAATCATAAATAAGATTCCAAGCAGTAAAAACCTCTCTGAAAATGCACCATGTTTCCAAATGAAACTTTCCAAACTGAGTCTCGAAGAAATCCAAATGTGTCACTTAACATAATTCCTCATCTGATGCTGAGCTATCTGCGGCGGGTACGGTAACAGCCTTCCAGTCACCGAATGCTAATGTAATGTGCATCGTGCCATTTGGAAATTTAACTTGGAGTCAACTTTCAATAAGCCATTTCTCCTTTCTGATATGAAGGTTTTCTTTCAAAATGGACCTATTTGTGCAAATTGCAGGCAGGCCTGTTTGGAGTCTGACTATTTTACACAGTTGAGGGAAAGCAGGCTACTGCTTTTTATGGAGTGAGCTATCAGGTAGATACATATTTGACACAGAGTGCGCTGAGTTATCAACTTTCTCCAAGGGCAATCATATATCTTGTGTATCCAGAGCCAAATTATATTTGACATTTCATTTAAAGCCTGAGACATCCTGATGCTAAAGCAGAGTGTGAGTGGTGAGAGTAGGAGGGCGTTCAGTTCGACTGGATGGATGTTTCTATTCCTCCCCTATTCATCTGCGTTGTAGACGAGGTCTAATTGCCCACCTTCACCCTATACTTTAGCCAGATGGAAATCTCTCAAATTTAACTCCTTTTCTGATGGCATTCCTTCCCATGTTAGCTTTTGCCTGGCAATGTTAAAGGGGACTAATCTGAGCTAGCTTCAGATAGCATCGTAACCAGCATTATTTATGTAGCGAGTTGTGAAGATTTCTTTGGTTATACCTGCAACTTTCACATCAAGCCTGGTAGTTTGCAGATGGAAATGCAGTCCCTGCATTTCCCAATCTCAACCCATTCAAAATCTTTATATCTTATTACACATACTCATTGCAGCCAAACTTTTCATGCCCTCAACCTCAGATTACAAACCAGACTGTTTTACTGGGGTAGTGGATGGGTCAATGGCAATGGGATGGCTATGGCAAAGGTAGCATTAACCACATTTATCTTTCATCACAACCATGGAAATATTCAGTTGTTGGAGCAGTTTGTGACATTTATTGAAATAGACTCAAAGCTTCTCAAAGTTTACACGGTATCACCCTGGAGTCATGGAATATAATCTATACCTATAGAACTAGGTTGAAATTTTGTGTTTATTCCACTCATATTAAATTTTTTCTTGTGAAAACTGGATCAACAGCAATGACCCAGTCCTGACAGAAACATCCATAGTAGGAAGAGGTTCAGGATGTAATTTCCTAGGTATTTCATAGAAAAATTACTTCTGTATTTTGATAACTCCTCATTCATCCCAGATCTGTTGTGAATATCATTGCATGCAGCATGATTATTATGAAGGAAAATTTTTTCTGATTAAGAATATTGTTCATGGCAGCAAATGCTATTGCTGAGGGTGAGGAGGCCCTTTATACATGCTTGCATTGTTTCCTTCATTATTTTTTTATTTCACATGTCACAGGCAGATACATCTCATACATCTTAATTATATGATTATCTTCCAAGATGGAGACATCTCTCCTGCCTCTAAGGTGGGATGTTTCAGGGGGAAGGGCATCTTGTGTATAAGTATAAACAGAAATAGAGGAAGTCACACTTTATATTAAATTGTTTTCACATTTCCTTCTCTATTGATTTTTCAAAAGATAATTATTGTGGGTGTAGTGTGAGCTGCTCTCATTAAGAACACATTGATTGTCATCCACTATTATTGCTTCAAATGTTGGAACTGGAAGGGAATATATTAAGGGAAAAATTAGGGTCAATATTTTATTGCTTTAATGTTTGTTAATTACACACTTCAGGCACTTCCTTTACCATTTTTTTTTTCCTAATAAAACCCCTGGAAAATTAATTCTCGTTTTTACACAATGACCTCCTCCCTTTTATTAAGGTCACAGAGGGAATGTATATTCCTTCATAAAAACCAACCTTGGATTGATTGAAAAGACGAAAGCCCATTCAACTCTTTTATTGCAAAATGGCCAGTCTTTCAATCGCATCCCCACTAACCTGTGCTGGAAAGAACAGAAGCGCTACCGTTCATTTAGCGACATCACTCACCACTGTAGAGTCTGTCAGAGAGGGCCTGGTAGTTGTGAAGTTATCCTTTCATACAGTTTTCTAGAAAGACGAGGGAAACCTGTGAAATGCTGCTAAAGTTACACGTTCTCTCTTTTTCTGTGTAAACAAAATTTGCCTGAAGCCTGTATTTTGGTCTAAGGAATTTGGTGTCGACTCACTCTGCAACCTTTCTGCCTATTCCCTTCAGAATTTAGAGGTTTGCCTGGGTGTTTTGCTGCTGTTGCAAAGGGCTTGTAGCTGTTAATGTTACGACAGGCCCTGGAGGTAAAATAATTATCACCAAAATCCACATGGGAAGCCTAGAGAAGCTACTGGGCAAATCCCACAAAGATACTTAGACTTTCCATGGCCAGCTCCATGGCAGAACTCATAACAAGAGTTCATCATTTCCTATGGAGGTTATGGGTAGAGTTAGGGACCTATGACTGGGCTTCCTAGCAACCAGTGCAGAGGCTGAAGGCATAAAGGACACCTCAGACATGCCAAAAATGTATTAGTGATCTCCTACCACTGCCGGATTTGGGGAACAAAGCCCAGCCATCTGAATGAGTTCAACACAAGCTTTCCTAAAATATCCAAACTCCCCTATTCCATCCCTGACCAGGAGCTCCTCATGGGGTTTTCTGCACCAAACTATCTCTACATAAATTTGTTTCTTTTTGTTACAAATGTGCGTAAAAAAAGCAGAGGCTCCTCCTCTCCCTCCATCAACTATTTGCTTTTCCTGGGCCTGCCAAAAGCCTGACATCCCACAGGAAAAAGGAGTTAGGGATTCAAAGTCCTTCCACAAAAATGTCATGGAAGCTCATTTCTTTCTGTCTGAGTGTGCAGAGCACAGAACCGTGGCTCAGTCCAGGAGATGGTGCTCCCATCAGCCACATTAATGATGGAAATTACTGAGACTGCTCAGCTCAGTGCTTGCTGCGGGCAGGAGTTGTGTTCTGAGTCCATCTGCAGGACAAGGTTTTTCAGAGGATTTAAGCACAAAAAGATGAAGAAATTCTATTTCGAGTCCCCCGCTGACCTTTTTCATACCTTGGTTGGTCACGACAGGGAGAAATGAAATTACCTGCATGCGTGTATACCCAGACAAATTCTGCATAAAGTTGAAACCCAGACACCTACGTCCTTCTGCGGATCAGGTGCTGATACGTATTTTTCCAAGGCCACAGAGACCGTCTGCAACAGATCAAGAGATTTCATCCAGAATTACTCACTCAGACCTTGTCCTTTGTATGTCAAAAGCTGCCACTGCCTCTCCAGGGCTCCTCGTTTCACTTGCTGCTTGAAGGATGGCCTGCCTTTTAAGGGCATGTCTACATTGTCAGCTGCAGACAGACCCATGCTGTGCTCTGAACTGGAGCTACCTTTCCCTAGGAGCTGCGCAGAGATGTAAACGCACAACTGCTGCCATGCTAATGGGTCCAGCTGAGCGACACTGTGTCCTACCTGGCTTTAGGCACAGGCATTCCTCCCAGGGAGAGCAGTGGTGGGGTGATCAACATCCATCTTGGAACAACATTATTGTGTTTGGTGTCAGGGAGAAGAAGTATTAGAGAGACAAATAGGATTTTAAAATAACAAACAGTGGGAATATATATTTAGTCTTAGGTTTCCAATTTGACATGTCACTCTGAGTCAAGTTAGATACGCCATGATCCCAGGAATGGGACTATTTAATGTTCTAACAAAGCACCAATTTTCTTACAGAGAGGAGCTCATGTCAGTGCTGTTGTTCCTTCTATTTTTTGGTAGTGCGTGAGCTAATATCGAAATCTTTAGGTTAATAGCAGTAGCATGAAACCTGGTCTCATTTCAAAACCAGACCAAGCAATATTGAGTAAATATTTGGAGCAGAGTTGCCATAAACGTGATTCTGCCTGTTACTGCAGCCACAATCTTAGTGCTTAATTTGAGAATTAAGTGTTTTAAACCAAGTACGGGGTACCTACTGCCCCCGCACATGCTACCATGTGGATCCAAAATGATTTGAGGGTCTGGATGAGAATGGATTAAAGCTGTTGAGGCTCCTTACTTGGAGTACTACCCCTTGAGTGACTAATAGAAAAAGCAGTTTTCAATTTTCACTAGGTAATTCATCTGACGCTTGCCTAAACTGCTGTCTGGAGAGAAACAGTTTTGGGAGAAAACTACTTGGGAAATACACAGCAATATACTGACAGCTACCAAAAAAAAGGACTCAATTAATGTGACACTCGTCACGCTCAGGAGCACTGATTCATATTAAGTTTAACATTCCTGAATTAACATATTTGATGGGTCTTTTTCTCTCTATTGTTATTTTCCCTAAACTAATCTTAGCGTACGGAGTCCCGTTGATAAGGATGAGGCATCTGTTGACAAACGCCTCGGTGTCACTTCTTGGGCGAGCGTGTGGAAGCACCGTGTATGAAGCACAGCTCAGCTCGGTTTAGCAGGGGGATTAAGCCATTAAACAGTCTGTGAGCATAAAGATCTCTGCACCGGCTCTCTCATTTATGCTTCCGCTTAACTAGCAGCAAACGTGTGTCGTAAATGCCACATCATATGCCTACGCACTCCTGCCCTGGCTTAGCATAATAAACACCCTAAATTGTATTACGCCGTGTATCACTTGTTCAGTATTCAAGGTCTGTTCCTCCCTAACCTAATATTGTGATTTAACCCTGCCTTTGATTTTCTCTATTGACTGCTGGCTGTTTCTGTAAGGTTACTGTGGAAACGGGAAGAGGATCCAAAGATAGCAGTTTGTCTGCGGCATGTCTGTGCATCCGTATGTCACATCTATATGGCCTGGAGGTGCTGACGTGTAAGAACAATCAGGGAGGGGTTGAAAGTTAGGAAAATAGTATAAATGTCTTAAATGACATTTTTTTCCTGAAGGATGCTCCATGACTCCTTATTCTGGATTAAGAGAGAATATATACTTCTGCAAAATAAAGTAGCCTTGTCTTGATTTCCTCCACCTCCATTCCCCAGGTTAGACAGCTTCCTTCTTCTCTTATAGTAATATTTTCCTTTGTGTCTGTCTTCCATGTGTAAATCTCAAACAATCTGTGTAGCCTCATCTCTACCTTACAAACCAGGCGAAAGAGTGCCCAGCCCTCCTCCTGCCTTGGCAGCACAACCCAGACCCTTGATCCGACCTCAGTGGGAGAGCCAGCCCCACACACAGGCCTTGGCTGCATCCAGGCTTCAGTGCCAGTTCCTCAATTTTCTGTCAGTCAAGGGAAATAAGGATAGGACCCTAGCTATCATGTCTGTTAAATCTGGTGGGGTTAGTACCATCTATTTTTATTCGTTGACATACTTGATTCTGAGGACAAGCTAGTAAATGAGACTATGAATGAGGAGCATAGAAGACACCTAATAATTTGGGATAATTTAGCCCAGTTGGCATTACATACCCTGGTATGAGAAGTGTTCTGTGAGTTAAAACGAGTTGGACTAGAAGGATAGGTAAAAATTACCTTACCCTCTGACTAGGCTTGCCTATGTCTGTGCTCTGGGGACACATTTTTAGTACTGTTAGCTCCTTTCAACCACCAGTATTACCCATATGACTTTTCTGGGAAGTCAACTGCAAATCCTGAAAGCAAGAGCTGGAATTGAGAGCCCAATATTCCTCTAAGTCTGAAAACACAGACAGCATTTCCCTGCTGATGTTGTATAATGAAGAGATTTACCTGCTAATGCCTTAAGAGAGAACATTTTCCTGTGTAGGGTAAAGAATATAAAAAACCTTTAATGTTCCAAGGCTAGAAGATTAGGGCTTTCTGTGATTCCCTTCTTGCTCATCTGCTACACTAGAAGCTGGAGTCCCCTCCAAAGGAGATTTGCCAGTGTTGCCCTGTCTGCTCTGCTGTCGTTCTTGCTTCCCTGCCCTGCAGAGATGTGCAGGGATGCACAATGCAGCTGGTGGAAAAGCTGGATTAATTAAACTGGATTCAGTTCCCTTGTGCAGTACGTAAATTACATGCTCTTTTACCTCAGTCAGGAGCAGCAGGCTTGGCCAACATTTCGCTCGGTTACCTCATCACTTAAATCTCATAGGAGATCCAGCTCACGCTGCAGGGTTCTCCTGCCCCAGGAGAAGAGCTGTGGTGCTCAGGGCTGGTTTATGTAGCAGGTAAGGCACCAGAGAGACAAGTGGAGACAAGAAAAACACTGTGAAAAGGGGAGATGATGCCCCAAGGAGATGAAAGATGGAAAATAGCAATGAGGGTGGGAATGTGCTACAGAGCATCCTGACGCAGGCAGCCTAATAACTTGCTGAAGATCACACACAGGATTGGTGACAAGAGCCCTGTTTTGCCTCTTAACTGTCAGTTATAAGTTAAAATTAGTCTCCTCTTAAAAGATGTATTCCAGTTACATACATGGGGAAACTAAGACACAGTGCTTTAGTAGCCCAGCCAACACCTTGTGGTGAAAACAGTGGCAGTGAGAGATCTCCTGGTGCTTGGTTCTTCTCCCTTAATAATCCCACCTTTGGTCAGGTTTTAAAGTGGAGACAACTGAAACCACCTCTCAGTTGTGACAACACTCCCTGAGAGCTGTGCCTTGTAAAAGCAAGAAGAGATTCAGAAAAGAGAAAGCATTGTCTGAGTGTTTGTTAGGGAGATCTATCAGCGTCCGCTCACACGGCTGCAGAGTTGTCATGTTTCTTGAGTTATTTATAAGGTCAAAGGAAGACAGAGGAAAAACGACCCTCTTGACACCATCACAGAGGCTCCACAGCCTCTGTCTGTGTGTTCATGGCAGTGGCCATTTCACTTTAACCAGTGTTAGAGCAATTTTTCATCCCCACGTGTGTAATGAGCTGGAAAGTCTCAGTGAAATTCTCACCTACTTGAGATAAAAGTAAAGAGACAAAACAATAAATGATATTAAAAAAATTAGGGGTCTCTTTTGGAAACCCCTTCAGGTTAGGGGTAAAGACCATTAGAAGTTGCACAGTAGGCAACCTAATTATCATTTTCATTTACAGCTTTGGGCACTATGGTAATATAGATGATTTACAATGACAAATTCTAATAAAAAGTAATGAAAGAGCTTTCTTTAGAGGAAGGATTCATAGATGAATATTTGAATGAACCAGATTATTATAACCAGACTGTTGGTAAACTTCTAAAAAATTTAATTACTTTAATTAAAAAGTATTTTGTGATCAAAAAGCAAGCTTAAAAAATTCCCAGCTTGATGTAAATCACTCTGTATTTTGATAAGCCAGGATCCACACGTTTTCTGGGGATTTGTCAAATATTCACTGTCTGTAGAAACCACTCCCTTTATGTGTTTGTACTTATGAACTGCTGTATAGAAGTACACTATGCTTCCAAAGTCTCCCAATGGATGCTCTTTCTCTAGCTTTCCCAGCAGTAGGATCGGGGCTTTGCTGAACAGGTTGAGCCCAGGAAGATGTGGATTTACCCGAGTGCCGTACGGTTAAACAGGCAAACACAGTAAGGAACGGTGTCCTTTGCAAAATAAGCTACATTCCTGAAGTTTCTGCCTCTTGCCCATGCAGCAAGCTACAGGGGCTCTGCACATCCCATCAGTCACCACCACCACCGAGGGAAGCTGAGCATGTGGGTCTTGATCCCCTCACCTCAGCAGTTGTCTCTTGTTTCTTGGTGGCTGTAAGAGCTGGAAAGCCACTTCCCACTGACGCCATAGGGGAACATTACATCTTCACTTCTGCTGCAGCAGGACTTGATACTCTGTTTGTCTGTGTGTCTTGCACCTGCATCTGAAATTCCCCCCCAAGCACCCCGAGCAAAAGGGCTCTCTGAGACGGACTGCATTGGTCTAAGTTGGTGTAAGTGCACTGAGGAAGTCTCATTAGGGTAAACGTCCAGAGAAGAGAAAGCTGAGGGGGAATCTGATCAATGCTTATAAATACTTAAAGGGAGGGTCTCAAGAGGATGGGGCCAGTCTTTTTTCCATGGTGCCCAGGGACAGAACAAGAGGGAACGGGCACAAACTTGAATATAAGAAGTTCCTTCTAAACATGAGGAGGAACTTCTTTACTTTGAGGGTGGTAGAGCCCTGGAACAGGCTGCCCAGAGAGGTGGTGGTGGAGTCTCTTTCTCTGGAGACATTCCAAACCTGCCCGGACACGTTCCTGAGCAACCTGCTCTAGGTGGAACTGCTTTGGCAGGGGGGTTGGACTAGGTGATCTCCAGAGGTCCCTTCCAACCCCATATCATTCTGTGATTCTGTGAAACGTGATACTGGAAAAAAGCAAAAAAAAAAAAAAACACAAAACAACAAAAAAAGCAAGCAAGCTTTCATGTCTACAACCCTTTAATCCAGCCTGAAATAGCAGCAGACGTCAAAGGCACCCATGGGTTAAGAGCAATTGTTCTAAGATTAACTTGTTATGTCAATCAGTTGGTCGGAGAAAAAAGCAGGTCTGTTCACAACAGAGAAAGGAGTTAATAAGCAGAGAGGTGGTAAGGATGCTAGCCTCTATGGGGTGATGAGAGAGAGGTAATACTTTACTTGTATAACACACAAGGAGAGCTTCATCTAATTTATAAATTGCAAAAGCTTCTCTCTATTGATTGACCAAAAAAAGTTCTTACAGCTTTGGAAGAATGTGCTCCGGATTGTTTGTGTTTCTCAAATTCTTTTTCAATTTTTTTTTCTAGCAAAGTCCTGCTATAAATTCAAGACGTGCTTGTAATAAGATGAATTATTGGTCCAAAAGAGGTGTGCTTCACATCTGGGGAACAACTGTAAGGTAAATGCACAGTAGAACTATACTAACACAACATCAGTGAAAGGGAATTTTATGCCTTACTGAAATTGCTATAATTGATGCTGTGAATTGCCCAGTTATTGAAAATCAGAGACAATGATGGCAGAATGATGTGTTGTAAAGCACTAACTCCAGCTGTGGGCCAGGATATAGTGTCTGTATGCACGAAATGTGCAAAACAGGACGGCCTCTGTCTCAATGCATTTGCAATGCATTTGTGAACATTTTGGTCCAACTCTAAATAAAAAGATGAATAGATTCCACCTGAATCATATTGGATACGTGTGTGAAATACAGGTATGGTAGAATTAATGATGATCGCAGGTATGGAAAGCTGATTTTGGGAAGCAGAGAGTGAAAAGGACAGGTTGAGGAGCAAGAACTGTGGCTTAGCATTAAAGCATCAGTTGAAGACCCCTGGCACTTGTGTGCCTTGTTCTTCTTGTTTGTAAAATGGAAATAATGACACTGACTTCTTCTGCCACATATTTTGCCCTAAAGACTGTTTAAGGTATCATTAATAACAGATTTCCTCAAACTGAGTGGGGAGTAAAAGCATAAATATGATGGTTTGGCCTTCCTTAAATAAAGGGATTCCCTTTCTGGTGGAGAAGAATACTTCATTGACTCAAAAGCTGTGTGAAGCTGGACTTTGGAGTCATGAACCTGTTTCAAGTTCTGCCTTAGACCTGCAGCAAAACAATTTCATAGTCTGAAATGAACGTGAGAGGGGCACCTCTTGCTTCCTGTGCCCAGCAGAAAATCTTTTTCCTGAGCAGCTCCTAAGATCCCAAGAAAATTCAAAGCTTTGCCCTTGGTCAAATTCAATTTATTTATCTATTTTTAATTCCTCTCATGCACATAGGGATGGCACAACTAAAACTGAAGCACAGAGTACTATTAAAACTGAAATGTTGTGGGTTTATACACTGTTACTGTAGTATTAACCTGAGAAGTTGCACGCTATGTCATTTCTTGTCAGATCATTTTGCGTGGGGTACCAAATCTGGCAGCCTGGCTGCATTCCAGCTTTTTTCATGCCGGCGTGAATTCTTGTTCTCCCTTAAGTCTTTTCTCCGATATGTTTGTGGGTTTTTTCCACATCTCTCTACTTAGTTCAGTGATTGGTGCGTTTCAACCCAGAAGAAGTTTCTGTTCTGTGGAGTTTAATTGATATTTGCGTGAAAGGGCCAACCTTGCACATGCTTATTGCATCAAAGTAAATTCATTTGCGTGCAACTTTATTGAAAATACCCTTGCATTAGAATCTGAACTGGTGGCCCTATATGCACTTTCTCATTGTCTTTAGCAGGAATATTTCCTATGCAAGGTGCATTTGTGAACTGTAACTTTTCTTGACACTTTTTAAAAGCACTTTCTTCATTCCCAGGGTTTTACAAGATGTCTTTCAGTGAAGAAAATGCTTAGAAATGTTCATAGCATTGCTTGTGGAGCTCAGCCTGACATTGCTTGCACTGCGCAATGCGGTCTGCATTTTGGATCAAGGATAATGGGATGTTTAAAGACAGGACTGATCATCGCCAGTCCCCTCTGGCTCTCTTTTGATAAACAAAACCTTCTCATCATCAAATTTTAAAACAATCTTACAAATAGCGGTCAACCTCAATAGATTGATGAGATCTCATTTATTCCAGACTCTTTACGTATGCTCTGTAATGCTTAAATTCCTGCATTGGGAAGGTCTATTCAGGAATTTTCTAGTAAAACATTATCACCAGAGAATTAATATTCTTAGAAATTTAAATTTATAATGTTGCTCTGTTTTGAATTATTTCATTATTAATATTTTTTAATAATTGAAAGACCGTATTTCCAGCAGAATATTTTTTGGTTTAGAAATGACCCTTTGTTCTTTTGAGAAGTATAAAAATTATCAAAATCTAAGCAAAATAAGACATTTCAAAGCCTAAAAAAGGAAAAATTTCTCTTCAGATGTTCCAAATTAAGCTTGGCAAGATCAGTCCATAGTTAAAAGATAAGTACTTTCATCTCGTGAGCCAGGAGAGGAAATCACTGTGAAATCTCAAAGTCAAATTTCTTCATGCCTTTTTCCATCAGGTTTGTTAAAGAAAGTTTTGGCTCATTCTGCATTTTGATCTTATTATTTATACTTACTTTAAAAATAAGTAAACAGCTAAAAGGAAACAATTGCCTCACTTAACTACCTTGTTAAAAAGTTACGGCAATTAGTCAAAGCTAATCATGTGTATTACATTTATTGACATTTGCATCTAGAGGACAACTCATTGCACCTATTCTGGAAGTATTCTAGGAAGAAAATAATTATCCCCAGGAGTTTCTATTATCTATACGTGTTGCTCTTAATTATAGGGAAAACCAAGGTGGCTCTTTAAGTCAGATGCTTCACTTCTGTATGATTAAACCCAGTTGAGAAGTATCCCAGCCTTAGTGTAGTAATGTAAATAGGTGACAAAAGCTTTTTGAGACATTCCTTGGTTTTTATTTGCCATAATCTCATTTTATGCCCTGTCTGAGCACTGAACATAGATAATTTAGCTGACTGAATGATCCAGTTGGTACGAAGCTCTGCAAAAAGTTCCTCATCAGATAAAGTTTTCATCTTGCAGCAACTTTTAGCTGGTGTGTTCCGAAGAACTTCAACAGACCGTGATTTGTTCTGGGAGAATCAGCCCCACTCACTGTTTGCAAGGGAGTAATGTCAGCCTCACAGAAAACAGTCTGAGAAGATAATTGAAACTGGGAATGCTTTAAAACATTCTGTAAGGGGGAGGCAAAAGTGAGCATAAATCAAGATGAAAAACATCTGGGATGGATTTATTTTTAATTTTAAATTCTGAGCTCCCTTTAAAGAAGTAAATATTCCTTTTGGCTTCTGTGGCAGGTATTTCAAAAGTCTTCTTTCTGTTACCTGCTTATTTCTGACTTGTAACAAACGTCAATACTTTCTGTCTCTATCACTGCACATAGTATCTAGAAGCCAGCTGTGTGGTCCAGGTGCTTTCATTTTACCCCTGCAGAAAGGATTAAAAAAAAATCTTTCCAATCCAATCTTTATAGATCCCTGAAATGTTAAATCTAGTAAAGTTATTGTATTCTTTTATTAAGGAGGTCACTAGTTTCCTCAGGCTTTTTCATTCATCTTCAGAGCTGAATTCTGGCATTTACTAAATCAAGTATTGGTTACAAATTAGGAAAGAAAGAAGGAAAATGAGATGCAGCCTGGAGTCTCTGCTTGAAGGTTGAAAGTTTAAATACTGTTTTGGGTACAAAGCTATCCTGAACTCCATATGACATTACCTCTGCAGAATAGCCAGGTGTCTACTCGTCCAGTTTGTGAGGGACACTGCTCACAAACCAGCATATGGTAGTTTCAGCAGGAAACTGCTTTAGTGATGAACATCTCCCCCACCTGCTAATATTTCATGTACATAAATGGAACTCCTCGAACCGGGGGGAAGCAAAAAAGCTTAGAGGGGGTGTAAAAAGAAAAAGCAGACCTGTGATTAGATCAATGGCTTGAAAGTGTCCAGGGACAGTGATCTGCAGCTGCAGAACCTACCAATATGCCCAGAGGAGTGAAGTCTGGCCCTCGGGCCAGCTGGTACAAGTTAGACCATTGCTATGCTCTTCAAGTCTATCATCATTTGAGTAAAACTGGTCATCTCCATGATTTCTGTAAGCCGTAGGTACTGGCACAAAATATTGTCAGTTTTGCACAAGGATGTCTTATGGAATGAAATACTTGCTTCATGCCAGAATGAGCAGACCAAAAGTCATAGCAGAGTTGCACACTCAGGAGGTTCAACAGACAGCCGTGGAAACTAAGATGCTTTTTGAACAGGAAAAAGTTTGCACTAATGGTCTCTTTTCTGAACTGTCATGTGAAGAGGGGTATGTGTTCTATTAATCAGCACGGAGCAAATCACAGGAGGCCATATAAAACAAAGTCTCTTCTACCAAGGACCAGAGGCTGCGTGAGACCCAAAGAAGCTCATCGAGATTTAAATTGCAACTGGAGTTCGGGGACCTGATCCCCAAACCCAGCCTGTTAAGCAATTTTTAAGAATATGTAACATGCCCCCAAACTATCAAAGCTATTTTTATTTAAAGAATGACAGAAGAGTTACACCACTTGCTGTTTGTGTGCTGTTATCCAGCTGTAGGAGGACTTGCCTGGGATGTGTGAAACAAGCGTCCTCCTTAGCATGGCTCAATTTGCATTTTGGGGAGGTGTCTCAAACACTGATGTGCCAGCAAGGCTAGAGTGAAGCACCCCACACTTCCCTGCAGAAACTGAGCTTCTACCAAGAGCTGAGGAACATCCTTCCCCTCAACCCAGGGAATTGCTTAACCTCCTCGGGGTCATCATAGCTCTGTTATTTTTCTCCATGTCT
>JAOQGH010000019.1:6097433-6118723 GCA_025769975.1 Gallinago jamesoni | reverse complement strand
TCTTTTTCTTTTTCTTTTTCTTTTTCTTTTTCTTTTTCTTTTTCTTTTTCTTTTTCTTTTTTCTTTTTCTTTTTTTCCTTCTTTTTCCCCTTCTTCTTCATTTTTTTTTCTTTCCCTTCCAAAAACTCATAAGGTTTATGTATAATTCAATCAATGCCTTGAGGCAAACTATTTGATGATTACAATAAAAAAAATCTCATTTTGCTGTACTTTGTGGAGGTAGTTTCATTATTGCATGTCACTTGGTTACAAGAGTTTATGGGACTGTAACTCCCCAAAGGACATTTTAAACATACACTTTTTATGGCAACTAAACTCTAAGATAAACGAAAGCATTAAAATAAGATATTGGAATTGTTTGCGTTTGCCTTTGATTGATATGAATGAGATTCGTAAAAAGTCTTGTTTCACCCTTAATCCCTGCAGCCTCCCCTTCCCTTCTGAGTATGTTACTAGAAGACAGACAAAAACGTTTTCCTGTGTGAGTTCTGAATGAATAGCAGCACAGCGGTGGTAGCCAGTATCAGAAATTGAGACAGTGTCAAAGCTGAAAACTTGTTCATACACAGGACTGGAAAGTAAGTCCTTAACCACAGGGTTTGCTTTCTGACCTATTGTTAACCTCTATCTAAATGCAGACTGATTTATTTTCACTAAAATGTACTACTTTGCCTCCCAGTAGTAAAGAGTATATGTGTGCTGCAGCATTCCCGTTGATGTAATATACCTACCTCTTTGTCTCACTCCCACAAACACAGAAGCCACAAGACTTTTCCAGAGGCAGCCCGAGAAAATACTAGCCCATGTCACATCTGACCTAGCTAGAAGTTGTAGAAGGTTCCCGGTTTGTTCGTGTGGTCAACATTTGTGAGAGATTGTGCGCCAAATAATTAGAGTAATTACCTGAGATGCAAAAATGCAGAAGCTAGCAAGCAAAAAAGTTTTCTTTTTATGTAGGAAATGTAAGAATTTTATTTATGTAGGAAATTCCTTCTTCAAACACAAACAGTAGTCTTCAATTTTGCTGCATAAAAGACAGAACTAAATAAAATATTGAAAAAATGAGAAGGCCAACATTTTATTAAGGTGAATATTGGGAAATTCACTGGATCAAAGTGCGTGTGTGTCGGGGGTGGGGTGGGTGTCAAAAGACAGAGAAGTGAGGTCTTTGCAAATCACTGAGGAAAACAGTATTACAGGTGGTTCTAGTGCTCTGTCTTGCAAGAACTGGAGCCTTAATGAATGAGAACACACAGGGACTCTACCATTTCAGACGAGCACAAGGGTAGGCACAGTGTCCTGTAGCACTTTGAAGGTCTAAGGTTACATATGACTTCACTTAAAATATTTTATTCCATTTCGTATCACACTCTGAACTGTACAATGATTCGAACCGTTAAATCTGCATGTGTTTCCACCTGAAAAACTTATTTGTATTTTGCAGGTGCCTAATGAGTGGTGCTCAACTGCCTGCCAAGGTTTAACTATGAGGACCAATGCTTAAATCTTAAACAGGAAAATGACTCTTTTTGATTTGAACTTCTCTGAAATCAAAAGGACTCATCTGCTGCCCTGACTAAGCTGTTGATCATGTTCAAGACTATCTTGTATTAATAGCGTACAAGAAGAAATAGTTTGGTTGCTGTAATCTCATAGAATTTTACAGATCAGGTTGAAGCAGAGGGAAAACTGGAGCTCAATAAGCAAGTAGGAGTGGTCCATAGAGAGCAAAGACCATCAGTGAAACAGTTACAGGGTAAACGTGTATTCAGCCTGGTGCTTCAAATCAACTGAAATGAAGTCTACAAGTTTATGTTAGCTATTAGTGAGCCAGGAGGGCTGGCCAGCTGCAGGGTGGGCCAGCCACACGGTGGGATCCCCCTGCTTAGAGAATAAGGGCTTCCTCATGGCTTTCTTGCCCCATAACTGCAGTATCAGAGTTCTTTATGACTGGCTCTTAGCCTTAGCGCCGTCAAGGGAAGCTCCTGTATTTTCGCAATAAACTCGGAGAGAGTTTTAGGTTTGGAGATTACTTGGAGATTACTTTTTTTTTTTTGGGGGGGGGGGAGAAGTGGTTTAAGGCTTTTTAAATTTTATTTCCCTCCCTGTTACTCTCTGCACAGCGAAATATATTCAGTTCTTAAACACAAAAAGGCTAGAGCATCAGAAAGTAAAAGTCTGAGGACAAGGAAAGCACATATGTAATCTTTCCCACACAGAGTCAGACAATGAAAAAGGGAAGAAAAACATCAAGGAGACAAACAAGTACAAGTATCAGATGAGTGAAGACAGAGTTTTCAGGAAAAAAGTCATTCTGGCCACTGCTGTGCTGGGACCATTTACTTGTCACATGGTGCTTAATCATAATAAATTAAGTTTTATTTTGCATTTTGCAACATGCTAACTTGGCTCAGCAGGTAATGGGAGGAGTCCTGGGTCGCCAAATGGTGTTTAACTGAGAATAACAACAATTTCCCCCCTGCAGGCTGGCATAAATAATGAATTCAAAACGTGCCTCTTCTGAGCAGATTATTCCAGCTGCTTCTTGTTCTTAAAGCTCGTTGGGAGGTTTAACACCAGAAAGTCAGCCCTCCTGAAGCTACAATTATTATCCTCAAGCAGCAGGCCTGGGAAATGGTGAGTTTAATTGAAGAGGCTTTGTGTTGCCAGAGGTGGAGAAGGTTCCAGCAAAGCCTCAGTGAAGGTCCAGCCAAGGTGACCCACGTCCCTCCTGAAAGTTAGATATGTGATGGCATCCGTTTCTCCAGCGTAGATCTTAAACACCACCGACACTGAGAGGTGTTGATCTTTCTGCTTTCTTTGCACTGGCTTAAATACCATCATGGGGCTTCAGAGAATGATGCCCAGAGCAATGATCCACCAGGCAGGTAAAACAGCAGAGGAGATGTGGGTCGGGCAGTAGGGGAGGGAAAAATAATACCCAAAGTTTTCTAAGGCTAAGGGTAGATAAGCACAGTGAGATATTGCCTCAGGAAAGAGAGGAACCTCCAGCATTGTAAGGGATTATAAGGACAGGTTAGACAAGCAGCTGTCAGGAGTAGTTTAGGAATAGTTTGCCCGTTTTTGAGGAGAGGCATGGACCAGTCAGTCCCTCGAGGTCCCTTACAGCCCTCTATACAATGACTGATGGAAATTGTGATATGCTTGCAAGCAACTTGCTTCCAGGTTCAATCGGGCTATATTCAGTGCCTCCTCCTGTTCTCTGGAGCTAATAGCTGTTTTGCCACTGTCTGCATTAGGAGCAGGGTCAGATCCTTAATTAAAGCTATGATTGGCTGCAAGTATATTTTACTGGGACTAATGAAGGGTCTGCCACTTGCTAGTAGCAATTTCCCTGTGGGTATCTTCCCATTAAAAAAAAAGAATGAGATCCAGTGACTTCAAAGAAGGCACTGATTGTTCATTAAAAAATAGAAATAAATATATCTAAGTATTTACAGTTGTCTGTTTTTTTGCCTGATTTCTGGAGACAGAGGGAGGCTGTGGGTTTTTTTCCCCTTTTGTCCCTATGAACTGCTGCAAAACATTCCCAGGTCCTACCTGTCAGACCTCAAAATCAAACCCTAAGAGAATAGAGCACTTAAATATTTCAATCCTTCTTTGTCAGCAGAGTGACAAACTGTCGGCATTAAACACAGCCTCATGCCCTTGCTGTAGAGCTAAGATTATCTGTGCTGCTGCCCCTTCTGGGGCCTGGAGTAGCTGCTGTGGAAAACTACAGATGTTTATATTCCATCTTAAAAAGACATTTTCTTGAGAATTGCTTTTAAGCCTGCAGGAGATTAGTGTTGCCTTGAAGGTCATCTTCCAAAACCCTCATTGTTACAGGATAAAGCTCCTCTCTATATCAGAATGGATTTGCCATACTCAGTCCTGGCAGAACTTTGTTTCTATCAGGGAAGGTAATTCTAGGTAAATATGGATTATTTCTGTTGTCCATCACACATTTATCTCATGTTCTTGGACTGACCCTCATTGCTGTGGTGTTTTGGTAATAATGGGCTTTATTTGTATTCATGTGGCCTCCTGCGAGGAGGAAAGTTGATCATATCTGCAAAGTGGGAGATGACTTCCCATGCTGTAACAGAATTGGCACATGCAATGTGCCTTGGTTACCCTGCCGTGAATCTTAACAACCTTAATTGCTGTGGGTGGGTGAAACGCCACCCTCTCTTGTCCAGTTTTCTGCTGAGGTTTGTGACTGTGGCTGGGTGCAGTCTGGGCTGAAAATAAGGGGTGGTAATTAGTGTGGGGAGCAAAATATGGAACCCTCATGTCTTAACAGTATAGCACCTCAGTGGGCTGTACATGTGGGGATTCTCTAATGGCTACTCTATGAAAAATTATGCTGAAACTTTTACCTTCATGGGGCATGAATGGAGTTTCTCTTCTCTAGTCAGGTGTCTATCTCCTTGAATATTTTTAGAATATATGTAAGTTTTTTGCCCTTTTAATGAAACTTTCTAATGAGTTTGGGCCTATAAATATGAATGAGGCCCCCCCCAGGAAACACGCTCACTCTTTTCTTTAGGAAACAGGAGGAATAACCATCATTAATAGGAAGTGTGTGATTTTAAGATACAAAAGATGCTCTCTGACAAGAAGTAATATCCTCCTACTTCTTCGAAATATCAGATCCTAGGGGTTAATCTTGGCCAGCCAGAAAACGCAAATTTCTTCTGTACAGCTATGTATTTTCCATTCCTGTCAATTATTGTATTTTCTTTTCATACTCTGTGTTCTAAAATTGTCCTATGTAAATCAAAAGCAAAAATTAAACAAGATGAGGCTCATTTGAAGGCGGGGTGGGGGTGGGGGCATATGAATTCAATTTATGGTTTAGCTGGAGATACATGAGACTTTGCCAGAACCCTCTTTAATCCAGTTTCAACAACACAAACTTACCTGTAGTAATTCATAGGTTATAATGTAAGGTTTTATAGAGGTACTTTGTACTACAGACTATATATTATTTGAGAGAGGAAAAATATTTCTGTCTTACAATTGTTTAGCATAAAAATTATACTCAGTTTCCTTGGCCACACTGAATGATCTTTCTCACATTCAATGGTGTTATTAATTTTAATGAGATATGTTTAAATTAGGCTTTGCTTACGCTGTTTATTAGTTGTATTCCCATGAGGTTCCCATAACTGTATGTCTGGCCCTTTCATGGCTAGGGAATCCACACCAGTATAAACACCAACCAAAGCCAAAGGAATGAATAAAGCCAGGGAATGGTAAAACTGAGGAGGAGATAGAGGCAGGAGGAGAGGGAGCGGAGTGTCTGCAAGCTCTTGGAGAGGACATGTTGCCCATGGAGAAAGGTCTCATGCAGTGTCTTTCCCCAGATTCAGATTGATGTTTGGAGTTGTGTCCAGCTGGGGATGTGAACTTGTCAATGAGACCTTCCTGACTTAAGAAGACAATGTGGTTTCCTTAAATGTATCCAGCAGCTGCATAATGATTCACAGCACATTAGAGTTTATTCCCATATAAAATTTTATTTCTATGGTTCAGCATCCCCCAAGAATTGTTGTGGTGGGTATTGGTCTATTTTTCCACTAGGACATGCAGATGTTCAGGCCATGCAAGTTGGAAATCCCTCGGGCATGTTGGCAGTTGACCCTTCTGCATGATGGATGCACTCCCTGCCTCATCTCAGCTGGAACAGTCACTTTGGCCCTCTCCTCTCTTCTCTACCTTTTTAGGAACATGTTAATTAGTTCAATCCTTCTTAATGGCAACAGGTTATGGGCATGCACATCTAAAGTTGTAAGGTTACTTTAGAAATTTCAAAAGTAAAAGATGCCCTGCAGCATAAAGGGCAAATGCATTGAAAAGCCTTTAGAAATGTCAGTATGCTTAAGGACATAAAAGTACTTATTTGAAATTTTATTAAATTTGGGAATGATATGGTATGCATGAAGATAAGATGATTTGTGAAATATGTTTAGGAAACAGGAAAAATAATCCATGAAATGAGGCCCCTTGGTCTGTTTTTAATAGGGTGTGAAGCTTTCTTGGAGGAGAGAATCATCCATGCTCTGGAAGTGAAAAATAGCAAAGAGAATTTCCATGGCGTCTGTAATAAAAAGTACAGCATTTTCTTGACCTAGGAATTAGGACTGATGGGAATAGCCTACAGGAAAGCCACATTGCAACTGAGCACAGAAGGAATAGAAATGTAATTGGAATGTTGATGTGAGAATGCAGAGAGTAAGGATGAATTGGGAAATTTATAACAAGGGCTTCTGCCCCAACATAGTGACTCAGGTTGAGACAATAAGGGACAAAAAAGGGGAAGATTATTAGCTAGCAATGTGGAAGGACCATGAAAAATGCCAGAACATCCTGTCAGATAGGTAGAGATAGGGAAATATTAAAAACATTGTACAAGACACTGAGACATCTCAATGGGAGTTATGTGTATAGTTTAGTCATCCGTAATGGAGAAAGATGAAATAAATCTGAAACAAATGATGGGAGAGAAATACAGAAGGTACCCATGAAGTGCAAGGGGATGAATAGTAAGAGATTCTGCTGAGAACATGGGGATATCTGTTAGGAAAAACTGAGTCATGGCTGGTTTAACGTATCGCAGAGTGATTGTGGACACAGATAGGATAACACAATCAAAAAGGTTAATGGTATTTCAGGATATGTGACACAAAGATGGAGAAGAGATAATGTTATTACATAAGGTACAGATTAGACCCTATGCTTAAAACAGAAATGGGGGAAAACAACAAAACCCCTCCTTCATCTATTCATTTGACATGATTGTTATTAAAAGCATCCTAGAGGACTGAACAACAAGAAAGGAAAAGATCTAATCGAACTGGAAGAAATCGTTAGCCCAAGAATAAAGGAATTTGAGTGAGAGATGAGTAATATATAAGCCTAACATGTGAAGAGACTCTCCAGCTATCAGAGTAGGGGGGTTATAGAAAATTTCTTGCTGGGTGGAAGAAGAGGGAAATCTTGCTGGGTGTAAAATGGGGTTTGGAAAATTTATGGCTGGAAGTCTAAGCTTAAGATGATTGCAGCATTACAAGGCTCATGGTGAGAAGTCAGGGACTGCTGCTGGGGAGCTATGAACCTTTCTCCTAGGGAAGAGACTTCCCAATCAGAAATAGTTCTGTTGGCACTGATACACATAGGCTGAATGCCATGCAACCTCTTTCCATGCATTAAATGTTATGTTATGATTTCTAATTAAATTGGAGTTTCCTTTAGTCTACTGTGGCTGAATTTTCAATCCATGCCAAAACAATCTGATATCATTAATGTCAGGATTTAGATTTGCTACTAGATTTTAAAAACTGAATAAGATTTTTTTTTTTTTTTGGAGGGAGGGAAGAGTCTGAGAGGGTTCTTGGGAAGCAAGTGGTTAAATTATTTCAATCTCTTCAAATTGAACTCAGTGTAATGGCATTTCGGGGCACACAGCAAAAAAAGAGAGTGAGAGAGAATGAATTTTATCTGTCAGCTCAAACCATAATTTAGAACCCTTTCTTTATGAAATGGTCTTAGAAATCTAAGAAAATAAGTCAGCTACCTTATACCATCATAAAAATCATCAGCATATTATCTAATTGGCACTAGTATTTTTGTAAAGGTCTGGAAATTGGAATTTTAATATGCAGTGGTCACACAACTGCCGACTAGATAGCTTTCTCTCTGAAGCATCACCTTATTGCATTAGCAGGTTAGTTTTAGAAAAATAATTCAAAATCATGTCTCCTCTGACTGTATTTAAAAGAAAATCTCTGTCGCATTACTTACTCTACGAAATAGAAAACAATATATAACGTTCAGTATTATCTGAAAGATAGAAGGTTATTTCAGTGGAGAAAGCAAATAAATACTCCTAATCTGTCACTATACGATTGTACAGTGAATGCAATGACTTTTTGTGATGATGATGATTATTATTATTTGAAAAATTCTGCTTCATGTCTCTGTTTTGTTGCAGACTTTCTCGAAAAAGTCACTTTATCTCTCAGTACCACCATTTCCCCTGTGTTTAAAGAAAATAATATCATTCCTTGGCTTGCCAGAGATGTTAAGAGGACAAATGTTTTAAAGACTGAAAGGCTTTCTTTAACTGTAGTGTAGGACCTGGGATATACAAAAGATGAAATGTAGTCTCGCAGGCTCAGGTTCGTGGTGTGTAAAATGAAAGCTCTCATCTGTTGAGGATACATGTGGTTGGTGGGAAGTGAAGTGAGGGAAGATGATGTGATGGTAGAATTAGGGTGATAGATAACCATAACCGAGCATACTATCTCCATCTCTGGTAAAGAAAAAAACGTAAATGTCTTAAACCCAGTCAACTGTCTAAATATAATGATGATATCATTATATAGTCTGCACCCATTGACAAATGCAGGGTGCTGTAGAAACATAAAGCACTGCAAGTAAATAGTAAAACGATTTCATCAGAGGTTAAAAAGTAAACACTTAGTTCTGGCCTCATTCATATTATTTTCCTTTTTTCTTTCTCTATTTTTTTTTGTTGAGTCATTTATTAAGGTCATTATATATAATATATGTAATATATATATTATATAATATATATATTATATATATATAAAATGCTCTTCAATTTATCTGGGGTATATAACAGTTGACAATGGGGCCCCTGAGTGATGAAAGAGACTTTGTAGTTGAGATTAATATTATATTTCATATAAAGCAAAATTTCCTCCTGTAATATCACCACCCACCTTCAAAGTGTACTGAAGACAGAGTTTTCTGGTGGTTTCTGAGCTCTGGCCTCTGCTTTAGAGGCTTGTCAATGACAAGCCACAAATACAATTTGGGAAACAACAGAAAGGGAACTGACTTTGGTTTAATTTTTTTAGTTATTCCATTTTTGCTAAATGAATCAGGTATGCATACATATGCACCTGAGCTTGTGTGCATGATTGCATGCACAGAGAAATAAATTCTCTAAGTGATGTATATTTAGGATCCTATAAAGACTAAAATAAAAACCACCACAACACCGAAACCCACAAACAAACAAACAAACCAACCAAACAAAAACTTTTAGGGAAGACTTGAAGAAAATCTGACTTCTCTGATGGACCTTCATATGACCTCCTTTTGCACATGCCATGTCTCTTTATGCTTTTGAAAATGAAGAAAACATGGTGGCCACCTGTCCTAGTGCATGTACAGTAGCTCCAACACATCTAGAGTGATTCATGCACTTCTGGTTGGAACTTTTGAGCTGAAGATCTGGAAGTACTGTGCATAGCTGGCTCCACAATCATTTATGTTTAAACTAATTCTTATCATTTATGTTTAAACTAATTCTGACTTTCATTGCATGGGCAGCCTTCAATTTTCTGCCTATCTTTTCAGGTAGTAAGCCATTCACACACCCAAAGAAGAGAGGGGTCCCGTGGCCCACCTCTAAAACAAGAACAAACACTATTCAAGTATCACACCACCTCCCTAGTTTTGGGTGCCTTGTGTCTGAGCAACCCCCAAAAAGTAAGCATGGGGACTATTTAAAAGCAATTGGTTCACAATATATTAGAGACCACGTGCAGTAGCTGTTGGATAATTCTTCCCCATCGGGCCATCTATGGGTTCTAGCTGGCAGATTATCCAGAAGCATTATGTTGGTGGTGTGTTTCTCTTCTCTTCCCCTAGTTTAAAGTGGCTTATTTAATAAGGTTTTACTTTGATAACAATCCTGCAGTCTGGTAGATCACATCTCAGGAGTGCATTTGTCACTGTCATCTCAAGGAGAAAAAAAACAACCTGACATTCAGTCTGAATTAAAAAGCAATAAATGTTTAAAGATATGAGAATTAATAAATAATCTTTTATTTCTTTCCATGTAGTAATTATTCACTCTGGGGCTAATCTAAATACTAGCTTGTCCGTTCCCCCCAGGGTTTCTAAGCAATGTAGGCAAAAGTAGACTTTGGTTGCTTGCTGATCAGAACAAAGCATTTCATCTTGGATGATGAGCAGAACTAAGAGCTTCAAGATCTGGCCTTGCTGGAACCAGAGGAGAAGAGGGTGAGAAGTGGGTGAGGAGCAGAAACGACTGCCTACACATGCACAAACCCCTTCCCACAACAAAACCAGACAAAAGTCAGTGTCCAGCCAGGCAGGTGAGAGGAAATCTCTTGCAGAAAAGTCTTCCACTACTAAAACAGCAGAGGCCCCAAATTGGTGGCTGTTTTCCACTCAGTAGAGCTTTGTACAGTCTTATGGCCTGAGTACCTGGGCATGTGGTTAAAAGGGCTCAGCTCCTCCCTTTCTAGTGACCAGATCTTAGTTTTATTTTTTGCCTTCCTACGTTCTCCCACACAGAGGTTAGTAGGAAAAGGTGGTGGAAAAGAGGTGAAGACTAAACATTAACAAAAAAAAGAAAGAAAGATTAGCCAAGACAGTTGAATTGCCAAACACAAAAAAAAAGCTACAATCATTATGCTGCTATTTTTGATGCATTCTGTGTTCCTTCATTAAAAAATCCCTAAAGCACCAAAGCATGGTTTGGCTTGATAGAGGAGGTGGTATCTTAAGGAGCAGTCTGTAATAACAAGTCCAGCTATTATACATTTGTATGTATGCAAGAAGAGAGCAGTGATAGTAGCCCACTGTGGGGCAGTCCTGTGTTGAAATGACATGTATTTAACAATGGCAACATAGTGTTGGTATTTCCCGGGTGACTTTCTGTGGATACTTTTTTTTTTTTTCCTAAGCAGCAAGAGTAATTCCTCTATTGAGGGCGTTTGAGTATTATATTGACCATTGACCAGCAATATTGACCATTGCTGCCCTGGAGCAGAAGAGAACCATCCCTTCCACTTGCCTTACTGGCAAATGGCAACCTTTCTACATGGTGAAGCACAGGTGTTTCCTCATCTGCTTGGAGCTCGGAGGGGAGGAAAATCACCACTAAAATGTGTAGTCAAGTCTCAGGTAGCTGCAGGTAAACTGATCTAGAGGAGCAAGGCTAGGATTTGTCACGCTTGGCTTTAGTTACCTCAAATAAGATTTAGTTTGAACAGACCACAGCAGTTCATTTAGTGGTCAATGAATGGACAAGGGAAATATTCAGAAATTCCTACTAATAGCTATCATTGACCTCAGACTGGGATAAAACAGGGGGACCATAGACAACCAGCTTAGAGCAATTTTCTAATTTTCTAATTTTTAAGCAGTTAAAATCAGGCAAGGTCAGTCTAATCAGTGTCTATTCTTCTGAGGTTTCTCATGTCACATGTGCCTATTTGAAACATAACCAGCAATACCTGCTTGTGAAGACAAATGAAAAAGGAAGTCCTCCATGGTATGTAGAGCAGGGAGAGGGCAAATGACAAGCCCCAGGACAGGGGTAATTTTTGATTAGATGCCAAAAGTAGACTAACTTGTTGCTGTAAAAAAGGCACATTTTATCCTGCCTGCCTTCAGTTGCCAAAGCTATTTCAGAGATATGCTTGGAATAATGGAGCTTTGCAGGCTCCCTCCAAAAAATGATGAGCAGGCTGGTTTTGGGGTACCCTTCACAAGAAATGCCAAAAAAACCCCACCCTGTATGTTTCTACCCTAAAGCTTGAAAGAACTTCAAAGGTTTTGAAAACTTTCCTTTTAATTTTTCCTTTCCTCAATTTACTGAGAAGGAAACATAACGAAAAACTTCTGCTTTGTCTTGTACTTGACATGGCTGGTGCTGTCACTCTGGACTGCTCCTCACCAAGTGTCCTTGCGTTGCCCTGCACGTGAGCCGCAGACGTTACTGTCACACCTGCAGTCGTGCTGCTGCTACTCAGAGAACATGGTATTTCCAGGGAATTTCTTCATTTCTTGCCAACTGTGCCAACGGGTTGCTTCTGTTCATTTTACAGAAAAAAATTAGGTGGAGGCATCATTTGTGAGAATTTTTTCTCTGCACATCCAAGTTCTGCAAGAGCCATTCCTTCAGAAAGCAAAAGTCTCTGTGTCTTATCTCCTGTTTTTTCCCCGGTATTCTCTATATTAACTTGGCTTTGACCTCTGACACTATGAAGAGTATGTAACATATTTTTTTTTTTACTTTTGTCTTATGATGCAATCTAGGTCACTGCAGCCTGCCGGATTAAACATTGAAATCTTGTTAAAGATGTTTAATTCTATTTTATTTCCTTTCCTTCCTCAGTCACAGAAAATAGATTAATATGGTAACACTTTGCAGTAAGTGGACATTAATTAATGCTAAATTACACCAGAATTTCTCCAGAATCACATCTTAACAGTCACACTAAGTCCAAAAGCGCTTGCCATGATTAATGTTTTTGTAAGGAATATCAAAGAAATTAATAACCATTTGTCACTTATAATAAAGTGTTACCAATTAATTTCATGCCATTTTCTGTCCTGGCTTTGCTGGGAAAATGAGACGCTGGAATTTTAAAGCCTAGTATATTATACAAGTGTGAGCTTCTGCTCCCCGACCTAGTCAGGACTTTTCGGTGCAACTTGTGCTGCTGCTACTCCTCCTACCTCACATGAGAAATAGAGCAAGTGTCTCTTGGTTTGGGATGCAGGACCTGGGAAAGAGGAAGAGTTATTTTAATTCATGTGCCATAATTCACTCCTCACTATTGGAAATTCGAATCCTCAGACTATTCATTAACTTGACAAACACCATAATGAGCACAGAAAATGGCAGCACATAAATCCATTCTCTTGACAAAGAACATAATGAGAATGGGAAGTGACACAAACTAAATAGTGATCACTTTACAGTCTGGAGACTGTATATGCCTGCTTTTTCTGTCACAGGGGCTCTTCCCTCTTGCTTCTCTCCCTCCCTGTCGGCTGATGAGTGAAGTCTAGAGGGGGAAAACCTGTGCTTTTCCAGGACTCCCTGCTAGCCAAGCTCCTCAGGGGCTGCATGACCCCTTTTATTCTCTGAGTAGCTCGGTACCTGTGCAGGTCCCAAATGAAATAATGAGTTAAGAAATACTTCCCTTCTGCAAGTACATTTCTTTGTTCTTCTTTTCAAAGGCGTGTATCATGCATCTATCACCATCGTTTTATTCACAAGAATTTCTTAACTGGTTGCAGAGATCAGTGTTGACTTCAGCAATAAGGGAATAGATATGAAATGATGTAGACAACTAATTCAAACATGTAGCATCCCCAAATTCTGTTCAATTTTGCCTGATGATAGTAGGAAACCTCCCAGGAAACTTGCACTTTTGATAGCGGCCTTATATACAAACGACCCAAGGGTCAAGTTCTTACTGTCTGACATGGACCGGAGAACCAAGTTAATGTTCACAACACATCTGGGTGCTGAGGTCACTGGCATATGGTGTGCTGAATGAATTATTGTGTCAAAGATACTACATTTCCTATGAAACGGAATAATCAGCCACAATTGTTTCCAAGGGTTAGATTTTACACTGTTTATTTTTCACCTGTCTGAAGGACTTTTCTAGTGGTTAGTGAAAGAGCCTGTGATATCCTGCTACTCCTTCAAGCACTAACAATTTGAAAACTTCCCTTCCATGCATACGTCTTTCAAGAAAGATGGTGTCCTTTCTGAAGTATGCTGCAGCCTGGACTTGCCACCAAGGTGCAATTTTGCAAAGATTAGTAATTAGTGCTGTTCTTTAATTACACAACTGAGGTCTTAGTGTTTTCAAAGTGCTTAGAGAATTTTACACAAAACATATGAATGTCAATTATTATTATTAATAAAAAGAATTCTATTGTCTTTTTCCACACAAAATTGTCCCAGTACTCCATAATGCAATAATTTCATTCAGAACTTAGGTTGCTTTTCTTGGCATCAACAGCACAGACCATTTAATGTAAAATAAAAATCCTTCTTGCTGCTGTAAAGTGAAATCTAAGCATTTATTTGAGCCTTTCTTTCTTCTTCCTTTTTATTTCTGAGGAAAATGCTCACAGGGAATAACATAGCATGCTTAACTGCATAATTCTTTATACTGTAGGTTCTTTAATTTTCTGACACTGAAACCTGAAAAAATCAGATGTGCAAAACAAAGTCTTTTTCTAAGTATTCAGTACCAGAAGAAATTATCGAAGCTTAGGGAAATTGGGAAATAAATGCACTAAGCACAAATGAGGAAGTAGCAAAGATGAATCCCTAAATTTGTCCCAATGCTGTGTAAAACAGCCTTCCACCTCCTCTGTATTCAGCCCCAAGTCCTGTATGACCTTCGGCTCTAAAGATGAGAGTCATATATTTAACTACAGTATTTTTTTATTTACTATGGAAGCTGAGATGCAAAACACTTAATCTACATCGTAAAATGGAAAGTGGCTGAGTTTGCAGTGACCTTGACCATTCCTACTCCAAAAGTTGATCATTTCAAACAAGTGCAGCACTTCGACTGTGCTAAATTGGACTCAGGTTCATGGCATGTGTTATTTTTCAAAATCCGACCTTTTTTCTTTTTTTTTTTTTTTTTGGTGCGGAAGCGGAGAATACAAATCTAGAAGACGCTTTGCATGTATTTATTTATGAGTGCATAGATTTTCTCTGGTTAAACGGCTGTGAGGAGGATGTAGCAGTGGGAGGTTTTCAAGGGAGTTATCCACTCAGTCCCTACTGACCTTCTGAAGGAATTGGGTAGCCTTTTGTCAATGGCAAAGCACGGAAAACTGAAGGCAGAAGCATCAACACTTTCACCATCTAAACACATTGGTGAAGGTGTTGAATAAAATCAGTAATAAAACTCCTCTATCTCCTTCCTGTCTTGCATCTAGGGTGGGAGTGAGGCATCAGCCATTCCCTTAGGTGAAACAGTGAATTTCTGCACAGTCTGTTCCTTCAGGTAAAGCCACAAATCCACAGTTGCTTTTTGTATCCCCTGTTACATAGCTTGCTCTCCCTTGTTTGCCTGATATAGCCATGGGATTTTTGTTTTGTTTTCTTTTTTTTTTAAAATATGAGCCAAACAAAAACCTTATGTTACATTCCTTGAGTTATGTTTTTACTAGAATAAACACAGAATCCTGTAAAAATAGCCAAAAATCAGGATCTTGTGTTTTTAACAGGTGCTCCCTTTCCTGCTCAATACCTCTTAGATGCTGTAATGTCTAAATGCCTGGTCACCATGCCTCGTTTCCTCTGTTGTTTTGGGGTTTTTCGGGGTTTTTCTTTTGACATTGACATGATTTTCCCTATAGTGGTTGAAAGTGTTCTAGGTAAGGTTACCACCCTGTTTGACATCTAGAAAGCCGTTGTGCTCATGAAAAGCATAGGGAGAATAACCCTAGTAGACCCAGAAGGACATGTTGTTCATTTTTAAAAGGCAATTGCCAAACCTACTAATGCTTAACAGCCAGTCAGTGGCAGATCAGTGTTTGCAGGCTTCTGAAGCTTTGCTCCACTGTGCCATATAGTCCAGGTTATTTTTTTTCAAAATACTACATTAGATTAACATCTGAAAACTTCCAGGTGTGAGAATAGCTTTCCCATGCTATCAAAGCAGGGACAATGAACATGGTAAAGAGGAGCATCAAGGTACTCACAGCAATGATTAGAGACAACTCAATCCAGCATATTAAACTGAAATAGATTTGCAAGGTTAATACCAATTCTGGAGACTATATACAATTTTAAGGGATGTGCTATATAACTTTTGCTCCTTTCCACAAATTTATGAAATTTACCAGAGATTTGAAACGAAACACGGTAGTAATTAGATTCTAAAGGTCAATAAAGGGTTGGGGGGGAAAGAAAGAAAGGAAAAAAATAGAAATCAGTGCAAAGAGCAGAAGACAGAGGAGAGCATTTGACTCATTCTGTTTCTGGTATTGTTATTTTGCCAATTAAATGCTACAAAGATTAAAAGAAAATAAAGAAAGTGTCTGTGGAAAATGTAGGTTTGCCTTCATGAAGAGAGATACTGTGAGTTCTAAAAACCTTTAAAATTATATTCTCTAATATATAAATAAATTAATCAACAATTTGTATGAAGCCACATAAAACTCACTGCACATCTCATTAATCTTTGAGATATTTTAGGAGGGTTTTAAATGAAATAAATCCTTGCTGCAGAAATGTTTATGTGCCATGCTGAGGTAACAGGGATAAGGCTGGGATTCTGTCTCTTTACACCAAAATGATTAGAAACATGGAGAAAAGCAAAATAAAAAAAAAAAAACCCTCATAAAGAAGAGTGATTAGAAAAACTGAGTTTGCTTATTTAAAAGAAAGCATAATAAAAAGAAGTGAGGTGTAAAAATGCAAGCCAGGGAGAACTCCAAGAAGACATAATCACCTTTTTTTTTCTGTGTTTATGTAGCTATTTTGTAAGACACTGCGGTCAAAGATTTTCACTCCTTTAGTCAGAGAGCTACCACAGATGATCTTTTCAATGTTATGATCTGGGTGACACAGGAGGAACATGTCTGGCAGCTTGTCCTTTTTTTCCATTTATAACTACTAGTCTAATAAAATATATTATCTTTATAGAAAAGCTTGTCTTCTTTCTAAAAGAAGGAGCCAAGAGCAGTTTGTGCTTTGCATGAGGACAGAAACTCCGAGAGCAAGAAGTTATAGGAAGTGTTAAAATGGATGTTGGTGTGTGTTAGAGAGACAGGGAAAGATCCTCTGTTTGGTAATTAAACGAAGAGTTGTCCTCTGGATATTTCTAAAGGTGTGGATATCTTTGAAAGGAGTTCAGAGAAAGGGCCAAAAAAATACCAAGGACTAAGCGAGGTTTCATTATGAAGAATGATTTAGAGAAGTTAAAAAAAGAACTGTCTGCTGAGCCTTCCGAGGACTTGCCAAGTCATCACTTCATGTGGTAGAGAGAGAGCCTGTATGACAAAGCAGCTGAGAAAATGCATTATAAAGAGGACTACCTAATATGATGTGAATGTGAGAAAATGGACCTCTGCAGGAAAACTTCACAGCACCCAAATTGCCACTGGATGATGTATCATGACAGAAAAGCATTGCATTGACCCAGCGTAGCCACCACAGACCAGCACAGGCTGACAAGCACCGAGTGATGAGGAGAGGCAAAAGTTTTGTTTCATATTTAAAAAAATCAGTTGGTGAAGATTTTCCAAATATTAGAAATGCTGCTTGCAACACACACAGACCAGGGGGAAATTGGACCAAATATACTTTTGAAAAAAGTGATAGTGCAGTGGTGGGAACTGACTCCCTCCCTTATCTTTAACCACAGAGCTGGCAATTCGGTAAAAGATTACATTCTTAAGAAACATTTTAAAATGTATATTGTTCTTTTGGAACAGTACAGAAGAGAAAATTAGTTCTGTTTTAACTTAAACCATGACACACCCCAATATGATCCTTTGGGGTATGTCAGGTACTGAAGCTGTACAGTCACAGAATCACAGAATGATATGGGGTTGGAAGGGACCTCTGGAGATCACCTAGTCCAACCCTCCTGCTAAAGCAGGTCCACCCAGAACAAGTTGCACAGGAATGTGTTCAGGTGGATTTTGAATATTTCCAGAGAAGGAGACTCCACCACCACCTCTCTGGGCAGCCTCTTCCAGGGCTCTGCCACCCTCACAGGGAAGAATTTCCTTCTCATGTTTAGAAGGAACTTCTTATATTCAGTTTGTGCCCATTTCCTCTTGTTCTGTCCCTGGGCACCACTGAAAAAAGGCTGGCCCCATCCTCTTGACACCCTCCCTTTAAGTATTTATAAGCATTGATCAGATTCCCCCTCAGCCTTCTCTAGACTAAAAAGACCCAAGTCCCTCAACCTCTCCTCATAAGGGGGATGCTCCAGGCTCCTCATCATCTTTGTAGCCCTCTGCTGTACCCTCTTCAGAAGTTGCCTGTCTTTCTTGTACTGGGGAGCCCAGAACTGGACAACTAGTCACTGCTGGAAGTGTCCCTGCTAGAACAGAGAAGCCTGCTTGAGGCAATCTGGGTTGAGGACATATCTGTACCTCCCCACTCCACACAGGTACCCGTGTCCCCACATCCCACACACATACTAATTTCAAAAAATTTGCTCTCGTTCATGAAAAACACCCTAGCAAAATAATTCTGGCCAGTTCCCATCCACAAGACTTTTCGGGGTGAAATTCAGTGCAGCCTGGAAGACATTCATAAGTCCCCCATGAAATGAAATCCCACTTCAGACCTCAGCGCTCAGTTTAAGTACTCCCTACATTTCTAGCATTATCCACACAGATAATATAAATGCAGAAAGAATACCCTGAATGTGAACGCTATTTATATCTTTCTCAGAAAGAAATTAGCAGGCGTAACAACCTCCCCAAAGGTGGGATGTAAACATCATGAGAGATCTCAGCCAGAACAAGAAATGGAGTATCTGCCATCTCATAATTGGAATTTAAATTTAATTAAGACAGAGAGAAAAATATTCATCACCTTTTCAGTGAAATGCAGGAGCCCTTGGTGCAGTTATCTAAATATAAGAAGTCAGCCTTTCTAAAACTTTAGTTAAACAAAAAAGTACCTGTGTGAAAAATGGCTTGTAATCTTAATTCTCAAGTTTATAGTTAGATGACAAAAAAAAAAAAAAGAAAAGAAAAAAGTGAAAAACGTGTCTAACTGTTGCTTTGGCCTTCTTATGCACTTCTGTCTCCTGAATCACAATATAGAATTGAAATACAGCATCTTAGCACCAAGACCCTTATTTTACAAAATTAAGCTCGGGTACTCAGTGTGCATGTGGTGGGACCTGCTCAGATCAGGGATAGGCAGAGAGGTAACCCCTAGTGCATGGTGAGCCCCCAGCTCCCACTTCTGGGTAAACCAGAAGGAGGAGGAGGAAACATTGCTCTGTCTGCATAAAGTACTATGTTACCCTGTCCTGCCTTGTTTCCCAGATGTCCCTTGTGGGAAGGGACTACGTTTCAGGATGGATAAAGCTTCTGGCAACTGTTTTCCTACCACAGTCTCTCCCAAGGGTTCTGCAGTCCTTCCCCATTCATCTCATGGACTTCAGGTATGTCAGCTGTGCCTTGTTACGTGATTTCCAACCACGTCTGTGCTATTCTCATACCTGAAACTCTATCTGCCACAAAATGTAGGCAGGGTATCTGACCAGAGGTCTTGGTGCTTACCAAAGCACAATTATAATATTAATACATAAAACTAATGAAGACCATTGTGAGGACAGTGTTACGACTTCCCACATAGCACACACAAAGCAATTTCGCCTCGTTATTACTTTGTGAAGTATATAACATCTGGTTAAGCTGCTAGATATCTATTTATAAAAGCATTTAGTCTTGATTTAAGACTTCAAGTAAAAGCGAATCCATCATGCTCTAAGATAAAATGTCCCAGTGGTTTATAACTTTCAGTGTTAAAAAAGTGAGGCAATTTGTAGTTTGAATTTATCTTCTACCGTGAACCTTTGAAACTCATTATGCTTTTCCTTTCCTAGATTAAAGAGCTGACTGTCAGTTACCTTCTCTTTTGTAGATTCTTTCAGATTGATCAAATCAAATCTTAACCTTTTCTCGGGTAAGACTGAGAAGGGGGAATTTCCTTGTTCTCACCAAAAGGCATTTTTTCTCCCCCAACTGCAGGTCAAGGTTTCATTTTTTTCTGGATCCCGCTCTCTTCCCCCACCCCCCCAGCCTTTGTTAAACTGTTTTGTATATGTTATGTAGAGGGCTGGACAGAGTATCGCAGTTATGGCACTAGTGATGTTTGTGAGGGTTACATAGGATGGCATTCCCTCCGTGTCTTAACTTTAATGAGACAATTAGCTCCCCTTGATTTACATCTCAGGATGACCTGTTGTCTCTCAGGTACAGAGCCATGCTTGGAGCGGATGTTCCAGAGTTTTATGTGTCCCCAAACTCATTGCAGAGTTACTGTTTTCTAAAAGACTATCCACAGGCCCATAAGTGTGACCTAAGTGCTTTGCTTCTGCACGCTTGGCTGGAATTTAACTGTAATATTTGCTCAAGTTAATACAGCAGCTCATTAAAGATGGATAAAACTTATTATCTGGATGCAAAGCATTGTGGTTAAAGACTTGAAATTGGCTTCGGGAAATGTGGGTTCTATTTTAGGCTTTTATTGTAAATGCCTATGTAAATCTTAACAATCAAAGGGGCTTAATTTTGTCCTGCGCCAGGAGGCAGGCAACGAGTAAGCTAAAAAAATTTCAAGCCTGAATAACAGGAGCAAAGTTAAAGGCTACAAATGAAGCACGGAAGAAGAAAGCACACAAACAGAACAAGAAACTTATTAGGAGCATAGACTTGGAAAAAGAGCCTCCTGGGCCATGTAATTCAAATTCTTCTATTACATGTATTATGATCTAAATTTCAGTTATCAAGCTCCATTTTACAATTCATTAGGCTTCCCCACATTAAAATCCCTTTTTTCGTCAATGCCAAATTTCTGACCTAAGTGTCTTGTTTGCCCTTTTGCAGTTAATATCCTTTAGCCTTTAAGTCCATGGTTTTTACACCATCTGTTTGCAAATATGAAGAGATGAATTGTTATATTGCAGTTCTCTGTGATTGAAATACAATCCTTCAATTAAAGAGAATCCTACATATATCACATATATATAAACTCATGGAATTTTAGAATCATTTCGGTTGGAAAAGACCTTTAGGATCGAGTCCAACCATAAATCTAACACTACCAAGTCCACCACTAAGCCATGTCCCTAAGCACCATGTCCACACGTCCTTTAAATACCCCCAAGGGTGGTGACTCAACCGCTTCCCTGGGCAGCCTGTTCCAGCGTCTGATCATGTCATTGTGTCTGCCATGTCCAGTGATGTTTGCATGGATAATCTTCAGATTGGAAAGTAATATAGCCATGTCAGGGTTGTGTTTTTCCACACATATACTGATCTAAACTCAAGCCACTGCCTGGCAGAGCTCAGCACCATCGAGTTGGACCATGTAGTCTGGGCTGGCCTGTGGATGTAGGGCCATGGAGATAGACTGCTGACATCAGCTGAGCGCTGCTGTGGCAAACGCTGTGCATTTCAGTAATATAGTCACAAAGAAAAAGCTGACATCTATATTTTTAAAATATTTATCCCAGCCAGATACACTGCATAATGATTAGGATACAAATGAGAACAATTCCTCCTTTCTGGAGAGAAATCGAGATTAATTTGCTCTCCCTCTCCCACCCATCCTCACTGTCCCCCCTAAAAAACCGCAAACACCTTTATTCTTCTCATTCCCCTAGCATACTTTTATAAAACATCCTTCTTTGTCCTCTCTCAGCATTACTGGGGCTTATTTTTCTTTTATTTTTTGTCTTAGACTTTTATCC
>JAOQGH010000019.1:6058101-6097333 GCA_025769975.1 Gallinago jamesoni | reverse complement strand
TTTTCTGTTGCCTTGTAGACATTCAACAAAACAATTAAACTGTATTCATGTATTATTGTAATTCCAGTACTAGGACACCAAATTATCTCAGGGGTAGCACTGAAGTGTGATGAGTGTTAAATTTTGAGAAAGTGCAAATGGGTTAAAAAGCCTGCCTTTTGTGTGTGTGTGTATGTAATATGTAACATTTGCAAAGACAAAAAAACAGCTCTTTCAAGCTCTTCTTTGGAGGATTTTGGACTCAAAAGAAGATTTACTACTGAGCTTTTCCACTCCAAATAAATGTTATCAGTTGATTTATGGTCCTTTTAAAACAAATGATGTGAAGGAGCATGACAACATACTGAAAAAGTAGGAGGGGGATTACCCCAATATCATTTGTTCCACTTACAAGTGAGGGAGACACTAAGGGGGAGCATTTCTACAACGCTATCAATGCCAGCTATGAAGCAATAAAGAAAATCTCTGTCTCTCTCTGCTGCTGTCTTTTTCTGCTCTCCTTCCAGGGGATTTAAAGTACTTCTGGCTTTGACCACAAGCACTTAAACATCTCTGGCTCCTGGATGTAAAAAGAGAGCAGGCAAATCTGCTGCCAAATCTGATGCTCCTGCATCAATACCTGAAAGTTGGTGTAGGTGTTTGGCTGCGTGCTGTCAACCAATTCATCCCAGCAAGCCGATTACAGTCATTGCCCGCTGAGGAGCGGCACATAAAAGCAGCCATCTATGGTATTTCCGTAATGAGAGCTCCAAGGGAGGGATTACTGTTTTAGTGAAACAATGATTTTTCATGGAGTCCAGTGAAACAGATTGGATAGATGTCACCCTCACAGGAGTCGGGCAATCCAGGCAGGCTGTTGCTGTTGAGGTGGCTTTGCCATTGAGATGTGCAGAAGGCTGGAGAGAGATCATCAACAGGACAGCTCCCCTGACCCTCACTGTGGCTGCCCCAGAGCTGGCCCTTGATCATGGATCTGGCTATTTCCCTTGTGAAAGCTCTGGGTTTGTCTTGTTACTGGTGTGAATAGGAGCTGAGTTGAAAGAAGGCGGCCAACAGCATCCTGGCTTGTATCAGGAATAGCGTGGACGGCGGGAGTAGGGAAGCGATCAAGCTATACTCGTCACCGGTAAGGCCTCACCTCAAGTACTGTGTTCCCTCACTACAAGATGGACAATGAAGTGCTGGAGCATGTCCAAAGGAGAGCCACCAAGCTGGTGAGGGGTCTAGAGAACAAGTCTTATGAGGAGAGGCTGAGGGAACTGGGCATGTTTAGTTTGGAGAAGAGGAGGCTGAGGGGGAACTCATCGCCCTCTACAACTACCTGAAATGAGGTTGTAGAGAGGTGGGGGTTGGCCTCTTCTCCCGAGGGAATAAGGATAGGACCAGAGGAAATGGTCTGAAGTTGTGGCAGAGGAGGTTTATATTAGATACTAGGAAGAATTACGTTACTGGAAGAGTGTTCAGGCACTGGAACGGGCTGCCTAGGGAGGGAGGTGGTTGAGTCATCATCCCTGGAGGTATTGGAGAAATGTGTAGATGTGGCACTTCCGGACAGGCTCTAGTGGCCAAGATTGTGGGGGTCTTTTCTGTGTGTATGGTTGGACACTGTGATCTCAGAGGTCCTTTCCAACCTCTAAGACTCTGTGACTCTGTGAAATAAATGCATCCTGGGTGGCATCAAAAGAAGAGCAATCAGCAGATCGAGAGAGGTGATTCTCCCCCTCTGCTCTGGTGAGACCCCACCTGGAGTGCTGCACCCAGATCTGGAGCCCTTAGCATAAGGACCTGTTGGAGTGCATCCAGAGGAGGACCACGAGGATGCTCCGAAGGCTGGAGCACCTCTTCTATGAGGAGAGGGTGAGAGAGTTGGTGGTGTTGAGCCTGGAGAAGAGAAGGCTTCAGGGAGACCTTGTAGTTGCCTTCCATTACCTGAAGAGGGCCTGCAAGAAAGCTGGGGAGAGACTGTTTGCAAAGGCATGTAGTGATAGGACGAGGGGCAATGGTTTTAAAGTAGAGCAGGTTTAGACTAGACATTAGGAAGAAGTTCTTTACAATGAGGGTGGTGAGACACTCGAACAGGTTGCCTAGAGAAGTGGTGGAGGCTCCATGTCTGGAGACATTCAAGGTCAGGCTTAATGAGGCTCTGAGCCTCATTATCTGAGCCTCAGTAATCTGATCTAGATAAAGATGTCCCTGCTTACTGTAGGGGGTTTGGACTAGATGATCTTAACAGGTGCTTTCCAACCCAACACATTCTATGATTCTATGATTCTATGGTTCTATGATTCTATGAAAGAGAACATCATAGCATATCAGACCACTCTTACCTGTCATCCCTGTGGGGATTTCCTTTGTGCATCCTTGGTTGCCTTACCTAGTCACGCCATGATTGCCCAGGCTTACACTCTGATAGTTAAAAATACAAATAATAATCAAGATGTGAATTCTCATATGCTCAAAACATCAAGGCAGAGAACAAATTAATTAGCATGTAGTTCATAAATGTGACATTGATGAATTACTGCATAGCTATTGATTAATCATATATCAATTACAGTGGTCTACGCACTACAACTACAAATCAATTTAGGCCTATCTGTGAATTGATACTCAGTGTAAGAAATTAAATCAAAGACTCCAAATGGTACAAAAGTGCAGGCTAAGGTTTAACTCCCAGCTGATGCACAAGTAATGTGCTTGATTAACACTAATGGAAAGCTAACTAGATATGCCTGCAGTGTACTGATATGAGAACAAACTTCACCTGATTGAAGACTCCCTCACTATTTATCCTGTTTTGGGCCCTGTTTATAGGCACCTCATTAACGAGAAAGTATGACCCCAACCTGGGTGTAATAGAGCTGCCACTGAGGTAAGCGTCCCATTTATTCAGCGACAGTACTATAGGAATTAATTTCGTAAGGTTTATTTCTACAGCACTATAGTAGACCTAGTTTTTATTAAACACAAAAACAGATGGGGATTAATTTATGCAAGCAATTCCTGTGGCTTCAATGGAGTGTTTAGCAGAATACATTTTATGAGACCTGGCCATAATTCAGGAGTGTAGAAAACAGTCTTGTGACCTAAGCAAAGGCATCACTGGGGAGTAATTAACTTGAAAACAGTTGTTGGGTAGTTTTGATAGAAAACTTACAAGTTGAGTGGTTTGTTTCTCTTCCACATATATTTGTCAGAGATCTTTTAATTCCTGACACACACAAAAAACACCTAAAAAAAACTAAAAAAAAAATCATGTTAGGCACAGCCTTGACAATTTTTTCAATATATTTTAAGGTTTCCACTCTAAAGAGGAAAAATTACTTCTTCCAGGAAACCCCAGGTGGCCATTCTTTTTTTTTTTTTTTTTTTCCATTATAAAAAAGACCACTGTAGTTTTGTTGAAACGGTTGTTTCTAGTTTGGGTGGGATCCTCTCTGTTACACTGAAACACACAACTTGTAAGGAAGCTGTTGGCTAAGCAACTCTTTTTCAAGGAAGTACTTACCTTTTCAGGGAAGACAAAGCTTCCAAAGTGAGAAGAAAATACTGTTTCCTGAAGTTTAGGAGTCTAAGGATGTCTCTACAGGTGCTTTCAAAAACATCTTCTTCTCTTCACCAACTAGGAGAGGTCCAATGCCCATTTCTGTTGTGGCGAATTCAGGGACCAGAGGTACCTGGCCCCTGGGAGCTGCTCCAACAGGTCTCTGTTTCCCTCGTGCTCCATCCAGATTTGTTGCACTGTGAGTATTGCACCTGATGT
Source organism: Gallinago jamesoni (assembly GCA_025769975.1). Taxonomy (NCBI): domain Eukaryota; kingdom Metazoa; phylum Chordata; class Aves; order Charadriiformes; family Scolopacidae; genus Gallinago; species Gallinago jamesoni. The sequence goes on along the minus strand of JAOQGH010000019.1, from coordinate 6,093,570 downwards.
GGGACTAGTCACGTACACGAGAGTGACTGCCTAGGGCCCTCAATATCTTGCTGCTCTACTACCACCCTTCAAGGCTGCAAACTGAAAAGTAGGTTCTGATTTGGATTGTTTCCACTCAATTTACATTATCCAAATGGTGGTGTCATATGAGGACGCAGAAACTCTCTTTTCCCAGGGTTTGCAGGCAGCTACGTCTGCTTGTGACCCCAAGAAAGAATTCCTGCAATAAAAAAAAACCAACATCCATGCTCCACCCTCCCATTTCTGGAAGTAACAAAAGCCTTGTGGAACATATTGCTACACTGTTGTCAACATAATGATAGTGTTTGTAAAATAAACTCCCACCAAACACTCCAATAATTACTATGTCTTTTTTCCCCCTCCCAACCTTATGTTCCTTTGAACACAATGACATCAATGTTAATTAATTCTATATTTGAATGTTCATCTTCAGTGGCAGCTCTACCAAATAAACAAAGCAAAACAATATTTAACCATGAGAAGATGTAAAATGTTTACATAGGAAGGGAATAAAACCAGTGATGGCAACAAAACTCTTAATCAAACTCAATTATACAGACCAGGCACAATCTGCCACGTCTGACTGTTTGCTGATTTTAGTTACAATATAGTGCAAGGAGAAATGTTTTATTTACAGGCCTATGGAAAAAGAGTCTTAGTTAAACACCGTTGAGGAAAATCACAAAGTGGGTGACTTCTTGGCCCCTAAAAAAGTTAGATCATAGTCATAACCAAGGATCTATGGGTATAAAACAAATGCAGTCACTCCTTCTAAAACTGTAGAAGATATCAGTTGGGTCAGTGTTTCTAATTATGCACCTATCTGCTGGAAACAATGTCAGTCTTTACTCCTGAGATACATTTTAATAGCAGTGAGCAAAGCCCTTCAGGAAAAAGCAAAACCTCTCCTTCTGAAAGAAAAAACCTAACAACTGGAGAATTGTGTTTAGCAAATTCGTTTAACTGGAGATTCATGAAAGTTAGCTAAACAGCAACCTACAAAACAGTGAATGATAATTATTTCCAACCTGCTTTGTTGAGGACACATGACTTCTAAGAAGAAAAAGCATAATGACATGAAGAATGTAATTTTAAAAAGTGTATGCTCCTGAAATTGTGGTTTGTGTTGGAGCAGAGGATCAGCTAGAGTCCTGGGAGTTCACTGAAGTTGAAAGTCAAATCAGGAGTTTGACCCTCCATGGACTAAGGTAGGCTGTAGCAAAAAACCCACGCTTTTCTGGCCTCAGAAACTAACCTGACTTACTCCTGGGAGGTTTTTTAAACCTTGTGTGTTGTTTTGGGTAGTGGTATGTGTTTAAATGGAACATTATTGCATCCTGCCTGCATCCTACCGTCTAGACAGGGATTAATTTTTAATATTATTATTAAGGAAAAATATTGATTATTCTCACTTTTAAGGAGGCAATTTAGACTAATTGTTTCCTCCCTAGCTTGGATAGATTCTGTGTTATTTTGCAACAGAAAGTGAAAGACAGCTAACAAATGTAGAATGATTTCAATGTGTGTCTACTGCAGTACATAAATAAGAAGAAAATATCAAAAAGAGGGACAGCTAGCTACAATGTCACATGACTTTCATATGAAAAGCTTCTATGAATATAGAGGATAGTCCAATAAAACTGCTCAGTCAACTTCTTGGTTTAGAAACAGATCCTTCTGCAATCATATACTTTTTTTTTTTTTTTGAGAAGTCTTAAAACTGTCTCAATTGTGAATCCTTTTAAATGTCCATCAAAATGTCCAGGCTGAGTGCCAAAAGGAAATCAATCTATGCTGACTCTCTGAAATCTTCCAAGTGTGATAAGCCTAATAGGAACATTTGTCCATTTTATGTTACCTTTAGGAGCTTTTACAGTGAAAGTCTCACCTCTTTTCTACTGCTTTGCATGCAGCGGCTGTTAATTTTTAGTTGAACATACTCACTCAAAGCAAAATTAGCTTCTTGCTAGAACTGTATGAGATCAAACTCATTTTTGTCATGTTGTGATAGAAAGATATATTTTCTCTGGAAAACAAGTGTCTATGAAAACATGCACATTTATATGAGAGCAATAAAGCTAAATATTTTGGCAATACATACTCGGTGGTAGTTCAGTATATTTTCAGTTTCCTTGGAAAGCCCTGCAAAATCTTTTGCTCGGTTGCCCCTCTTCCTCCAAAGAGGTGCTGGGAGTTTGCCAGCTTCTCTTGCATCCTGGGGGAAGAGACTTACAAAGCTGTTTTGGAAAAAGTTTCTTTCCTGTTAGTGCAGCCATATTTCGTTATGGACTAGCAGGTGTACAGTCCGTACCTGTCCCTCTGTCCACCTAGATATGCATTTTACATCTGTCACCCTGGCATCTAGAAATTAGGCTCTGTCTTCTGCTGCATAGTTATTTGTGCCCTGCCAGCCTTGTTCAATTTCCCCTCCCTTATTTGCTGTCGTTCAGGGCTTCTTTGGCTTTTAGCAGGGCTCAATTGTCTGTCCTGAGCTGGTTTGGGAGAATCCCTCAGTGGTTTCCCTGCAGCTCAGGAATGGACGGGGCTGCTATTTGCCACAAAGTGGCCTCCTTGTACGTGAGCTGGGTCCTCCACACCACGCTTCTGCCACTCCTTCAGGTAGGACTTCCAAACCACAAAGAAGAAATTCACAGGAGGCAAAGACAACAGTGAAATTCAAATTAGGTGCTTCAATTACACAGCTAAAGATGTGAAATGACTTCCGTTGCTCTTGGTGTTTCATAAATGCTCCTCAATGACACCAGCTAACAGTCAGCGCATCTTTACTTCTTGCTCAGGAGGAAAGTGTCTTCCAGATGGTTTCTTTTTATTCATTTAGAGAGAGTTAAGCTCAATCTCAGAGTTGCAGACAGCTGACTGATTGATGCTCCTGGAAAATCTGCTGATTGGAAAGACTGTATATCACATTAGCTGTTTCAGAGTTACTTTGGTAATTGGTTCCAAAGGAGAGGAGGAAAAAAAAAAAAAAAATTTGCGCCAACCTGGGTGTAACTGATTTACCTCATTATTTCTGATTCAGAATTGACAAGACATAGATCAGCCATCGACAACTTCATGCTCGTAAAAATGGATGTTCCAGGCACTCTTGAAGTGCCAGAGGATCACAGATTAATATGTTTTAAGCCTTTTGCTTTTATATTGCCAAAATGAATGGGACTTGGGTCAGCGATATATGTGTGTTATTACCTTTTCTTATACCTTTTTTGGTGATTTAACTGAAACAAATGAATGCTTCCAGTTCCAGTTGTCAGTAGACCAGAGTTTACAATGTAAGAGCCATGGCCCAAATCTAACCTTGGTTTCCTCCTCCTCAGGATAGGTCTATCCTGCACGCAGCTCATGGCCTCCAGACAGACCCCGGCTAGTTTTTGAAGTGGTTAACACTCCACTTTAAAATCATACCTAGTACAAAACACTGGGTCTTCAGAGGGTTTTTCATTGGGGTTTCTGAGTTTTAGAGCAAAGTGTGTAGTGCTGTAGTCGGACTTCTAGCACACCCCGACTCAGCACACTTCCCCAGGGTGCAAATTACCATTGTTCTTGTATCTGTTCAAAATCTGGCAGGGTGTGAGGCTGATTTTCTATATCTTGCATTCCGTACTAAACCTCATGAGTGTGTCATTGTTATTGGCAACTCTTGACACAGGGCTGTTAAGCGGTAACTGGTTTACTACTGTGGCTAGGCTTTGCACCTATTTACTGTGGACATTGTGGATGTTCAAAATTCACATGCATTTAAAAGTGATGGGGGATATTAATTAACGGAAAGCAAATCAGCTGGGCACTGTTAAATGAAAGACAGTGTCTTCAGGTCAGGGAGGAACAGAGCAGCAGTGCACAAGAGGCTGGAAGACCATTCCAAGTTAAAAAGCCTTCTATTTGATTTTACTTTTCATATCCGTCTACTTTTGGATGCTGTCAGAGACCAGAGAGCATGCTGGGCAGGCATTTGGCCTGTGACAATTTGTTCCTTCTTACACACTTAGATTTACAGTGATAATCAAATTTAATCACTATTTAATCACTACTTGAAGTAAGTCCAGCATCTTTCCTACCCTCGACACTCATTCTTTTCCAAGGAGATTTATCTGAAATTTAAACCACATTTGTTGTCACTGAAGCATCAGCAAAATAAGAGACCAAGCCACAAAATGCTTCATGGTAAGCTCTGCTTATGGACTGCTGCTGCCACTGGTGACCCATCTGCTTTAGGAGGTTACTCATGACCCATGTTACTCTTTTCCACCTCTCCTTTCCCTTCTTCATATTTATGGAAGTCTGTGCCCTGCTACTTTTGCTGACTAAGTGTTTTGTGTACCTAAACTCTGGAGATGAAAGTAACAACCTTTCAAACACCCTTTTTTTTTTTTTTTTTTGTCTTTTCTTTCCCCCCCCCCCCCCCCAACAATTGTTCATTGTAAAATTTACCTAGAAATTACTGCACTGAGAGTGGGTGTAAGCAAAAGTTACAACTCAAATCCTAACACCACACCCATCATAAACCACTCTTCTCTGAAACATTTCATTTTTGATGAAAAAATGTAATATTGAAGTGAATAGGTGGAAATCTGTCATGTTTAACCGACACTGGGGTCACATCTTACAGCACCCCAAAGACCCCACCAAATTTGCTAACTCCTTTCCCTAGAATAATCAAAGTCTAGGGGATAAATTCTTCTGTTACTTATATTCAAACTGTGTTATTAAAGTAAGTGAAAGGAAAAGAGATTTAAGGAAGGGCAGAATATTATTCCAATTTACACCATGGAATGTTGAATTTAATTAATCATTACAATGAAGCAAAAAAAATATACTTTGCAATAACAAAGAGGTGAAGCTGACCATATGGATATATCATATGTATAAACCTTACATTTTGCAAAGACTTGCATACCTCTTTAGCCACTTACTATTATGGTTCTAGTGCATCCTTAAAATTCATTTTTGAAAGCCTGATTGCCACAAGAATACCTCATTAAATTTTAATTAATCCCCAAGACAAAGCTGCAATGGGCATCCTGGGGAATCTTCTCTATTGAACTGACACACTGGTTAAAAAGTGGAGCAATAAAATTCCAGTTCTTTGAAGGACTGTTGGATTCCAAAAAGCTACCAGTGCATTTAAATATTTAATGTGGTTGATATGGGAATTCTTAAACATATTTTTTATTGGAACTTTGCTACTGCTATTATTTGATTATTCTAGCTTCTGTCATATATGAAAGCACCTTGGATGTTTTAAGTGGAAGTTTACTAAGTCTCTAAAATCCTGTGAGATGATTCCTTCAAATTACTTTGCATCATTATTTAACATTAAATTACAATATTTTCAGTTTTGGAAATGCAATTATTCTATATCAGACCGATGATAACTGGCACTTATACTTACACACTTTGTTTTATGCTCTAAAATGAGCTGTACGCATAATCAATGCAGATTCAACTTCCTGAGTCCCTCAAGTTCTGAGTGGGATACAGTGGTCACACCTTAAGCATCTAAATATGAACTGGTCAATATATGCTCCACCACAAAACTGAATAAAAAGTGAATATTTCTAGAGAGTGATCCGTCACATTTTAAGATGGATGTCTAAGGCATGCTAGATGACTCAACCTCCAGAGATGCCTATTTTTCCCACTGACTGTATGAGAAGCTGAGTGTGAAGCTAGACTGAGATTTGTAACTTGTAAATGCTTGCTATTTGAGCAGAAGACACTGTCATTTGGATTAGAGGAAGTGGTACATCTCAATCTGCACAATCACTCAAATATGGTACAAAATGGGAATGGACTGCCTGTGTGATACTCTCATACAACCGCTGCTTTTTTAAGGATATAGCTTGTTCTGGAGGGGGAGGGGGATGGAGGAGATCTCATCTTGGAAATCTGGCTAATATTGAGTTGTGTGAGAAGACGAGCAATTTCATAGTGTCTTCCTTCAATTATTGAATCCTTCTGAATTTTCAGTTGTGTTCCTTGTCCCTGGAAATGGAGGGCATAACAGCTGCCAAGGACAGCAGCTTTGAAATATTTCATTCTAGTTGATGGGAAGCCAACATGTTTTGAAAGTTATAGAGCCAGACTTGTGGCTGTATGTTACATTTTTCCTATAAGGATTTCAAGCAGGCAGAGCAATATTAATGAAAGCAAACTAGCTCCACATGCTATATGAACATTTCCCTCCTGAGTCAGTACTACATCTCTCAGGATTGTAGAAAGAACACTAATTCTCCTTTGCCCCATTCACAGATGTCAGGGTCTTGTAGAAAGAGGTCAGTAAATGTGATCTATCAGTAACTCAATGTGATTAATCAAATCAGACTCTTAGGGTTTGCATGATGTTCTAGTACTTTTTTTTTTTTTTTTAATCAAAAGGACCAATTCCCACATTGAAAGTGTTTAATTAGAGATTCTCTGTTCCCATTCACAATTCTCAGCTCTTTCTGAGATGACTCCTATCTCATCAAGTGTTTTACTTTACAACAGCTGCTCTTGTGTATTTTGTGAACCCTAAAGAGATACAGTTATTACTTTCAGTGTATTTGTGCTTCAGTTATGGATAGGTTTATCTTTCAGAGAAAAAAATACTTTTTTTCTTGGGAAAATCAAAGAAAATGTGGCTAGAAGGGATAACAAGAGGTGATGTTGTCCATCTCCTTTCATAAAGACAGGGTCAGCTATTTCATTTGTGACAAATGCTAGTCCAAGTTTTCTTAAAAATCTTCAGTGATGAAAATATTTCCTGATGTTAGATTTTAATTTTCTTTGCTTTATAACTCCTTGGTCTAACAACAGTAGACACAAAAAAGAATTTATTTCTTTCCTCAAGCTACCTTTTACTGTTGAAGAACATTTCCACATTTTCCCTCATTTTTTTCTTTATTGTAGATTAAATTATCTTCATTTCTTTAAATTTTTCTCCTGGGATATATTTTGTGTACATGACCATTTCAGTCTCATTCTCTTTTGAGGATCCTTTACAAATAGTCCCCATCCTTCCAAATTATTGTGCCTTCTCTACACACGCACAAGGTTTTTGACTTGCACTCAGCTGTGACTCTTCTTCAGCTCTAATCAGAAATTACTCAGACCCCATTCTGCAACACTGCAGCCAGGCCAGAAATCCAATTTGGTGTGTGTGCACTTCTGTATTTCCAAGAATTTCACTTTCCATTTGTCCTTCCTGAATGGCACTGTACCCTCTCTCCACTTGTCTCCAATTGTTTTGAATTCTAGTCCCCTTCCCCATTGTGTTTACAAGAACTCACCTTGGTGCTCTATAAGACTGCAAAAAATGCGCTTTTTATTCTTTCATCCAAACTGTTTATGAAATTACGAACATTTTCAGGTGTTAGATAGAATCCTAAATAACCAACTGTACTGAGTGAGAGTAGCTATCTAATTTTGATGTTTTGACAGTAGCTATGTAATCCTGCATTCTGGAGTTTCACCTAGATACTATTTATCAAAATTTTTTTCTAAGTCCTTCATGTAAGACAGTGTCAAAGCTTTGCTAAAATCAAAGTATATGACATTTCCTGTTTCTCCCTTATGTACAAAGCCAGTTTCCTTGTCATAGTAAGAATTAAATTATCTTGACATGATTTGTTTTTGATGAATGTAAATTGGCTGTTACTCTTCTCTTACTATCCTCTAGATGCTTACAAACTTTTGAGTTATTTATCCCAGTATTTTTGTGAGAATATGACTTCATCTAAATATGTACATCTGATACAGTTCCCTGAATCTTTTAGAGACAAGCATTGTCTTGAAAAAATTCCAAAGTAACAGAAAAAAGTGGAATTTTCCTTTTCTAGAACTCAACCAGCTGTTTTACAAAAAAAAAGTTACAAAACGCCAAAAACCTGTTTCATAGGTGTTAAGAATTTATACAATATCTGTCTTTGCATTCAGTTATTGAGTGAGATGATAGATACTTATGCAGTCTTGTGGTTCAGACACTATTACACCTACAGAATTGTAATTTTGTTACAATAGCTCTATCTATACCACAGCTTTTCAAAGCAGCACAATAGCATCAGGACTAGAATTGCAATTTTGCTTTGTCAAATACTTATGACACAGGGAAAAAAATCTCTCTGCTGTTAGCAACGTTCTTGAAATGACAGAGGTGATCTTTTCCAACTCAGGAAGGAAAAGTTAATGATACATAAAAAAATGCATCCTTCTACCTCTCTCCCTCACCTGCTGCAATGTTTGGAATGCTTTGAGGGCCATCAGGTGGAAATACACAGCTCAAAGGGATTCCGACTGCCCAAGTTTCAAAGTCCTGTCCTCAGATCTCTTTCAAAGGTTTGTTCTGAAGAAGTTTGTACCTACAAGCAAAGAAGAGTTGAAATATAGGAACAATCTACAAAAACTGTAATTCATCTGATTTAAATACAGGCAAAAATTCTGAGCTCTGACAAAACATGGATTTGCAGAAAATGTGACCCAAATGCCTTGTTTCTTATACATTGACTTCAAAGGAAGCATGCTACAAATAATCAGTTGTCTCTTTTAGAGCTCCACCATTTGATAATTAACTTAGAATCTCCCTAAGCCACATATTCTCTATTCTATTTCTTTCATATTTGTTTATTTGGTCGTGATAGTTTCTTCTCCTTTTGATTCACTTTCAGTCGTATTCTCTCCCTGTCCTTGCCCAGTCTGAAGGTGGCTATGAAATACTTGGTCTTTCAACACTGTTAAATTACAGATAGAGAGGTGTGTGGGTGCTAGTGTTTCTTGGAAGCAGGGTCTCACCTATTTATAGCTCTGCTGTTTAGCCTTCTGTGTTGGCACGCTGTAGTACCCTGCCAGAATGCTTACTGAATGTGCAAGTTCACAGGCAGCTTTATTAAAAACTGAAATCTTAGTGTATGACTAAAATAGAGGACGTAACAGTTGCACTGGGGATTTGGCATGGGTAATAATTTGATGAGCATCTGGTAGGATTTGATATCTTGTTTTGACTTTCTATGTTATATATGGCTATCCTGCTCTAGTATTTGATAGGAGAACCTGTGGAAGTTGGTTCTGCTCGTCAGGAATATTTCACGGTCCTTCTGACTTCGATAGCCTTAGGGGTAATGGATTTTCCTATCGGCAAGACTCAGCCATTTTAAGGGACTAAGTAATTTTAAGAGAATCCCAAAATCTTCTCTAATGGGCCTCCTTAGTCTGGAGAATATTCACCTTATTTATGAAATGAAAAATAATTTAAAAAAAAATCCAAACCAAGCCCCCAAAACCCACCCCCCCAAAAAACCCAGCCAGTAGGATTTAGATTTTGCTTAAAATAGCCACAATTACACTCAGGTGCCTGTATACAAGTATCCACTTCTGTGCTGGATGGTGAAGTTGTCTTTACAGTCAGTGGAGAGCTTGCCAGGCCAGTTGGTCCTCCAGAATCGTTCTCTGCCACAAATCTCTGCCACGAACTGACTACTCATCTAAATTGTACCCTAGACACCATTAGTATTGCATTATCTCTTTCCACCGATTAAAAGCAGCTTAGAAATCTACCCCACATACAGACACCTACATCAGGAGACTTCAAAGGAACTCAGCTAAGATTTGGATCACAGCCTGAGTTGCTTGGACAGCTCTGCTAGAGAACTTGTGTAGTCTGAGCGAGCAGGTGCTGAGGTCCCATCTTCGACTCTGTTGTTTTGGATGACAAAGTTTTTTATTGTGGTTGATGGTTTTCTATGCATTTTTTTTTTCCTATATGGGTTGCACCTACATCCAGCACCTGGGGATTCACAAGCCTAGGATAATTCAGCCAGTTATTGAGACTAAAACTGCTGCTTCTTTATGGGATCTTTTCTAACCTGAACTTCCAGAAGCTTGTTCAATTCAGTGTTTTAACATCCTGAGTGCCTGGCTACAGGAGACACATGCTAATGCATGTCCGTCTCAATAAAGTCCATCTTTTCCTCTGCTACATGATTTCACTGGGTGCTACTATTCATTATTTCTCTGTGAAGCTGTTTGCTTTTCCTGAAGGATACAAAAGACCTGTTTGCACATGACAGCTACTTAAACAACCTCATAGGTTGGTTTAATGTATATTTTATTAAGGAAATAAAATCAGCAAAGTGTCACAGTGCCAAATTAGCAAGGAGTTGAAACAGAAATGTCGAGCAGCTCTTACCTCCATCTGACTGAAGACAGGGGTCTCCTTCTTTGGGGATAGTATTGTAGATGTCTCTACAATACTGTCTACTAACTATTTGGGGAGGTCAGGACATTTTGATGTGTTTTGTAATAAACTGCTGCTTCAACCAAGGTGATTGTCCCATTGCAGCAGGCATAGCAGTAACTTATAAAAGAGGTTTCCTTTATATTAAGGGTACTATGAATAGATAGAGACAAAGGGTGGTGGAAGCAAAGCACGGTTGTTCTGAACTGACAGGTGGAAATTGATTCACAAATAAAATGTTGCAAGGCTCAGTAAACCGGGGAACAAAGAGTGAATTATGGGTCTATGGTAAAATCACAAGATAAGTGGTAAAGACAGTCTTGTATAGGGATCATCTGAAATTCAATGTAGAACATTGATTTTATTTTTTTTTTAATGATATATATGTCTATGTTGTGGTTGTTGGTGTTATTTCTGCCCACCGCTATGACAGTATTTTCTTCTTTAAACTACTTCAGGTACAATATGACTGCTGCTTCCCAGTTCCTGGAAAATGATTGTTTTTAGAAGCAGCTGTGTTTCAGATGAGCAAGGTTCAGAGATGGTATTCTCATGTCCTCTGTTCTTATATGAAGAGCACAAGGTCAGTAAGCCAGCCGGTAACATGGCCAGTAAGATATGTCACTGTAGGTAAGTGAAAACAATTTTAAACTTAAATCCATGTGAGTTCCTTCTGAATGAGCTGTATTTTGAATTCTTGAATTTTTCAAAAGACAAACTCATCCAAAGCTAGTACACTGTGTCAGCAGTTATTTGGTTCTTTTTCAGAGAGTCCACAAAATATGAATTTTAATGAATTTTGCCAGGATTCAGAATTTATTATGACAGCTTCTGTACAGCTTTAGACTTGGTAGCATTTATTACCTGTAGTGAAGTTATGCTTAATAATAATAATATGAATTTCCTCATCTTTTTTTTTCTTTTGCAGCTGGAAGAAGATTTGCGAATAGCATAATTACAAGCTAACCCTTTGCTCTTTTACTACCTTATATTTCATCTTCTACAAAACACCTCTTACAAAGTCCATGCACCTTGAGCTGCTGGAGGGAACGAGCCTCTATTGTACTGTTTTGTTGCTATTAGAAATCAGATGCTAATTTTTGCTTATTGCTCTTGAAATGCTATTTTCCTTCCCAGTGTAGGATGAGAACTGCACTTGTAGACAGTATCTACTCTTGGTCTATGTAGGAGGGACACCAGATGGATATGACAAATAAATGGAGGAAGCGCAAGGTACCAGTAGCATGATTATGATTCGTGTAGTAAGTGGCAGTCACAGCACACCCACTGTCTAGCTATTGTCGGGTGTTTTGTAGTCATTATGGCACAGCAGGTAAACATTAATGGGAAAAGATTACATACTGTGAGACAGAGCATTAGACTGTGTAAATCATCGGAGCTCAGCTTAAGCCAATGGAGCTGCGAGGTTTTGGACCAGCCAAGGATATGGCCTTGAACTCCTCCTTTTCAAAATAAAAATAAAAATGTTGAGTCTCCCCGCTATATGCTTCAGACTGTTCTCTCTACACACCTAGTTCTTCACGTGTACATATATCCATACTTAGTGTAGGGCTGTAACTATTATTTTGGAGAGCGGAGCACAATACACATTATGTGCGTGGGGAAAAGGTTTATACCTGTAACTGTCAGCAGTTCCTGTAATTATACCACTGTCAGTACCAGCTTTTGGAATTCCCCTTTCATACAATCTACTTTTGTCCTCCTTCATCAGAGGAACTGAGTGTGACATCCTCTAACGAGGCCGGTAGAATGGTTACGCGACTCAATTATTAACTCAAATGCAACTCGCATACCACAGCAAATAGAATTTCTTCTGACAGGCTGCTTGTCATATTATGGCCTTATTTGATTAACTCACCCCTTTGGAGGTGTTCATGATCTCATTATATCTTTAATGATAAAATTCCCTTCTGCTATGTGCTATTTTATATTACGTTAAAAGGGATTCATTCATTTTTCGCTTGTCACTTGCATAATTGGATAAATATTTAACAGGGGCAAGTTGATTAAATTTCTGCTAAAACTATACTCACTACTAAAATACTTTCTGAACACCTTAAAAGTTGGTCTGTTGGCCATCAATGGAGTAGGTGGTAAACCCAGAGAGAAGGTAAACCCATCTTGAAGGTCATATGAACTCCTTTTTTATGTTGCAGAGCCCCTAAAATGAATAACAACAAAGGATTTTGCTTCAGTAGAAAATAATGGGTTTAGTAGATTACTCTGCAAAGAGTTTAAATTAGAAGACGGAAGCTATCACTGAGGTGACACGTTACAGAACTGATCAAATGTGAGAGGTAGTGTGTCTTCTGTTTAAAATGTGAGAAAACCAGGGTCAAGATTTTGAGTCTGCTGCTGGATCACAAAGGCCAGGAACAGCATTTAAGCTCTCTGAAAGGGATTTAATTTATGTCAACAAATAGAAACTGTATATATATTCCTCAGATCCACAGGTCTCATTGTCCCATGATGATATTTGGATGTCCAAATATTTTGCTATAAAACACATCCATGGAACATAGGACTCCGAATGTTGTCAAAACTGGCTTCACAATTTTTAGTCAAAGTAATTTACTGGCTTAGATTATGGATGTTAAACACAAGTACAAACTGGCAGTTAGTGCCTGCAGACATGGGCAAAATTGTGGTTTTATGGGTTTCGTGGGGATTTCAAAACTAGTCTTTCTTTTTCCCCCTCATTGCCTCAGTTTCCTTATCTATAAAGTAATATGAAGTTAACACCTATAGATAAAGCGTTTCTTTTATTCACTTTTAGATCTTGAGATCAAAATATTAAACAATCCTGTTTGAAAGTACTACATTATGCAAAATGTCCATTAAAATGATGGCTGACATTTTGTATTTTGACAAAATAAGGTTAAGTACACACTTATCAAAACAGAAACCTCTAATTCGATTGTCTCTATTTTTATCTGATTGCCTATTGCCCAGGAGGGTGACATGAAATTCCGGTCATAAGATTTTAACAACCGTAAATCTATGAAACCCTGGGCTGCTAGATAATAAGATAATCAAAGTCTCAATAGGTTTTCTGGTCCATTCCTTTGCCCCAGAAAAATATCAACTCAGACCATGCCTTTCAGATAGATGTTTGTAGTATCTGTTGTTAAAATCCTCCCATACTGGAGGTTTAATGGCTTCCCCAGAAAAACTTCACCTATGTTTCTCTATCCTTGCCATGAGATTTGGTCCAATGTCTTATATATATGTGCTCAAATAATTTCATGTGTTATTTTAAATCTTTTCAAATTAAATTTATTTTATAAAGTCGGGAATTGGAAATAGATGGATACATTTGGGAAAAAATAATAAAATAAATAGATAATAAATAATAAATAAATAAATAAATAAATAATAAAAGAATAATGAAAAAACCTGAATGAGAGATATTTTAATCTGTTAAGAAGTGTAAAATTTTTCAAGTCTCGATATGATCAAATTCTTCATGGCTTTCACATTTTTAAAGGCCCCAAACCTCTTCATGTTGTGCAGGTTCTCCAAATAAGCCTCTGAAGCCACATGTTTCTCTCCACTAAGTACAGAGACAGTTGAGACTGAAGCTGAAGTTAGTTGATCAAATTACATGCCTGAAGTTGCATGGACTCACCACCCCTTTCTGATCTACAATAAAACTTTATTCATCTAAAGACACAGCTTTCAGCCTGCATTCTGCTGGACTCAGGCATTTTGGTTGTCAAAGAGCACTCCCAGATTCTGGAGTTCGAGCCTTTAAGTAGTATGTTTGTGAAAGTTTTCCCTTCCTCGATACCCTGCAAATTTTCAAGGGCAAGAAACCAATTTCAGTTGGCACTGTGTACACAGTCACTCAGTTTTGGACAGTAAGAAATGTCACTTGTGAATGTGCTTGAAGCTTGCCTACTGGTCTTGCTGTCAAAGACCAGTAAGAGAAACATTTAATTTACCAGAGCAGACATAGCTTATAGTCCATTGCCTAATTCCAAAGGTTCCAGGAAAAGCCACAGAGAAAGGTCATGTTTGGACATTCAAAATAGTAATCTATGTAAATTAAATTTCTTCAGGGACTTGCACAGCAGTCTGAAAATTTTTAGTGGGTTCATCAGATGGAAAAAAATAGAAAGAAAAAAAACCCCAACAAATAATATCTCAATTTATTATTTTTCTCTTTCTGTCATTCCACCAAGCAGATTAAAACCCTTGCCATATGATTCAGATGGGCAACCACAGAACATCATTCTGGGCAATAAACACTGAATGATTTTACTGGGAACCTGTCAAAGGCTGAAAATTATGGAATGAAAAATGAATGATGAATAAATGAATAAACAAATCTGTTTGCAGAAATTAAGGCTGATTGCTATATGATTTGGTGCCTTGCAAATTGGGATAAATTAATCGTGAGATTTGTTCTGTAATAGAATGATTTGGCCTTTATAGCACCTGATTGAGTGCCTGTTGAATTTGGCTGAAAGATTCTCATCTACTTCAGTGGACTTTGAATTAGAGCCATGCAACATTATTCACTGTCATGGCGTCCTCTGCCCTTGGAAAGAAAGTTGTCATTATTTTCACTGCACAAGTGGGGAAACTGCAGTACAAACAGAGAATGGTTGTGGTCATAGAAAAGGTCACTGGTACAGCTCACTGACACAAGACACAGATGGGAAATTAGAAGACAACCGTTATGCCCATAAGGTTTTATTGCTATATATACAGACGTAATAATAATCCATAATAGTCTGGGATTGATTCATTTGCTATTGGGTGTGAATAGCATGGTTCTGAGGACAGAAAGTGAACTTTGGATTACCTGCAATATCCCATCAAAGTTATTAGTTTTTTTTCAAGAGCATTTTTTTCTTCCCACAAATTAATTTTTGATCTGCAGTATGAGAAAAAAAAGTCATCTGCCACCTGAAGTCCTGGGTAATCCTTTCGCAGACCCTCATTTGAAACCAGTAGGTGACAGTTGTACTATTTCACCCAAATTCATCTGTCCCCTTAACCTGCGGGGGCCAAATAGGAAGCAAAATAGCTTTCGCTCTTAACAGATCAAACCAAAGAAAAACAGTGGTGAGAAATGGATTGTGTGCTGCGCTCACTCACTCATTTGAGGGAGGGGAGATTTATTGACTGCAGGAGTCAATAAAATTGCAGCGCAATCTAAGTTTTCATTCTGAGTGCTGAAGTAACTCTCTGAACTTTAGCTGGAACTTGCTGCAAACAAGTTAGATTCCAAGGTGTTTGCAAGTTTAAACTACGGCTAAGCCAAAGCAGACACACAGGGACTAAGGGATGTAAAGCATCTCACCCCTGCATAAGAAAAATCTGCCTCATTCTGCTGGTAGTGAAGAGAGTTTACAGCTCCAGGCAGCTGGGGCATCCTCCTGTGAGCAGCGAGTGAAGGTGATGGGAAGGGTCTGGCGGATCTAGCTCAGTCCTTAATTTTCCACTGTTCAAACCCAGAGGAAGCATGACATCCCCAGACTGGCCCTAAAATGGGATGGACATTTTTTCTTTGTTTTTTGTATTTTTTATATTAAGGTCATAATGGTTATAAATGACCATAAACAAGACAGAGTCAATGCCTCATGAGTTTCTCACAATGCCTCGTTCTCACAATGGCTGTAATGGACATCATCACCAACTAATCTAAAATTACAAAGCTAGAAAAAAAATGTTTGTATTGAGTAATGTGTTATCTTGTATAAAAAATGGAAACAACAAACACGATACCCATATTTAACAAAAGGAAAACAGTTTATACTCTAGACCATACCAAGACTACCCTGTCCACTAGACTTCAGTTTCATTCATTTGATCTCAATAGCATGCCCTACTTCAGGAGACGCCAAGTAATGGAGCATTCAGATGGTTAAAACAGAGGAGCTACGGCATAAAAATAAATGTTTTCTATAGAGAAAATATGTATCTTTTGCAACTAAAATAAATGTTTTTCGCTAAAAAAAACCCAAACCTGGTCAACCCAGTGCAGCTAAATATTAATAAAATATTTAGTTGTTGCCACATAAGATACTACCTGTGAAGGAGCAGAAAATGGCTATTCCTTGAAGAGCCTTAAAAAGCTAAGAAACTGTATTAAAAAAGCTGATAAGAGGCTAGAAATAGCTTACTTGCAGAGGCTGGGTTCACACATTATTATTTTTTAAACAGTAATCTTGGTATGAAGTATAGGAGATTGCTTATGAAATTTGCTGATAGCATGAAGGAGGAAGGAATCATCAGTGCAGAGTGAAAATTAGATACCACATTGGAAGAAATGGATAATGTAGTGGACAAGGGTAAAGATGGTTAAATTTCTTACAACAATATGGAAGCTCATGAGCAGAGAGAGTAATATCAAGAATTTAATGTAGAAACTGCTAGGTCATCACTTAGTAACATCTTAAGGGAAGAAAGATCAGGATATTCTCATCAATCATAGGAGGAGAGTGCTCAACAGCATGCAGCCACGGGAAAAGCAGCTGTGACTGCTCGATGAGGTATTTTCAGTAGAGGTAAAGATTCATTAATTTCTCGACACAAAATTCTAATGAGAAGTAACCTGAAATTGTATAGATAGTTTTGACATGTAGGTTTAGAAAAAAAAAAAAAAAAAGTAATAAAACTAGAACAAGTTTAGTGATGAACCTTTAGAGAAGGGAGATTGAATAATTCATAAATGAGGAGGCTGACACTATGTCTACACTGTACTCACAGGCAGGTCTGAGGACATGCTAAGCCTACCTCCAAACCAAACATAAGCTGTGTGCTCACAGATAATGATGTAGCAACTTTAAGATTATACATGCTGCAGCAAGTCACAGTGTTTCAGTAGAGACATTATGCCTCACTAATATAATTCAATGACTTGGAGCATCATCAGAGAGACACAGCGTCTCCCTAAAGGGAGGGCAAAGGGATACTTGGACAATAAAATCTATGAGAAGAGGTTGCATTGTTTAGCTGAGGCCAAGAGGAGGCAAAACTACTCAAACTACCTGGGTTATCATGGATAAGAAGGAGAAAGCATGCTATTTAAGCTAATGAACGGCTCTGGCAGCAAGTCAAGCGTGTCCACTGAACATATAAAAGGGCTGTTTTGATGTTAGTGCTTGAATGTCAACAGTCTTTGGTCTGGTGCTCATTTTAAGCTTGATTTTTCTCTACACTATGGGTACCTACTGCAAGATATACGAAGTTGTCTTAGTAGTCAGTGACCTCAGCAGTAAATGTGTTTCAGAAGATGCTATGTTTCTGTTATTTCTGTCACTTATACAAGTTTGGCTGCTCCTGCTGCTTTGGCAGCCATCACTGCATTTGCTTTCTTCCCCAGCCTGACTGTCAGCTCTGCTGTCACTCTTGCTAGTGTTGCTGTCATCACCAGCATGCTTTTGGTGGCCACAAAGATGATCAGAGGGCTGGAGCATTGCTCTTGTGAGGAAAGACTGAGAGAGTTGGGCTTGTTCAGGCTGGAGAAGAGAAGGCTCCAGGGAGACTTTCTAGTGGCCTTCCAGTACCTAAAGGGGGTCTACAGGAAAGATAGGAGATAGAGAGGGACTCTTTATGAGGGAGAGTAGCAATAGGATGAGGAGTAAAGGTTTTAAACTGAAAGAGGGGAGATTTAGATGAGATACTAGGGAAAAATTCTTTCCTGTAAGGGTTATGAGGCACTGGCCCAGGTTGCCCAGATAAGCTGCCCCATCCCTGAAGTTGTTCAAGAGCATGGATGGATGGATCTTTGAGCAACCTGGTCTAGTGGGAGGTGTCCCTGACCTTGGCAGGGGTGTTGGAACTAGATGATATTTGAGGTCCCTTCCAACCCAAACCATTCAAAGATTCTGTGGTCCTATGATTGTATAATTTGATTCTACGATTCTATGCTGGGGTAGGACAGTGACGTATGAATGGAAACTAGAGGACTTTTAGAATGAAGAAAATTCAAGTGGGAGGCTACCCAGGGACACATGCAAGTCTTGATTTGGCTGCTTAATCACAGACATCAAGTGGTATTTGGGCTGCCTGGCAGCTGCCTATCCAGAAGGGCTCAGCCGTCCTTCAGGCTTCGTGTCATCTCTATCTGTCCCGTGTAGATCTGTCCTGTCTTGGACACACACAAGCCCATCTCAAAGTGTCAAAGGCCTATGGAGGTAACTGAGTCACTTAACTCTTTGATGACCCTGCTAGCCATTATAGCATCATTATACCTCTCCTTAAATGGATTCAATGTTCACAGTTGTTCTGAAGTCAAAAATCATCATCTTACCTGTAGAACGGTAGAGGGACGGAGTGATCTTCTTGAAAAATTAGGGTTTTTAATAAAAGATAAACATACTTGAGAGGGGATGGGTGGTGGAAGAGAGCCCCATCATTGGACTTAGTAGTAGGACTGAAAAGGCCAAAAGGATATGAATAAAAGAGTAAGTCAAAGGCTTCAAAGTTGTAAGTCTAAGGCTAATATGAGAGCAGCTTAAACTCTATCAAGATCAAACCTCCTATTAAGTTCCCAGTGTTAGGAAGCCAAATTTTTGATAACTGAGCTATGCAGGACTAGAATTAGAGTTGAATGATGGAATTGTATTAGGATGGTGTTACCATTATTTACCATCTGACAGCTGTGAAAGTGCTACATATTAGAAGTTTAAATTCACACCACAATCAGTACTTTTCTCTTAAGCTTTCAGGAAATACCCATATGTGTGTTATTCAAAGGATTTTACACCCTCTTTAAAAATTCATTATTTAGATTTTGGAATTAAGAAAATGATAAAACAATAGCCCATGTTGTCTCTATATTATTGCAGTTTCTGCAGTCAATGCAACTATATCAGCTTAGACTTGGTCTACACTCCTATCTTTCCAAGACACTACAATCTAATTATAAGTAAGAAAAATAGAAAAGAATATCAAATGATAGAAAGAACAGCAGATGAGAATAAAAACTATTCAGTGGTGCAGCTGCTTAGATTTGTTATCTTCACGCCTTAGAGATTCCATTAGGTTTCCAACACAGACTGCCTGGCTGCCTTTTTCGTAGTCTACTAGTGCACTAAATATCCATAGACATAAAAAGTGCAAAAAAAAGTCTTCTAAGCCAGAGGGAATAGAACTGTAAATGTGTAAAACTCTGCGTCTGTGTATATATGTCACATCAGTTAAAAAGGAAAGTATAGTTCCTTGATTGCCTATACAAGCTCCATTTACTAAACGGCAAAAGTACCAGACATACGTTTTTCAGGGAGCATTACATTGGCCAAAGGTCGCAAAAACAATTTCAGAGGCAGCCTGCCCACATTAGTTTCTTGAGGTCTTGATTACAAATTTATAAGAGACATACCCTAGACATTGAGAGATGGTCTCAAAGATTACTGTCCTTCCTGCCATCTGCACACTCCACTGGGAACATTAGAAACCCTGTCCATCAACCAAAATAAACAGCTCTTCTCATGAACAGGCGCAAAGAATGCCCTATAAATCATACCTGTCAAAAATGCTAGTAGCGTTGCAGAAGACAGAAATCAATCCAAAACTCATTAGTTCGCCTGACAAGTGCTTAATCTTATATTGTTTAATGCCGACCTGAACAACTCAGATAGAATAGAACCATGCAAAACAGTGGCTGGATTTTCCATTATAGAAACTTTTGCAGTGATTATAGCTTAATCTTTCTCTCAAATCTTCTTCCTTTTCATTCTTTTTTTTTTTCTATACCACCTGCCAAAAGATATCGACTCCAACAGAGTTTTCTTACTTCTAAAGGGATAGATACATCATGATTGCCTCATTTGATAACATGTGAGACTGTACATCTACATTTTGCAAATGTCTACTGCTAAGTAGGATAAATAAGTACGGATTGGATTATACATGGTATTGTTCAAAGAGGTTGCCAAGCAGAATGTGTATACTACTAACTTCTTATTAGATTTGTACTAAATCTTTTAGTCTGCCAGCATGGAATAAAGTGTGAAAATAATTCCTAAGTCATGTGAGATAACAAAGTCATGTGAGGTAATAAGAATACACAAGTACAGAAAGTAAATATCATAAGTCCAGGTGTTCTTCATCCACACATTTGGGGAACAAGACATATAACAGTTCCATGAGGAACTCATATATTGTGAATTCCTTAAAATATTGCAGGAATGTGTAGTTTGATTTCAGTGGCTTTATTCAAGTGCTTTAAATGTGACTAGGGACTGTTCTTCAGCACTCAGACCTGTTGGTGTGGAATGGCTTGCATTCAAGAAATTGAACTCCCTGATTCCCCAGAAAAGGACACGTGCCTATTACTAGTTCTTCAAGGGCTGTTTAGGAGGGTCCTAAAGGGCACGAGCAAAGCCATGCCCAGGATAACAGTTTGTTAAAACTGTTGGATGGTTGGCTTCCAGTGTAGAGCTGAATTTATTAGTCTTACTCTTTCTGTTTAGTTTACCATCAGAGCCTTAGTATCTAAGATTGCAGAAATTAAAATACTATGTCCTGATACAAGAAAACATTGAATTTTAGGAAGAATGACATTATTCTGAAATGGTCTTCAAAGTGACACTAACAACATCCACAAGACATGTAAGTGGTGGTTTTATTTCTCAGTTTACACAAAATATAAATGGAAACTGCAGAAGCCATATCACTGTGGAGAATGAATCATCCTGTTCTGAGCTCAAGTGGTGAGTGTTTGATGTACTGTTTAGCCCTCTGATGTCAGGTGTCCCTTTGGATTTACAGACATCACAGAAGAAGCAGAAATTCAAATCTGAAACAAGGAATGCATGGAGCCAGTCATAAGCAAAGCTAACAGCACTGCACAGTTACTTCATGTATAAATCCAGTGATGAGTCAACTTGTAAGTAACATGATCCAGTCAGGCCACAAGACACAAAGCTGGTCTGCCTTGGTGTAATCACTCTGGACTTTGAATGTCAGAGCATGTGTTGTGGGAGGAAGAAGTAGCCCTGTCTTTAATTGTGTGCTTGTAAGTGTTGTGCATACAACCATAATTTCAATCTGCAGTTAGAGCAAGTATGAAATTACCTCCTTTTTTTTTTTTTCTTTGTTCTTTTTCACATTAAAGTGTCAGTCCTATTTTTGAAGCAAGAGAACTCCCTGTCAATGTTGTGTATCCTTGCACAAGGTTCCTTCCCTGCATCTCATGGATTTTGCTGGACTCAATGCATTAGATCCAAATTTGGAATTGTAGCTCCCAATTAATTCCTTCTGTTCTTTTAATCCAAGAGGTCCAAGATGTGTGCAAAGAAACAAGCTGTTATGCAGGCTGATTATCCAAGATCTCTTTTTAGGATGGCAGGAAGATAGGCAAATAGATTTCTAGAAGAGAATATGGTTTGAGAACTGAAATGTGGGAATATTGGGTTTGGAACTGGACCAAAAAAAAATAATATGGGGGAATCTGGCTAGATTTGGAAGTCATTGAAGGTAAACCAACTGAAAAAAGATGAAGAGATAAGGGAGGAGATGATTGGTGCTAATGCTGGACCAGAATGTGGTGAGACTTCACAGACATTGTATCAAGCAGCTAAGGACATCCATCAGAATCTGACAGCAGATGCTCAGGAATAATTTACAGCCTGTGCTAGTTTAGGAACAACAAGTTCTGTAAATATATCCCCTGTCTGCTTTTTACAGAGCAAAAGGAAGACAGAAAAACAGAACAATAGAATGGGATTACAAAATGCTATAGCAGTAGGAGGTAAGGAAATGGAAATAGTGGGTGGTTTCTGTGATAGGCCCAGGAGAGCATGAAAACCTTGCTTGATGATGTAGCTTCTGGATCAATGGGTCATTTTTGGTTCACTATGATTCCCTTTCTTACATGGCTTATTTTAAGGAAAGGGGGGGGGGAGGAGATGAAGGAAATGGTACTTCCAATTTAATAGTGTCTATAACAATTCTTGCAGACTTTACAGGTCTTGTGCTCTCATTCCTTTGTTGCCATCTCTATTTCTAAGCCACCTTCTCATTCACCTTCCCACATTCTTCAGCTTTCATTTAGGAGCAGCTTTCACCAGGGGATCTGACCACTGGTGCTCCTAATTTTCCCAGAAGTTACTTCCCCAGGCTCCTGTCCACCACCAGCTCACAACTCCCATCAGTCAGTATGGTAATCAGCTTCCCCCATCCGCCCCTGGTTTTTCTGATCATCATAATCCCTTTCTCCTGCCCCTTGTGCTTGAATCTCTCCTGTACCAGCCTCTTGCTGCTGATGGTTCACCCCCTTTCTCTACATCTCAGTCCTCAGAAAATGGATAGTATAGCAAAACTGCTACAGATATCCGTGTCTTTAGGCTTTTAGCTCACAGATGTGTTTTGAATTTAATGCTTTGCCATTCCAGGCAGGAGTTTGTATAGGTTCTTTCCTCTTACATGTTTTCTAAGATTCCTTGCAGACCTCTCTTTCTTTCCTCTATGGAATCATCACCAACCTTAACTCTGCCTCTTTTAATGGGGTGGTTTCCCATGAGTTTTGGGATATTATGAACTCCCATTTTCCTGGAAGGGAGCAGGGAGGGAAAATACATGTAAATGCCCATTTATCTCATAGTCAGCATCCTCTGAGGAGTTGCTGATAACACAGTGCTTATTTTCCTTCAATTATATTGACTTAAATATCAAATTTTCACTGCATCTTTGGGGAGAACATCCTACTTAAGGATGGATTAAAAGTTCATGTGGGCACTGATAACTGAACTGGAAGTTTTTAGAGCATGTGGGAAATTTGGTCTCAGTTTTTGCTTGCTTTTTTTTTCATTATATAACTTTAATAACAACAACAGCAAAAATAGAAATAATAATAGAACCTTCATCTTTGGAGATATTCAGAACTCAACCGGACAAGGTCCTGTGAAATCTGATTTAATTAAGTCTGCATTTAACATCAGGCTAGATTAGATAACATCCAGAGATCCCTTCTGACCTTAATTATTCTGTGAATCCATGATTAGTAGCTGTTAATAGCAATGGCCCTGAAAACGAAGATTTGAGAGATGCACAGGGAATAAGATGATTATTTACTATACCTTTTTGTAGGTCTTGAACTTAAAATAAATTATTTATCAATATGTATGCATGATGTTATTTAAATCAGGGTATAATTTCTTTTCCCAAGGGGGAGAATGAACTATAATTTTACTTAAAGCACATACTTGAATGTCATAGAAATCAATGGGATTTGAAAATGGCCTTATGTTAGGCATGTGTTACATATTTTCTGGAGCTGTAGCCTATGGTGGGGAAGCAATATTAATAACACAAAAAGCCAGTTCCTAGAGATTAGAAAGAGATTACATCCCAGTACTTCACCTTGAGAAGTCTTTTACCATTCCTCAGAAAACAAGACCACCATAATGAATAGTCTTCCCTTGGTGACCCTTGAAATTTTATTAGTAAATGGGATCTTTCCTTCCCCAAGGGCTTGATTGGCTAACAGCAATAGAGTGATTCCTGTAGGGTTCACAGGGATGGAGCTAAACTCTTGCATTGCTACTTGTGCTGTGGGCAACAGAGAAAAAAAAAAGTGCCTGTGGTTTTATGTCCTGTGTTTAACTATATGGTCCTCAATTACCAACCAGAATCAAGAGAGGCTTCTCTAACAGTGGAAAGACTTTAAGCATCCTGCTTTGTAATTGAAAGAGAAAATTCGCATCTACTATCATTAAGCAATAATTATTTTGTTTTTCTAGAGAGGATTCAGTAAGATAAACACTTCACAGATAAATAAAGTTCCAGGGCTTTAGGCCAAGATATTTATTGACTTAGAAGGTACTTATCTCTTTGTTCAATCCCATGTAAAAAATATAATGATAGTAATTATATTAAAAAACAGATCACTTTTTTAAATTATTTAAATGTGCTCTTCCAGAATTTAACAGGATGATAATTGCTCCAGCAGCTTTTATGACCTGTGGGGAAAAAATTAGCCACAGGGAAAAGGAAGATCCCAAGCTGCTCTTTGTATTTAATTCTTAATTATTTCATTATTTTTAGTATGGCATCTTCAGTTCAAATGCACCTGGCATTTGGGAAATGTACTGAATTCTGAGGAGAGGAAAAGATTCAAACACCTTGAAAATTACTGTTACTTTAAAAGCCCCAAAAGAGAGATATATCAGAGAATTGTCAGATTGAGTATCTAGATAGAAGTTAGACATAACTAATACTTGTAGCTCAGAATCTCAGTATCTCAGAGAAATTGACACCTTTTTTTTTTTCGTCATTCCAAATTAGAGCAAAATATCACAGTATAATAATTCACATAATGCTTTTATGTAAAATTAAAATATTTCCTATCCTGATTTCCGTTTAGCTTCTCCATATTGTCATTATTAGTATAAAGTAAATCTTGTAAAATGATCATGGTATTCTTTGAGCTTGCCTTCTCAAATTCAACACTCAAACATCCTGGGAAGCATGAAACAGTAATTTGCTTTTGGTTTTATATATCTGTTAGAAAATAAAAAGTAATCCATTTGGACATGTATAGATAGGGAAGAGATCAGAGGATCAAGCTGATAGAAATTTCTTCAAAGGGACTACAAAGCTTGTAAACTACCCCTTTCAGAGGACATCTTTCACATCACCCCCTCAGTTTTATGAATTCCACCTGTGCTTTATATTAAACATGTTCTAAAAAGAATTTAATCAGATTATCTCAGGTTGAAGTAAATACTCAGCCTGAACTAAATTGTTTCAATTTGCTGAACATTATAAATAAATAAATAAAAATGCTGATCCTAAGTGATGTTTGGTGTTCTGATTTGATTTCATTTCTGACCTGAAAAAATCAATTACTTCCACAGTCAAGTTTTATCCCCTCTTCTCCTCTAACTTTATACTTAGGTTAATGGACTGTTGAATCAGAAGGGACCAGTGTTTTAATGTAATCTGACCGCCTGTGTAGCACAGACCATGGGATTTCCTTGCACTGATTCCTGCCTGTACTAAAATATTTCTTTATTAAAGTGAAAAAAAAATTAAAAATCACCTAGTTTCAATTCAATTTTATTTGTCATTGGAAGAAGCTTATTGCTACTCTGAGGAATTCATTCCTGCCAGATCTACCTATGCATGTGAGTAGGTGTGAGAATTTTAAAATATATGAATATTTACTAATCAAAATAAATTGGTTTAGGGTTGAGGGTCTCGTTATTTTTTTTTGTTTTGATTGTTGCTTTTTTTTTTTCTCCAGTGAGCACAGGTTCATTTAGACTGTTCTCAAGGAATATTATCCTGCTTTGACAACTAAACCGACAGTGGAAAAAATAGTACCTCTGCCCTAAATTCCCTCCTGAGTCTGACAATTTTAAACCTTTAGCTGTTACTTTTCCTATTCTGTTTAGGTAGCATATTTAAAGAATAGGTCTGCACAGTAAAATGCTTTTTCAGAGATAACTGAAACTGGAAGCATTGTAGCTGTCAGTTTATAAATAATTTACAGCAAATTTAGCCCAGATACAGGTCTGTAGTGATGTAACTACAGTGTTTCCAGGACAGAGAGTATCTCTGCATGGCATTATGCTATACTACATAAATGTATCATCTCATTTAGAGACAACCCTGGCATCGCTGCATGGGGTGCTGTTGTACCAGGCAGGGAGCTCTGTGCTGAGCTCTTCAGGGCAAGAATGGTCTTTTCATTATATGCTTGTATGTGTAACTGCCTTTCCCTGGAGCCTCTAGGTATTGCTATGCTAGAAATAAATTATAATAATGAATAAGTGACCTGGACACATGCAGTCCGGGAATTTGTGATGTATGCAAATAGTGTTTGGTGCAAAGGGCTAACACTAAATTCAGGCGATAAAGTTAACTTATAGTTCTATCCTGTGCATTTTAAATTTTATGTGAGCTTGTTATGCAGAACATTTTGCCCCACCGGAAGAAAAAAAAAAAGAAAAGGAAAGAAAAGAAAAAGAAATGTGAAATGATAGAATCCACCTGTTTACTATTAGCAAGGGCACAAGAAAATTCCTGAATGCTCCCAGTAAGCTGTGATGGAGGAATAGTCTGACTGTAAACCCCATTGACAGAAGCCGAGTAAATTACTCTGTTCCAAATAGTTGGCCATATATTTGCAAACTATCCGCTCATGAATTTTACAGCATGCACAGCCCAGAGACATTGGCCTATAATTATGCAACAGCTGAGCATATGTAAGGGCTGGGATAAATAGCCAGCTGGGGCTGAGCACAGTCTGGGATGGGCTTGAATGGGGTTGTGTTATTGTAGGGCTGCAGTTGCAGTAGGGAATGTGGGGATACCGAGTACATTAGCTGGCCAAAGTCCTGTAAGTGTGATCTTTCCCCTTTTAGATCTTGTCACTGGGTTGAAATATGCACACCTTCAAAGCAGAGATTGCAGTGACAGCGCTAGAGATTTGATGTTTGAAGAAAATAACTGGATTTAACATATTTACTGGAAGTGGTAGGTCACTTTCCCCAGATTTTACAAATTACAACCCAGTAGGTTCTGTTCTATGTATAGATGTTGGAAGTCCTGTGAGATTTTTATAAGATCCATGAGTTTCTGCAGTGTGTTGGCCTCTTCTTATTTGCTTCTTTCAAACAAACAACAAAAACATCCCTTTAAAGCAAAATCTCCCATTATTCAGGAGAGTTAACTAGGAACAATGGGAGAGCAAGGGAGATCTCATCACACATTCAACAGATAAGTCTCTGCTAGAGGTTCCCTTGGCAGTCTTCCCACAAATAATTTCTTGCTATTTTGTGGTTTTTTGGTTTTTTTTTACAGACCCAAATGCACTTCAAACCATTAAGAGCTGTTTCTCCTTGTTCAGCAAATGCCCAGGTCAGACCTTCATCCACTAGTCAACACTGAGGCTGCCTCTGCCTGAAGACCATCTGAGAGCATCTTTTCTTCGCTTTTTTTGGGTTAGAAGTATTTTAATATTGATATTAATAGAAGTGGTAAATCATTCCAGGCTTTGTACTTTGCATTTCACATCAAGGATCCCACTGTGATATGAGTAATTATGGTGGTAAAAACCCCATGTACATCAAAGAGCTCCCCACATGGGTTTACAATAAGTGCTGTAGGAGGAAGAAAAAGCTAACAAGGATGAAATAAAATGTGTCACCTCCTCTGCCACATTGGAGCCTTTTGCTCCTCAGGAATTGTTGGTGACCATGTTTTGGTGGGCATAAATACTGCAGCCTTAAGAAGCACAGAAAGGAGTTCCCTCCACCATAATGACACATTTATCTTGTAGCAACAGGAACTAGAGAAATATCTTAGAAATGCTTCAGCTGAATAAAAAAGATGATTAAAAAAATATTGTTATTCTTTGTGTTTTAATTTTTTACTTCAAGTTTAATTATAATAGTAAACACATGAGGGGAGGTAGTCTAACTAAATTCAATCTGGTAGTTAAATTTCCATATAGGATGAACACACACTGAAACACAGGGGCTGCGTTAAATGGCCCTTCTAATTTCTTTTGAAGTTGTTGGTCAGATGTGCAATCCATATCTACGGCAGAAGGATGGTGTTACAGTGCAAGATATACTATTTATGCTTCTTTCTCGATAATTGCCAGTCCTCTGAGATAAAATTCACAATTTTGGCTTCAAATATCAGAGACATTTAAAAATCTATGCTTTACTAATTAACTGGGCAGAGGGAGATTCCTAATTTCTTAGCATTAAGATTTTGGAACTAGAAAAATAAATCTGTTCATCTAATCAATTGTAAAGGTAATTTTGGATGAATTGTGCAGCTTCAGAATATTAGTATCTCTGTTCTGTCTGTTGTGCTTACCTTAGATTGCACACATGAATGTTCATATGCATATATATATGTATTTTATAGAAAATGCAAAAGGTTAAACTAATTTGAAATCCTGACCGATGCTAGAAATTACTTTAATAATAAATACTGATGAAACATTCATCTTATAGTAAAGATTAAAGCTCCTCAGTACCTGGAATAGGAATCAGAGATTTTTGAAACAATTCAGCCCTGGCTCTTTGCATTATTATCTGAAAATGTATTATTCTTCACTGCACAAAGTGTCTGCTGCTTCTGTGTTGCAGAAACTTGCTCTGTAGCCTGAAAAGGTGATTTGTGCTTTTTTACAACAGAAGCTGCTCTAAAGCATGGAAATACCATGGGAATCACGAAAGGGAAAGAGATAAGCCCAGTTCCTCTGTCACTCTGAGAGTGGATCTCACTATCTTCTGGTGACACCCAGCATGATTCAGGGTGACCTCGTTTTCTATTAGAAGAAAAGTGTAAGGGATTCCTTGCTCAGGGTATGAAGAGTAACTCACATCTGAAGGATGAAGGGAGTACTAAGGAATATAGGGTGCTACGGGTAAAATGGTAATTCCTGCATCTTCTTAGCAAAGCATCCTTTTTTATCTCTGGCAGCTTTATGTTAGAGGTCAGCAAGATCTTTAATACTGTCTGACACCAAAAACTCCTTGTATTTTTTAATAAAGTATTCTGGGTGTCTGAAGTCTTTCTATAGGTATTATGGTGTCAAAAAAACCAACAAAACCCTAACCAGAAACCTTTGAAATGAGAAAGAAAGCAAATCAGCAGTTCTAGTGGACACCCAAGATTAATCAGCTTCGGTGCCTTGTGGGCACAGTTTAGGAGTCAGCAAGCAGAGCAGGGTTGTGGCAGATGAGGGAGAGGTGTGATGAGGGAGGGAGAGATCCTGATACACACATTACCTCAGCCAGCCTAGCATGAAGAGTCCTTGACTCAGCAACCAGCCATCAGGGATTTACTTAACCCCAGGCAGCTCTTGAAAACTCACTGGGGTTGTGTATGATGGGAGCCTGATCAACTTGTGTCCAGCCTGAGATAGGGAAGTCATTCTTTTGGCCAGTGCTGTCCAACAGCAGGACCTATATAGTTTTCTCCCTGCAGTACTGGGCTCTAAATTAGTTGAAACAAGGAACAACATAAACGGAAATCTCTTCTAAATAGGGAGATCCTATGCTACCTGTGACATGAATTCTATTTTGAACATCTCTTGTCTTCCAAAACATCCCAGTCTGTAATATCATGACAAAGTGAAATCTGGTCTGTGTGGAAGGGACATGTCCACCGCTGACTGCAGGTGCTCTGGGTGCTAGACTATAGCTTGGGAAAAGAGGTGCGTTTCTGTATGTCAACCCTCCACAAAGCCACCACAACCAGTGCAGGAGATCACAGAGTGATGGATTGGCTGGGACACTCGTTGGTAGGGAAGGAGATGGTTGCCATGAGGGGGGTGATCCAGAATCCAGCTGGGAGACTCAGGTGCTCAGTCCTGAATCATGACTGCAGCACAGGAAAAAAAGGGTGATTAAAGATACCACTTTAAGCCCCAGAAAATAATATGCTAAAACCAGGAATCAGTCCTTATTACCACCTTGTTTCTTGCTGTAAAGGTATTGCAGCTGAAGATGAGACAATACAGCGAATGAACAGCGAGCACTTAGCAAACAGCGAAATAATCGTGATCAGTGTGATAAGTACCTATGAAATTACTCCTCCTCTCCCACCCCTTTCAAAGATAAAGACCTCATGATAAGAAGGCAGTTAGGAAAACTAAATTTATTTTGCTGGCTAGAAATACCTGTTATTTATTCCTGAAAAATATAGAGATCATGCAGATATTACAGCACAGAGTGAGGAGGGGAGAAACCCTGCTAAGATCCCTGCACATTTCCTATGTCCTCCCATAGTTTTCCTGCAGAGGCTGAAATCACAACCTTGGTGTACAAGGAGCAGTTTGAACAATGCCTTGAGCCAGATTCTCACTTCTTATGGGAAAGTCAAGGGTTTTTCTCTTTCCAAGTATCTTTCACAGAATCACAGAATCACAGAATATTCATGGTTGGAAGGGAGCTTTGAGATTATTGAGTCCAACCACAAAAAAACCCCAAACTTAAACAAAACGAACAAACAAGCAAACAAACAAACATACAAAAAAAATCAAAACAAATAATCCATCATGTCCACACCACAAATAGACACAAATCAACAATCCCAGGCACTTTATTAATTTCACTCTTCTCCTCTTCTCTTATTAATATTTTTTCAGGTTTGTACAGAACAATAACCCTAATGCTTTCTCTGTTAGCATTCCTCACACCCTGCCTGCCCTCATCTTCACTGATCTTTCTTCTGAGAAGAACTTCTTGGTCATATTCAGGAATCCTGCAACAAACAATGAGTCAGGGAAAAGATGTGAGTGGGAAGAGAGGTGGATTTTGTTTAAAGAGCTTTTGCTGTTCATAGCACAAGGATAAAACACTTGATCATGATCAATAATCCCTACTTACTTTGAATAATGCAGTTTTCTGTAGAGCCCTCAGCACTAATTCTGACAGATAGCTCTTCCTACCAGGAGCAATGAGTCTGAGCCAGTGTGGTCCTTCCTAGTGAAAGTAGTGCAGGGCTGAGCTTCTAACAGAGGTACAATGATCACAGTGTCTGGTCTTACCTGTTTGGGGCTAGCTGAAATACCTCTCTGCTGTATCCTTAGTACAGGTAAATAGAGAAAGGGTTTTCTTGTTTTGTTTTGGGGTGTTTTTCTTTTTTTTTTAAATAAACTTGATATGTGGATCAAATCTTCAAAAGAGACAAAATGCTATCTTTAAAGCTGTTTTTTGAGACCTTTAATTCTGCTGTGCCCTGTGGCAGGAGTTCCTGGGGAGGGTTGAATGGGAGAAAAATCATAGAATGGTTTGGGTTGGAAAGGACCTTTAAAGGCCATCTAGTCGTATGGCCCTGCAACGAACGTTGACATCTTCAACCAGATCAGGTTGCTCAGAGCCCCGTCCAGCCTGATATGGGATGTTTCCAGGGATGGGGCATCTACCACCTCTCTGGGCAACCTGTGCCAGTGTTTCACCACCCACATTGTAAAAAATTTCTTCCTTATATCTAGTTGAAATATACCCACTTTTAGTTTGAAACTGTTACCCCTTGTCCTGTCACAACAGAGCCTGGTAAAAAGTCTGTCTCCATCTTTCCTGTAGCCCCCCCCCTCTCCCCCCAAAGAACTGGAAGGCTGCAATAAGATCTCCCCAGAGCCTTCTCTTCTCCAGGCTGAATAATCCCAACTCTCATCCTGTCCTCCAGCCCTCTGATCATTTTTGTGGCCCTCAGGATGTACCCTACTGCGTATGTACAAACCCTGTCTGTCTATTTGCTAAAAAGGCCTTTCATCAAAGAGAAAAAGAAGCAGGAGACTCACATCTAAGGAAGGCTGCGGGAACCACTGGTAAAAAATGGTATCTGGCAACCAAAATAGAGAGATCACTGTCCCACCTGTCAATAAGAGGGAGTGGGAATCGCTAAACTCGGCGGGATACACCGTGCCGGAGAGGCGAGGGGTGGTTTTGGGCGACGCTGAGCGCTCCCTCCAGCCCAGCGGCCTGCTGTAAGGTAGTCTGGGGAGAAAAGTTAGCAGAGCAGCTGCGATTTGTCTTTCAGCACGCATCGTCTTGGAAATTTCCACTCGAAAATGCGTGGGGCCAGCAGGTGGCACTGCGAAGTAGCCCAAGGCGAGAGAGAGATGCAGGCAGCCCGGCAGCATCAGCTGCTGCCTTCCCTCTCTTGCTCGGCTGAAGGTGGTCACAAACCGCAGACTTTTTTTATTATTATTCTCTCTCTCCCCACTCCCTCTCCCCCCTCCCCCCGGGGTGAAAAATACAGTAATCAGCACGGGTGGAAATGAAAAGCAAAAATGCCCGAAAATTGGGTTATTCACGTCTTTGAGACAATGGTTGCAGCGTGATAAGAAGATTTCTCTAACCCCTCCAAACTGCCTTCAGGTCTGGTGTTAATGGTTAACCCTGAGAAAGCTACCATTTCTTTTGTGGTGCTTTTTGTTTCTTTTTGTGTTGGTTCCCCCCTCCCATCCCCTCTCACACCCTCCCACCTCCCCCCCACCCCCTGTCCCAGCTTGAATCTCCCTCCCTACTAGTGCTCCCTGCATTCTCCAATCCAGCACATGTTTCTGTTGTCATGTTAATCAAGATTTTTTTTCCCCCCAGTCTGACATAAATGCTGGAGCATCCCCCTTGCTTCTGGTTGCTTTGTATTTACAAGACAAGCTGTAGCCCTAGCACTGCCACTGGCCTGTTGTGTGACTTCATACTGTTCATTTTTCCTATTTACCCCTGGGAAAAGTTTCTCTGTTTCGTCTGGTCAAAGGAGAGGCTGTCTCTTCCATGACACACAGCATAGCAGCATGACGATCTTATCTTACCTGAAGAAATCACCATTTTAGTAGCAGTTACTCTCCAGGTTAATCATCAACTTTGTTTCTAAATATAAAGTTTGTATTTACTTTGAGATGCAGCATGGGGAAATGAGAATGCAAATAAACTACTTTTCAGCTAGAAACCATGTAACATCCTTTATACCATTTTCTTTTTTTTTAGATTACTGTGTACACAAAGAAATTCATCATCTTGTTAAATGGGCTTTTAAAAAGCATCCTTGCAGTGTGTCTCTAGGCAAAACAGGCCTTGCCATCATATAATGAGATTTACATTTGCAGAGATGGTAGGGGCTGCATCTCATCAGCACAGCACACTGTCGGAGAGAGCAGCCCTGGTTTGGAGCCCTGCTTTGTGCATGCAGAGGAGGTTGCATCTCCACACCCACATGGAGCCTGAAGCTCCAAACCCACGGCCTATCTATCTGAGGTCCATGCAGGATCCCCACATTGCCTTGGCACTGCTATATTGTAGGATTTTGATGGGCTTCAAAGCCTTCAAGTCTGTTTTGGCCCCACAGATGTGATAAGTCACCATGATTTGAGGCTCCCAGAGCCTGTGGTACGATGGTACAACTCCACCCCCTGACAAATAATGAAAGCCCCAGACACTCATTTGTGATGGGAAAAGGGAAGGATTACCCTTTGTTTGCCAAGGTTGCTCATTTGATGTTTATGAGCAACAGAGAAAACATAATAGAACTGGGGGTTCTGGAGAATGAATAGCTGGTATCTATCCTCTGTGGAAGATCACTACACCCAGCACTAGCCTTGTCCTGTATTGAGCTACGTTTTTTGGATTGATTCAAGAATGTATTATCCTAGTTTTATGCATTTGTTGACTCAAAAGAAGTCATCCCTGGGGTGAATGGGAAAAGTTAAACTGGTGACGTCTCTCAGCAAGTGGGAACTCAATGCAATGAACCACCAGTTCCTTGGCTCGGTGGAAGACCTTGAGGGCGGTGGAAAAAAAAACCTGTTTGCATAAGGAAAGAAACTCTCAGGCTGCATTTCCGCAGTCTCATCCTCCTTTGGTATTTTGTGGCATTTCCACAGGTCTCGCTGTGTTCAAATACACACGTTTTCAAGGTTAGTTTGACATAAGCGCATCTACTGCTAGCGGCGTGCCATCGTCTAAAACAGTTGTTCAGCTCAACCTGCTTGGTGTCCCAACGTGTTGCACAGTTCACTCATACAATCTCCTGGCAGCCTGAGCCACGGAGTGTGTTATTGCTAATAGAGCCATGTTTGCACCTTCCCTGGGGAACCTCAAATACTCAGACTGCCAAGTGTTGACGTGTGTGGCCTGAATGTTACGACATGTCAATCAAGGTCCTTTCAATAACTTCGGCAGAGTTATGGAGAGGTTTTCATCTTCTGGGCACCTGACACAGTTCCTAGTCTATCAGCTCAGTCTGTCAGCTTCATGCATGATTTTTTGTAATGTTATTAGGATTAAAAATGTTTAGTAGGATTAAAACAGGCAAACACCTCCACTCCTTTCCAATCTGGTCTGGTTTTAAATGCCTCCCAGAAAGTAAAGGCAATTTTGTGGCAATTCTGTCTTGTGCATATGTTGATAATCTCAATGTGCCCTTGTCGCCAAGAAGGCCAGCAGTGTCCTGTGTCCTGGGGTGCAGTAAAAACAACGTGGCCAGCAGGTCGAGGTCCTCCCTCTCCGCTCTAACCTTGTGAGGCCACAGCTGGAGAACTGGGTCCAGTTCTGGGGCCCTTAGTTCAAGAAGGTCGGGGAACTGCTGGAGAGAGTCCAGGGGAAGGTACAAAGATGATCAAGGGAATGGAGCACCACTCTTATGAGAAAGGCTGAGAGGTCTGTGTCTGTTTAGCCTGGAAAAGAGAGAACTGAAAGGGGATCTCATCAATGTTTATCAATATCTAAAGGGTGGGCATCAAGAGGGCAGGGGCAGACTCTTCTGTGATGCCTGGTGACAGGACAGGGGGTAATGGGCACAAACAGGAAATTCCATCTGAAAATGAGGAAAAACTTATTTACTTTGAGGGTGGCAGAGCACTGGAACAGGCTGCCCAGGGCGGTTGTGGAGTTTCCTTCTCTGGAGATCTGCAAAACCCACCTGGATGCATTTCTGTCTAGCTTACTCTAGGTGGACCTGCTTTCACAGGGGGGTTTGTCTAGATGATCTTGAAGGTTCTGTCCAGCACTTACCATTCTGTGATTGGATTCTTTTATTCTGGTATTTAATATGTATAGTCTCACAGATTCTGCCTGGTATAATTTCACAGCCGGAGAAACTGTGTCATAATCAGATTATATGACTTTTTCCAAAGGAAAGGAATGAGTTAATAATAATAGGAGGAACAGAACAGACAATGAAAGCCTCATCTCTTTGTTTCCTGCTGTACCCTATTAACAATTTCCTTTTACAGTACAAGTGGCTATAATTAGGAAATGGGTGGCTTTGCACAAAGAAGTTATTTCCATTCAGTATTGCAAATACTGCCTAGCAGAAGTTCAGTATCTATATAGCTTCTCAGCACTGTCTGAATATGGGTAGCAAAATAATAATGTTCATATATATATATATACACACATATGCATACACTTACCAGCACTCTCTTTTAATGGAACATTAAGCTAATGCCATGTTAAGTTACAATGCACTTCTTATGGAAGCAAAAGCAGCATCTATATAAATATCAGATAGATGTATTACGATCTGCACAATTGCAATAAATAGCAGATGGCTATGCAGTAATGGGACACTAAAAAATATTTATCACGTTTTCCAAGAGTACTGCTGCTCCAGTTTGTTGTCAGGGTGAATGGTGAATGGCCGAGTTTGATGCATGGCTTTTAGTGGCACCTTTCCAAATGTGTGATGACAGAATCACAGAATCACAGAATTGTGGTGGTTGGAAGGGACCTCAGAGATCATCGAGTCCAACCACAAAAAAAAAC
>JAOQGH010000019.1:6034904-6058001 GCA_025769975.1 Gallinago jamesoni | reverse complement strand
TGTACAGAGCGATAAGGTCGCCCCTCAGTCTCCTCTTCCCCAGACTGAACAACCCCAGCTCCCTCAGCCTCTCCTCGCATGACATCACAAGTCATGCAGGAATTTGAGTGAGAATGACCTGGTCTTGATACAAACACCCAGGTTCCCCAAACTAATGCTACTCTGGGCTAGAACAAGTGTCTCTGAGGACCATGGCTTTTTGTGTCTGCTCAGCAGGAGTGTGGATAAATTGCTCTATAATATCCATAAAGCTCTTTTTGTCTCTTTTTCTCCTCTGTCCTGGTAGGCCAAATTTTCAAAAAGGGTCTCCT
Organism: Gallinago jamesoni; assembly: GCA_025769975.1. Taxonomy (NCBI): domain Eukaryota; kingdom Metazoa; phylum Chordata; class Aves; order Charadriiformes; family Scolopacidae; genus Gallinago; species Gallinago jamesoni. The sequence goes on along the minus strand of JAOQGH010000019.1, from coordinate 6,057,690 downwards.
TCTGGAGGAAGAGTTTCCACTTGTACAATTGCTGCTCAGATCTGGAAGCTCTTTCCTCTGTGTCCGCACCTGCCTCAATTTATGGACATGTCTGCCCATGAGAGATCTGATTTATACTTCAAATTCAGGCTGCTAAAAGAAAAGAGAGGCTCAAAGTGCACCTTCATAAAGAAGTTTTTATTAGAATAAGTTTAAAATTCATTCTTCGGGGCTTCTTTCTCATTTTCCTATTTTCTCTCTTGAACTGCAATGCCTTGTATGTTTCTCTTTTTCTCCCTCTGCACTATTTTTCCATTTTTTACCTCATTTTTTTTATCCTTACGTGCTCTCTATCTCTTTCCTTCCTGCTTCTTTTTCATCTCATGACCTCTTTGACTTCTTTATTCACTTTAATGTACTTAGCCTGTTATCAGCAAGGCTTATGGACTTCTGACTGTTTGGTAACCTGTGTCATTTTAGTGCTCCAGTTTTTCCATACCAGATATCCAGGTGCTCATGCAGTCTGCGGGCAAATGTGTGGTTTTGCCCTTGTGCTCTTCCAGAGATGAAGTGTGATAGTGTCATCCTCAGCCTAGGAAGACTGTACCTCTTTAGTCTGATGAAAAAATTCCTAGGTCCCCATTTTAGTTTGTTATGAATGAGACAAGTTGATGGCCCTTACACAATGCAAAGTTAGTTTGAAGCTTTGCTAAATCAGCCTATTTATAACCAAATATAAGCACTTAAACAACAATATGTTTCTAAGGATAGACAGACAAGGATACGCCTCAGATATACTTATCCATTAATATGTATTATTTGTATTTAGTGTAGTAAAGTACACTTGAGTAAAAATAAGTAAGGTTGGTTCAGGCCATGTCCATAGCTGTGCATTCTAAAGCAAATACCTCCCCATGACTTCCTTTTTTCTCAGCCCACATCAGTCTCATAGTCCCACCTTCTTTGAGGCTGTTAATAAAACCAAATTCCCAAGCATATCCGTAGGGAAAGTAACCTCCTGTGAAGTTGTTGTTAAAGATGATCTCTCAGGAAGGAAATTTCAGCCTGGCTAATCAAATCTCAACTCAACACTAAACAAAGTCAGAAATTCAGAGTGACCTTATTAAAAAAATCTTTTGTGATCTTTTATAGAAAGTTCTGGAAACTAGCTGCCCTGGTTCACAGTTTACCTGTGTTGTTTATCCATTCTGTGTGGCTCTGATAACATGTGATGAATCAAAATCCAAAACTTATCATATAAATAAAAAATGGAGACCAAAACGTTTCATGGGAAGATCAGGAGAGGCCTAGTTTTTATTACTCTTTCAGCCATTCATCTTTTGTGTGGTTCTGGGCAGCTTGCTTTTCCCATCCACACCAGTATTACCACCTGTAAAGCTGACAAAGACATTTCTCCTTCATAAAACGTTATTTGAGACTCGTCCATGAAAGTGGATTTGTTAAGATTTTTTTACACACTGAAGGAATACAGAAAACCATGCATGGAAAAGCATCAGCTTCTTGAAGCAGCATGGTAGAAACTGTGTGGATGGGAAGGGAAGGGTTAAAGCCTGCTGCTTCCCTGATTGCAGTCACCCCAATCTCATCTTGTGTGTGGAGCAGCCACAGAGCCCAGAGTGTTTCACCAATTAGCTACTGCTTGCACCTCCCTTGTTTCATAAATCACAGTCTTATATATTCGGCCTGGTCACAGAAAAATAGAAGAATGTGGTTAAGATGATTTTATTTGTAGGAGGGGAAAGGGAGGAAAAAAAAACAACAGAAAAAAAAAAAAAGAAAAAAAGAAAGAATAAGTGTGCTTGCAGCATGCTCCTTTTCTTTTTTTCTGATGTAGACCAGAAAAGGAAGCAAGTTATTCTCAATGCACAGAAGTTGAATAATTACCTCTGCTCCTTAAGGCAGTGTTATCATATTCGATGTATTTTTTCATTAAGCGTATCAGACAGAGATCAATGAATGTAGAAGAGTTCTCTCTTCCCCATAGCAGTGAGTGCTAATGGTCCTGAATTGCTGTGATACCGCACACCTCTCAGAAAGAAACAAATGCAGGCATTCCATTAGAAACCTAAGAGTCTTTGCTGCAACCAGAAGAAAGCCCCATTTTGAGCCTTGATGAATAGAAAGTATGCAGCTGCAAATCCACCGTTAGTGTAGGAAAGGATCTTTTTTCTTTTCTGAGCCCCCAGCTAAAGGCATACAGGCAGGAGACGGGAGGACTGCACACTGGCAATTTCTTCTCATAAAGGTTGTTTAAAATACACACATTCACACGCACACAGACTCACTACAATGATAACTGTAAATGTTGAAAAATTTAAGTTTTGAACATGTGAAAGTCAGCAGACTCAGCGGAGGCAAGCGTGATTTTGTGACTGTCATTCTTCCCCGAGTGTCACCATCACACATGCTGGTTGTACCTACCAGCTGATTGCAATGTAAACATGGAGTCATTCCACTAAAGCCTCTTTCTGACACTTTTTAAATGCCTAAAAATGTCTGGAGCTTCTGTAAGCCAACATGGAACAAAATACTACAGTTCAGGGCCAAAAGGAAAAAGATAGCTTTTGTTTGGTTATTTGTACTTTTTTTTTTTTTTCTATTTCACAAATAACATATCAGAATTAACTTTTAGCTAGTATTTTTACAGGAAGAAAATAAATCAAATTTATGTCATCAGGTCTCAGGAGTAGAATTAATTCTAGCAGTAAAGACTCTACCACCAAGATAGTTACATTTGCATTATTCACTTCAATCAATATAGAAAAAAAATGGGTATTTCTGCAGCATGCTTTGTCTCAGCTTGGTATTTACAGTTATTTATAAGAAACCCAACCAGTGAGGCTTAACAAAGAGAGTTTCTCTGAAAGACCTCAAATTCCTCTGTGTGTGTGTGTGATCTAACTGATCAAGTGAAAAAAATACCTTTTCCTGTTGGAAACATTGACTCAAGATTCATAAAAATAAAATAGTTGTTTGTTTAAATTTTTTGTATGTTGTTACATTGTTTGTATCAGGAACAGCGTGGCCAGCAGGACTGGGGCAGTGACTGCCCCCCTGTACTGGGCACTGGGGAGGCCCCACTTCAAATACTGCTTTCAGTTTTGGGCCCCTCACGACAAGAAAGACATTGAGGGGCTGGAGTGTGTCCAGAGAAGAGCAACGGAGCTGGTGAGGGGTCTGGAGCACAAGTCTTGTGAGGAGCATTTGAGGGAGCTGGGGGTGTTCAGCCTGGAGAAAAGGAGCCTGAAGGGAGACCTTCTCGCTCTCTCCAACTCCCTGAAAGGAAGGTGTAGACAGGGGGGTGGAGTTGGTCTCTTCTCCCAAGTCACAGGAGATGAGATAGAACAAGAGGAAATGGCCTCAAGTTGTTCCAGGGCAGATTTCCATAGGATATTAGAGAAAAAATTGTTACTGAAAGGGTGGTCAAGCATTGGACACCATCCCTTGGAGGTATTTAGAAGGGATGTAGCTTTGATGCTGAGGGACGTGTTTTAGTAGTAACTTGGTAGTGCCAGGTTAACAGCTGGACTTGATGATCATAAAGGTATCTTCCAATCATAATGATTCTATGATTCTAATTCATCTATATCATTAAACATGTTGGATTATACAACTGCTGTGAAAGGTCCCAAGAACACAAACATGGAAAAAATTGTGTGTCCTTTCAATAACATTGCTCACAGGGCTTAGGTTAAGGACTAAATTAAGAAGTCATGGATCCACTAATTTCCATAGAATAATTATAGTTTCTACAAGCAGGCGATATCCTGGGGTTTATTAAAATAAATATCAAGTCAAAAAGAGAGTGAGGAAAAACTTTACTGTTTGGCATAAATTATTCCCAAGCGACTCCCACTGAAATATTACAATGATTCAGGGAAAGAAGGAATGATTGCACAAAAGTAGCTTTCCCTTGAAATGTAAGCTGTCTCTCTGCAGCATCTTGTAACCATTCCTGAAGTATGCTTTGGTCTTGGGATTATTCAGCCATCATGTTTAAATAACTGGGTTATGTAGTTAACTGTTATCTTTTGTAGTTAGATTGAGAACAAATGCTGCCATTTCCTGGTTTGTGAAATTTAACTTTGCTTTTGCTTTGGCTGAGGGGTCCCTTGTGAAAACACCATGTAGTTTATTTGAGCTTCATTTGTAAAGCAGATAGGTTTGGATAAATAGACACAAGTTAAAAGTACACTGACGTGGAAGCTAGCATGCATATTTTGCCCTACTTAAATTACATTTAACCTCTATCTGCAGGAATTCAGTGGCCTGCAGACACTCTACTGGCAGTCTGCAACTACATTTTGTGTCCTGAATAAACCCATATATTTGTGAATATTTATCCTATCTAGGCTATATCTGTGCATCCAGGTTTTCTCTATCACAATAAATCATTCCTATTCTGCCTTTCTCTTTTATACCATTGTAATTTTCTTACCGTATGCAAAACACCTGATTCTGTACTAACTAGAAGGCTCAAGCTGATCCCTGTCATAGTTACTGTTTATTTTCTTTCCTTGGACAGATCTGGTCATCTTGATTTTGTTGTGTATTACGGTAAGATACATTTTGGTATTATGTAAGATACATATGTTATCTTACATTAGTATTAGTCATGCTAATTAAAGGTAGTTAAGTTTGATGTGGCGGGAATACGAAACCAAAGGAAATCAAACAGGGCTTTAAAGCTCCCCCCTCCCCCCCCAAAAAAAAGCCCGCTGAACAGTCAAAGAAATTTAACAATTTTAGCAGTATTGAAGGCACTCTATTAAACGGAAAGATTTGGGCTTTTGGAACAATGGCCAATATGTATGTGAATGAAACATCTGGAGAGAATATAAAAAAAGAAACTAATTTAGAGGGAAATTAATCCCTTATAGAAAGTATGCTAGTCATAAGGACAGAATGTAGTCTTTAATTCATGCTGAGGAAAGAATACATTAATGCATTAATTTTAAGAGTCTCAATCTAAGTTTTATTTATATTTAAGCTTTTAATCCTCAAATAATTAGTCATTACTAGTATTTAACGACTGGTTTGCTAATTGGATATCCCTAGATGCAACTAAAGGCAGTTAAACCCTAACAAACTGATCATTAACTACACTAATGATCAAATTCTCTGGGATTATTACTATTATAAACCATAATTAACAGTTTATAACAGCTATATTTTATTTTGTATTTTGTTTCCTCTAAAGAAAACATCCTGGAATACTGCTGTGAAGCTGTGTTAAAAGTCTCACTATTAGAAATGTTGTGGTGAAAACAGCCATTTCCTCCACTTACTGGGGGAAATATTTAAATGTTTTCCAAAAATAACTGTTATAGAAGGTGGGTTTTTGTCAGATGCTGGCTGCAGAAGGCCCCAGTGATGCACTCTAGCAGTTAGGAGAAAAAAAAAATCCACAAACAAACAAAGAAAAAAAGAAGGGGGGTGAATGAAAGTCTAACTCAGACTCTGTAAATTCAGTTAACCTTTCAAATGGGTGAGTCAAGTCCCAAACTCTTTTCATTTTTGTCCCATTTGCTACCACAAATAACTCCTCTTGCAGTTTGCCAGGGAGCATTGAATTTACTGCTTCCAGTACCAAACCATCAGACCTCAGGAATGGGGCTGGCTTGACTCTTCTGCCAGTAGTTGCAGTGAACATTTCTTTCACAGAGTTGGGATAACAGTGAGGACGATTACCTCACCCAACCAACTAGCTAACACAATTTTAGTTTTGAACAAAGACGGGTGCCTTTTCTCTCATGTAATCCTCAATGAACGTGTGCATTATCAGAAATACATGGGTAAATATTGCCTTCTGTACAGAAAATCAAAATAGACACCTAAATTTCACTGCCTGAGTAGCTGTCGATACCTAATTTTATATATTGACTTGGTAATGACAGTTTTGATACCTAACTCATACACAGACAGCTCTCTGTAGATAAGTATCTACTTCTTCTAGATGCCTGAATTTGAGGAATTAACCTCCCTGGTGGTGAGTGGTCTGCAGACCTTCCAGGAAGAACTAGTTGTTCAATAACATCTCACCCTTTCTTCACAACTCGGAACCACACGTACTATTTGCCAGTCTGTCTTCCTGATGTTACTTCAATCAGTGCATTCATGTTTAAATACCTCACATTGTTGTAATTATTATTCCTTATATTAATCTAAAATGCTGTGACCCAAGCATTTGGGCTCTAAAGATGTATCAGTTTCTTAACATATTTGCTTTCACATTTTCTCCAGCAAAAAACAGTTGCTGACAGAATGCGAGTCTTTTTGTGCCTCTCTTCCCATTTCATGTCCCAGGTACTGTGTTTACAGACTTCACACTGTGATCATAAACTGGACCTGAAAGCAAAATTTGATTCTTTTTATTGTTACCTTTGTTTATCTCCCGATTTTATTTCTTTATTCAAGAGGAATTGTATCTGCTTTTCACTTCTGAAGTGTAACCTACATTAATCTGCACAGATTCAATTCCTCTGTGTTATCTGGAGATGTGGATTAAGCAGTATAGTCTTGCTTCATGATTCACTTTTCCTGTTCCTCTCCTACTCTTCACATTTTCCTTTGTGCTTCTGCTACCTAGTAAAGGTTAACTCTAGGAGCTATATGGATTTGTTTGAAGGTCCCTAGGCACTTCAGTTGTCTGTTTTGTCCACAGCTGTCTAGTTTACCCAGGACTTATCTCTCTTCCAGCTTAGAGGTCTAACCTTAACCTAAGACAAACTATAATTCACTTGCTTTTTCCCTGACAGTTGTGTCTAAGTGTGGTGGACTCTGGACTATGACAAATGTGCTCAAGCAGTAAAGAAAAAACTGAGCCACATATTCTCTTGTCATAGAAATAAAAAAAAAATCAATTGTACTCATTAACAGAAATCCTGAACTGAAAGAAGGGAAAACAGAGACAACATGGGGGGGCGGGGGGGGGGGGGGGGAGGCGAGGGGGGGTGTTGAGTTTCTGTTGTTTTATTTTCCTGGTAACAATTTTGCTTGGCTTCTTAGGTAATTTAGATAATAAAATCTCTTAAAAAAGGGATAGGCTGAGAAGCAGAGAAGAAATAATGGAAATTATTGGTGGTGGAGTAGAGAGGGACCAGGAACAGAGATGGGAATACAATTCAAAGGAGAAGCTTAAGGTATATGAATGTCCAGGATGACTTCAAGGATGTACTCTAGGAGCTCACACTGTTGGTACAGCCTGATTTTTGATAGGGCAACTGAACATCTCCAGGAATCAGTCTTGAAATAAGAAGGCACCAAAAGAGATCCAAAAGAGACCTGCAGGTTTGTGGGTTCATCTGGTGTGAGAGAGGCTGCCGGAATTCTTCTCGCATTCAGTCCTCATTATATCAGAGGAGATTTACACAATCTGGTGTAGCAGGTCCGTTTTCCTAAATGACATATATGACAAAAGAGAAGGGTGAAAAGTTAAAATCAGGCAAAGAAATTTCTTGGGTTTTGAGGTATATAAAAGACATAAAAGCAGAGGGGGAATGTTTGCAACCAGAGCCCTAATTTTGCCAAAAGGAGTTATAAAAATAATAAAAATATGAAGGAATGTAGCAACCAGAAAAACATGGTTCAAGAAGACAGTATAGTAGTAGGCATCCCCTAAAGCATACCGTAGCCTACTGGTTGTTGAGCTATTTATATTTAAAGAGTGGCTCAGCAGCCACAGAACAACCCCCAGAGAGAATTAACTGATCTGTTAAATGGAGTTACAACCAAAAATCAGTTAGTTAATTTGGGAAGCTATTCAAGTGTACTTTGGATGGCTAAAGCAAAGAAGAGGAGAAAACACAACTTTGGGTTGTAGCCTGTAGTCAATCTCTGACCTTGGATTATCAGTTTGTGTCACAGTACTCAGCGGGTGATGGTGCAGATACCAGAAGCAGGTTCAGTTGCAGTGTAGGGGAACCTGAAGAACATCAGAGAAGTTAACCCTGTCAGAAGGTCATAACTGTCCAACTACAGATTTATCCTGAAACACCAGGATCAGAACTATAAACTCTGAGTACCACAGTGGATTTCATAAATGTATCAATTTATTCAGTGTCTGCAGATGGTTCAGATGGTGGGATGCACACTGCAGCATTTTTGTTCCATACGTTACAAAATCCCGGACCAGCCATGGAGCATCAGCAGCACTGGAGGTAGCTCAAGCCAACTTTGCTGTCTTTCCCATTTAGAAAAGATGCTGTGCTCATGGGGACAGCACGAAATCTATGGTGAAAAACTGGTTTTCAGCAGATAAGAATCTGCCTAACTGTCCAAAAGGAGAGTTTAAAAGCTGTTGCATTTAATTTGTGGTGAGACTTGTTTCTGCACGAGTAGCCCACCCATCACAATGGTACCGCTGATTTTTGTGGGCATGTTTCTAGTTCCATAGGAGCTGACAGCAAAAGCTGCGTGTTTAGAGGGTAGGAGATCAGAAGCCGTGTGAGAGAACAATATTTTCCTCAAGTCACAAGGCAATCCAAGAAGTGATTGAATCAGGGGAGTTTCTTAAGTTTCTTAAACAACTTTACACAAACTTGTAAGTAACATGTGCAGACTGTGGGTTGCTTAGTCTAACATGCTTACCTTAGCTAAAATAACTCTTCCCTCTGGAAATGAATGTGCAGTGGTATCAGACAGGAAAAGTAGCCCAGTGCCCTAACTTCTACTCTTACGGAGTAGTTTGTCCAAATTTCCCAGGGAATCCTTGTGATTGTCATCATGTTCCATTACAGGGAATGCTAGCATTACAAGTCTTGGTTCACAACCAGGACATAAAGGATGTATACTTTTAAAAGGAGTTTGTATATGTGAAATGCAACAGTTAAAGTGATACAAATTGGCTTGCGCTGAGGTTTTATTAAAGAGAATTTGATGCTTGGCATAGACTTACATTTGTATAATTAAGACAGATGTTACCCCTGCAATAGGCTCTCTAGTACATTGTTATTTTTTGTTGTATGATTATATCAGTTTGAAAAGGTTAGAGCTGGTATTTTTTTTAAATCCTAGTACAGTTATGTAGATCTGGGATTGATTCTTTCTGACTTTATTTTTATTTTTAATCATGTCCTGGATCCTACTGTGGATCATGAAGTTCAAGAAGAGGAAGACATTTCTAAATTAGGAAGGAAATAACCAATATACAAGTAAAAAGTCCTACTTTTAACACTGCAGTTTAAAGAACAATAACTGACTATTGGGTTACTATCCCAAATGGAGCATTTTTCATTGTTAAATAAGCAGTTTATTTTCAGTTAAAGACAAAATAGACTTGGACTAAAACTTTACTCTAAGGGTCATACACGCAGTGACCACTTTTTTGTTGTTGGGAAACCTTTATCATATCTAAAACCACATCAGATTCAGCAGTGAGAATTAAATAGATCTCTAGCAAATGGCCTTGCTTTTTCTGATGGAAGTGGTCTTTCGGGAGCTAATAAGCTGCTGGTAAGATGCACTTTCTCTACTTAGGCTGTGTGTGTTTGTAAATAGAGTAGATTGCACCTTTTTTACTGGAAATTGGTAATGAGTGAGTTTGGTTTGTTGTGCAGCAGCAAGCGTTCATATCTAGGGGTCCACAGAACTGCTCATTTAGAGCGTCCTGTGAAAATTAAAGTTACATAGAAGCTAAAAGATGCTCTGAAACACACAACCCACCCCCCCACCCCACCTCCCCCCCTAGTTTGGATTCCCCCAATCATTTGCATTTCTGTCTTCCTGCTGTTCCAGAATGAAGAAGTGCAGGGAAGGATCTGACAACAACTCTCATTGCAGCTCTGACACCACATCCAGTGCCGGGGTCTGAAGTATTTGGAGTATGGAGTAAGAGACTGCGTGTAGGAAGGCACTGGTGTCTCCTGCAGAACAGTAAACCCTGTATTTAGTAGAAGCACGTTTTCCACAAGGAACCTGCAGAGCTGTGTAGAACATCTCTTTGCCTAGCAGGATTTCTCATTATAAAACATAATAGTTCAAACTCATTAAGCTACTGATGTCAACAATGTGACTGTGCTGTTGTAATCACAAATGTTGTCTGGGTAGCGATGATTGTTTGGTATCAGGATGTCCCAAGTTGTGTATGTTAGGCTGTCTCCATAAAGGCTAATCAAAGACCTGGTGAGGATCAGAGAAGCAATTTCAGGGCAAGGAGCCTTGTAACTTTGTCAGTGAAAAGGGAACACTCAGAATCCCTCTTTTCCTGAAATCATCAAAGGGCAGTGAGCAGACAATTGACCCTAGTCTGAAACCCGACAAGTGGAGTCAATGGGGAAGTTCTCTTTATGAATGCACAGGTGAAAAAACATCAAAAAATTCATTGGAGATAGGTAGGTCAATAGGTATAAAGCACAGAAGCATACAAGCAAGTGGCAGATCAGGATATGCTTCAGCTGCAAATTGCTAGAAGGGCATTCTCTGCTTATCCTTTCATTCGTTTTCCTGAGAACCTGCTATCCCCAAAGTATCCTGCAGATGAGTTACCAGTACTATAGTATCATAGACATTACATCCACGTAGTGTGGGGCAGATTTTCAAAGGCTTGGAGAACCTCTGGTGACCTTCTCAGTCTAGACTAATAACTTATAAGAGAGAAAGAAACTTGAGAATGTGCTGTTATATGGAAACTGGAGATGGAAAATGGTTCGAGATTAAGACAACTATATTCAGTGTTCTTCAATGTGTGCTGGGCTTCCAAGCTGCTATTACGGTCACCAAAAAAGACCTGGGACTTGATTAATTTTCTTTAACATGGACATGTAATGCAACTTGAAATGTCTTAACATGTCATAGGTATCTATTCAAAGCAAATAGCCCTATATAAGCCTTGTGTTTTCAGGAGAGCAGCAGTGATACATCAATAATGACACTAGGAACCTCTGTTTTGACAAATGCTTTGAGTCCCTAATCTATGGAAGCTTGAGCTGAAAACAGTTCAGCCCTTACAGAAAACCAGTCATAGTGTAGCTGAATGCCAAACTTGTTTCTGTGCCTGTCATGACATTGGGAAGAATTTTACTGCCCAAATGTTTCAATTTTAAACACCTTAGCGTAGTCTTAGCGTAGCCTAATTATTATATAGCCTGCTTCCAGCTGCTCCTCCAGAACAGTGCTTCTCCCTCACAGATCAACAGGCTGTGTTTGATGGAATCATGGGGATGTGTGGGGTACTGCAAATTATCTGAAATGACTCTAAGGTGCTATGTGCTGGTGACAACATGGTCTTAGATCCTAACCCTGAGAGACTTGGGTATTTTTAGTCTAGAGAAGAGAAGGCTGAGGGGCAATCTGATCAATGTTTATAAATACTTAAAGGGAGGGTGTCAAGGGGCCAGGGCCAGTCTTTATTCAGTGGTGCCCAGTGACAGGACAGGAGGGAATGGGCACAAACATGAATATAAGAAGTTCCATCTAAATGTAAGGAGGAACTTCTTTACTTTGAGGGTAGCAGAGCCCTAGAATAGGCTTCCCAGAGAGGTGGTGGAGTCACCTTCTCTGGAGACATTCAAAATCTGTCTGGATGTGGTCCTGTGCAACCTGCTCTAGGTGCACCTGCTTTGGCACAGCGGTTGGACTAGATGATCTCTGGAGGTCCCTTCCAACCTCATGTGATTTTGTGATTCTGTGATTCTGCAATCTTGGAATAGAAATTTACATCTGCAATCTTGGAATAGAAATTTACAGGAAGATGTCTTAATCTAGAATTGAATCCCATCTGTTGCTGTTCTGCTGAGTCAGTGCATGATGTGTTGGACCAACAACCAACAAAATAAAGCCATGCGTGTGCGTATACACATAGCATTGAATGTAAAATGTTATGCCTTTGGCTAAATAATAACAGGTTAGCAGGAACTCCAAATCCAGCTCAGTTCACTGCAAGTGTTCTTTTTAAATGTATACCTTTTATGGTTATGTCAGCTGCTATGTGCTTCTGGTTTTCAGCTACAGGGAGGGTCCTAACCCAATTTGCAAGTAGTAGTAGCAAGAAAGTGAAGGACAGAAGAACACAGTAAGTAACATGGGACCACAAACCTCAAAGATTCAGCATTAAGTTGGGAAAATGAATGAAGTAATGTCAATTTATATGCCCCAATAAATCAAAACCATAAATGAATTATGAGGTTTTTTCACCTGGTTTCAGCGTGCAGTCAAATAATACTTGTTTTTTCCTGCTTTGAAACTTTGAGATCACAGAAGTCTGCAATTCCAAGCAAAACTAAGAACTACTAACTGTTGTGTACCAAATCTCAGAAAGATATTGTGTTTGTAAAAAAATTGGAGCGTGACCTTATTTTTGTTACTAGATATATTTCTTTCATATACAAAGTTTGAATTAATCTATTTATTTAAAGCTTTTCTCTGAAGATTGAAAAACTGTAAATTATTATTTTTACTGTTGTTTTTCATTTTGAGGTACATTATTTCTTGCTTCAATACTAAATTGTATGGGATAGTTTGATCTTGTATCCCTATTATATAGAAAACTGGCAATTTCACACTTAAAGCCTTTAGTAAATGAGTTTTACAGGAGAAGAGAAAGAGGACTGGGTGAAATCTATTAAATCCTTCTGATGATGTGAACATTTCCCTGAATTCTTTATCATCATTAGCTATTAGAACAGTGTTCACAGCACCCTTTTGATCCATCACTTAAGTATAAATTACATTCTGTTCGGCTTTGTCCATTTACAAAGCTTGCAAATCAAAGCAATTCTCATATTTTCCAGTGCCTGAAGTCACTTACATATGGCCTTTGGCCTTATAAATCCTCATGAGGGACATCTTTGGTACAAAACCTAGTGTATCTTAGACCATTATACGATCTTTAAAATCATATGAAAATCAACTGATAAATGGGAAGTTATAATCATATTTAAGAAAATATGATGAAAATTTACAGCATTTAATCTAGGCATCTAAATTATATCTCTGTGTTAGGTATTTAGTAACCACAGACTTCATAGATAAATGATGGATAGCAGAAGTATTATTTAATGTGTCTGAATTGCACTATGAATTCTATCTTTTTAAATACATATAGAGGCTATGGAGATCAGCCTCCAAATAAATATATCTGAGTAAAATATTCAGTGCTAAGCAGAGGTAGTAGCTTTAGTTTTTTTCCTCCATCCAACCTGAGTTCCAGTTACGAATCACTTTTGCAGAAAACTTTAAGTGTGGATGTGTTAATACATCTCTCCTTTGCTGAAATATCATAATTACTTACAAAGGAAATAATAGTAAATATATGAGCATTCCTTCCAATCAATTTGATGTTATGGAAAAAAAAAAAAAGAAAGAAAGAAAGGTCTTCCTTTTGCTATACTTCCTACCCAAAATGCAGCTATACAAATATGTTTAGAGGGGTTTTGGTTTGATTTTGCAACTTTGGACATTTTACCATTTTACCCACAAAACTGGTGCAACCCAAACTTCATCTCCAACTAGTCAAAAATATTTCAGGATAAGTTTCTCTTATCATCCTCTCTAAATCTCAGATCTCTCATCTGTAAATAAACATGAAATTGCTTCAAAGACACTACAGCAAAAATTAACAAGTTGGACATATGGGGGTTTAATTGGTTGCCAGAGACAAACTGTAAGCACTGTACCAGTGAGTATGGAAAAATAAAACTTCAAGATCAGCCAAGTCTGTTTAACATACATTATGTATTTGTTATCATGGAAGCAATTAAGCAAGCAAAGGACACAGAGAGAAATCAATACTGTTCACTGCTGAATAACCACAAATCATTTTATAAAAAAAAGGTATTGCGTTTCATAAAATGTTGGCAGGTGAGGTTATTAGCCACTCAAGTCTTTTGTTTAGCTAGGAACTCTCTGGCTTCTGAAAGAAAATCCAGTGTAAGGAGTACTTTGAAGATGGAACAGTAGAATTTCCCAACATTCATGTGTTAAATGTAAAGAGGGCCGAAGGAGGGCCACCATGTACGCAAAATGGGTATGCTGATCAGGACTTTAAAAAGCCCTGTGGAAACCATCAGTGAGGCCGGCAGATGCTCTGCAGGTTCACAGCCTACAGTCTGTACCCATAGGAAATGAGACACATTTTTACCACCACTTTGTGGATATCTTCGGATGCTCAGCCTTTGTTAGAGACATCTCCAATTGGAGGTCCTCGGTAGACATCTTCCTCTTCTCTTTTACTGGTTAAGAAAACTCAACACCTGCTTTTAGAGATTATTTCACTTAGTGCCCAAAAAATCAGCACAGTTTAGGTCTCTAAATTAAATAAATTAAATCCACTGAGCGTACAAATATATAGATATATGTATACATATATGAGTAAGTGAAATTATTTAGGGATGGTGAATGAGAAAATTTAAATCTCTTTCTGTCAGACAGGAGATCTGACTTTCTCCATGCTGAAAGCTTGCTAGTGACCACAGACGCTCATCTCAGTGGCGAAGTGTGGCTGCAGCTTCCTTGAAGGAGCTCTTCTTCAAGGCAGTCAGTCAGCCAGGAGGGCTGACTCTGGTACCTTACTGACTCAGGGCTTGTCTTTACCATGGAGTCCAGGCAGCTGAATGCCTTTTCCACAGATGCACCGAGGTGGGCAACTCTGAGACATTTGTTGTGTAGAAGCCAGTCATGATCTTACACTAAAATATGGTGTTTCTTGAACGGCTGTACACAGCTTTCAGGCTAGAGCGTGTTCATATCTGAATCGTTCAGAGACTAAATAAAATAATCGGTTACAGTTAGGGCTGTATGTGTTTATCTACCTATTGTTCTACCTTTTGGTATACCTATATCCGTTGAGATATCTAATAACAATAAACTGGACTAAGATTTCAAACCCCTGTAATTACTGCATAGTTAGCAACAAGCTATTTTTGTCAAAAGTCTTCTGTACCAAGTAATTTGATACAAAATTTGACACAAAATTGGGTATCTGACTAATAATTTTAATGTTTGTGTTTTGTGAAAATTTGACATTTACATTTGGAGAAAGAACAAGTATAAAATCTGCTGGTTTTGTTTTTATCTGGGTGGAGATGAGGGAGTCTGGGGGTAGGGAGGGTGGCAAGCAAGGATGGGGGGCCTTTTCCATGAGGAAAAATGGAGATTTGGAAAAGAAAAGACTGTGGTTGGAAAAGAAAATATCGTAGTTAGCGCAGTACGTTTATGCAAGAGATGCAATCAATACAATAGTCAAACTACAGCATCACAAAAAACACACAAAAATTCCCCCTCTGTTTTAAGCCTAAGGATCTTATGATTTTCTTTTTTTTTTTTTTTTGTGATTTCGACTTTTAAAACTGTGTTTTTATAATTCTCTGTTAAGGAACTAGGGTCCAAGCAGCAGTGATCCTGGATCAGTACAGTGACTGATAATATTAAAATCATGACCTAAATTTCACTGGTGACATGACTCCCTTCAAGTATCCCCAGGCCCAGTACTTTAGGAAAGCCCAAAATCATTTCATTAGCTTGACTTACCTTGTTTTAACTTCCTTTAATTTACTAGAGTACTTTGAAATCCCGTTATGACAGAGACCAAGGCAATACAATATTGATACAATATTACCTACCCTCGGTTAGGGATACACTGAGATAGTCTGTTAAATAAAAATAATTCACTCAGTGCATTGCTGAGGATTATAAACTCCATGGTAGAAAATATAAATTTATTTTAGGAAAAGTAAATGCCAAAACCCTAGACTCTATACTGAACCGATATGAATCAATATAAATTGAAGTTTTTGCTAGATAATCCTAACCAGGATCCCTGTCTTTGAGAGCTTTCAGTCTGACACAAACAGATACAGATCTGTGGGAAAGTATAGAAATTCATAGCTCAAACTCCCCAATAGGTTTTATTGTTGCCAGGAGAACGTAATGCAAGGTAGAGCAAACCTTCACAAAATACTTGATTTCAGTTACAGGGGTGGGAAAATAATAATAATTCTCATTTAATGCCAGTGGTTTAGAAGTCTGCCCAGGCAAAATTAACTTTGCAATTAACATTATGAATCAGCACTCTAACAAATTCCAGTTGAATAAACCACTGGAAGAAAAGAGATCGCTAATTATAATTGATGGGGTGGAGAACCTTAGCAGCGTGCTTTCTTAAGAAGCTAATGAAGGAACCTGGCTGTAAGAGAGCTGTGGTTTTCCTGGTAATTGCTGTAATCATATCTGGAAAAGTAGGTGAGCTGTGAGTAAGCGAACTCCTACTCTAACAGTAGGAGTTTGCATCTGACCTTAATATTCATGCTATGTGATGATGATTGCACACGTCCTTGCCATAAGGAAGAAAAAGTGCAATCAAAGGGTTTAAAATTAAATTGCATGTAGGATCTATGCCATGTTATCTCTGCACAACAGGGTGAGCAGGC
Source organism: Gallinago jamesoni (assembly GCA_025769975.1). Classification (NCBI taxonomy): domain Eukaryota; kingdom Metazoa; phylum Chordata; class Aves; order Charadriiformes; family Scolopacidae; genus Gallinago; species Gallinago jamesoni. Next base: position 6,041,326 of record JAOQGH010000019.1, on the reverse strand, counting down.
AGCAGCCTTGCTCATCCCCATCTTGCTACTGAGCCTGGGGTCTGCTGAATGTCCTGCGAATGTGAACTCAGTTCCAGAAATGGGTCACAGGACTTTCAAAACAGCCAAATTATGTGAATGGGTTGTTTAAGGACATGCTGGTAGCTAGGCAAAACCAAAGTTCTATGTACTCTGCAGCCCTCACCAACCAGATGACGTGAGCAATAATGAACCTACTTCTGCAGCTGAAACTTGTTCCAAATCTTTCCCCAAAGAGTGGATGAATGGAACAGAGCTTAAATAAATATAAAATATTGTCTTGTCCTCAAAAAGCTTACAACATACTTGAGAAGTTTATCTACTCCCATGACCTACTGACACTTGCCATATGTTGTACTGTGTTAATAAAGTTATGAGTACAGCATAGAAAAGGTCATGAATAATTAAAAAAAGAATCACAGCTTTTAGATGTACTGATACTTTATGAAGTCCAGAATGACCTCCTGTAACTTATAGCAGCAGCTAATTAGTCCAACTTCACAAGGCAGTTTAGGATTTGTATGCATGGAAGGAGTCCAGAACAGCTATTTCTTTGTTACACCGTCCTGAAACTCTTAAAGACAGTGAAAATGCACACCTGAGGTTGTGAAGAACCTGTCCTGCCACTGTTCCTAGTTGGTTCAGTCCATGACACAGTTTAAGTAGAACTGGAACAAAGGCTGAAACTTGCCATGTTTACTGAAGGTTTCCACTCCCATCAATAAAGACACTAAAGAAGACTCATGCATTCAAAGGAATTACGTTCTCATGTCCATTGACTTTACGAAGAGTTTATTCAGGGTGTGATGGCAACACTTTTAGAGTTTTTTACTTCAATTTTGTCCTTATATTTGTGGAATTTGAGTCAAAAGGGGGAATTTGGAAAATCAGTCATAATGGAAGATACACATTATTCCATTCTGACTAGTTCTATCTTTATTAAATAAATATTGAATTCTGAATGCAACATTTGAAATGGAGTCAATATTTATCAAAGGACGTGTTTTGGCAGAAATGACAGATCTTATATCCTTTCCCGCACCTTAAAGGGGACGTACAGGCTTTTGTCAGGGAGTGGGGTGATAGGATGAGGAAGAATGTTTTTAAATTGTAAGAGGTTATATTTAGATTAGATATTAAGAAGAAATTCTTTACCTTGAGGGTGGTGAGACACTGGAACAGGTTGCCCTGAGAAGCTTTAGGTGTCCCATGCCTGTAAATGTTCAATATTGGATGGAGTAACCTGGTCTAGTGTCAGGTGTCCCTGCCCATAGCAGCGGGGCTTGAAATTAGATGAACTAATCTCAAATCATTCTATTATTCTATGGTTCTATGAAAAAAATCTTTACACTTTCATGTTTGCTGCAGAATCACCAGCACCTTTGAATCATTCCCAAAAGATTTGCCTTTGCTGTGACTGTTCTGTTCTTGGTTTTTCTAGTCTTTTCTGTATTGTTTTTCCTTTTTTTTTAATTGTTTTTTGTTCTGTTTTCTCATTGACTCATACAAGACTGGACAAAATGTTAACAAATGGACCTAAGGGAGCAATCCCACACTTGGAATTATGCCAGATGATCTATCCAGTGTTCTCCATCTGTTCTGTCCCTCGTAATGTACTTCTCACTGACTGGCTTCATTGACTGTCAATATAAACTGAAGGAATGGCATGGATGTGGGAGTATTTGTAAAAATGTTTCCGTGCTTTGTCATAGGCCATTTGTCTTCTCTGGTGCTCTTTTTCTATTTCATTCTCTGATGAAATTATATGTTAATGGAAGCAATTTCAATTTAGAAATAGCAATAAGAAAGAAAAGATAGCATCTGTAGTATGTTGCCAGACAATTCTATACCACATGTGAGCTGAGGCAAAGCCGGCATACATCACGACGAAGACATGAGTTGCGAAGAAATCTCTCTTGCCAGCGCTGACCCAGCATGGTGGCTTCATCACCTTCTCCTTGCAGCCAGAGGTGGTGTTGGGAGTATCCCCTCCAGGTTGTTGTTAATCTGTTCAAGTTAGAAATAGTTAAACTAACAGGGATTTGCTTCAAGGGAATACCACGGAGTATTGTGTTTTCTAGACCGCTGCTATCACAGGGCTAATTTTATGCTCTCTTCGTTGGAAGAGCTCCAAAACCGTCCCTGTTGATGCTTCAAATTCCTGAGATTTAGTGTACAATACTGTTAAAATTAGAAAAACCATTTGTCTATCTAGCTTTTCTTCATTTTTTAAAATCTTAAACTTATTATTTGGCAGAGTTACAGCAAAAGAAAAGTTACAGATTACTGCACCCCTCTAAAGTGTTATACATGAGAAATGTTATATCTATGTACATGTCTGCAGTGTTCTTCACACTCTGCAATTCTCTGCAAGAAAGGTAGTTGTTGAAGGAGTTTTGGGAATTTTAATTTTTCTTTTCACTGTATATTCCTTCCTCCCCTCCTATCCCCTTTTATTGCCAAATCATTACTGCTGGGGAATAGAGACAGAGGAGGTTATGAGTTAGTTATCAAATTAACATTGGATATCTTTATATCAGCTTGACTTCCACAGGAAGAAGGTATTTCTGGCTATCACTTGTATTGAGCTTGTCATTTTAATTTCTCAGCATGAAGAAAGAAGTGATCAGATAGCTGAGCAACAGTCACCCATCCACACAGACTGAGGGGCCACTACTAAGGTTCAGCTGGACTGGAAAAGACACCTTGGTCTCTGCTTCATTTTGACTTACCTATATGAACTTGCAGTGAGGGCAAGTGCTCCTTTGTGCACTCTACATGGTGATTGTGCTTCAGCAGTAGTAAGAAAAAAAAGCAAACGCTTCCCCTATGCCCCCAGGATACAGTCAATTTTTAATACTGCTGTCTTTTAATTCTACCCTATTACATGCTTCCTAAATCTCAGCCTTAACTTTGCCCAGTAGAAATGTTCAGAACATATTTATCATGATCTCAGCTTGATGTAATCCCTGATTTATGTGTTTATGTTCAGGCTTCTCTCAATTCTGTCTCCCTTAGCTTCAATCCATCATAGTGCAGCTCTGCTCTGGGTTCCCCAATAAGTTAACACTGTTAGCATTTTCTATCTGAAAGTACAATGCATTCTTCTTCCCATTGTTTCGTTAAATCTCAAAGATAGCTGATAGCTACCTTATGAAAGCATCAATCTCACTTATTTGGAGTACAATAATCTTCTTATCTGATTGTGCTAGTCAGCAGTTATAGACTTCCTTCTCACTTTCCATCTAACATTGAGTCTCATCTTAAATTTCTTTTTATTCCATCTGGTCCAGTATGTTGACTCTGATTTCCATTGTAGAGCTTTTTGGAGTTTATTTATGGGAGTAACTTTTCATGGTTCTCCATTCCTTCTGCCTCCCTAGGGAAAAAGTTTGTGCAGTGCCTTGCTCAGCTTTTTCATGGTTTGACTGGATCACATTAAATGCATGGGCTACTTTTTATTACTCTTAGATTAAAGGAACAAATGTTTTGAGATGATCTTTGAGTCCACCTATCATCTGTACATACAGCACACAACATCACTGTGCATTAACACCGTCTCCAAAATGCTATGGCTCTGTCAGTCCAGTGTTGTCCCCAAGTTAATCACCCCTGATCTCTCAAAATACATAATGCATTACACAATTACAATACATAATCTCAGGTGAGGTGTTTTATTCTCACGTGTACAAGAATTTATGGTTTGCTTAGGTATCTCTGCATTGCTTTCCACTGTGCAGCATTAACCTGGTCCAGGATATCTATCAATCTTGCACAGTGCCATAAGTGCCCCTCTGGTAGGCAGAGTCTTGGCTGAACTAGATCTGAAAGTCTGTACTATGGCAGCTTGTGCTAAAGAACCACAAATTTATAATAATGAATTTTAACACCCCATTGACAGTGGGTGGCAGTTATATGCTCGGTTCTGTCCTTTACCCTGATCCTTCCTAGACAAGTAGGAATAGCTTGGATAAGGGGAGGGAAAAGAAAAAAAAAAAAAAGAAGAAGAAGAGAGGAAAAAAAGAGTTTAGTTCTTAAAAAACCTACAGAGCTTGGAAATCAGGTTTTGGAAACAAAATATTGCTGTCAGGAAGGGAGATCATGAAAACTCACACCAGAAAGGCAGAAAGCAAATGTACACTATTGCAAAGCCCTGCTGCATCCTCCACCCATCTGTTGATGGTTATCACTTAGGCAGATACACGTTGATCTGAAAACTAAAAAGGGAAGGAGAGAAGTGGAATAAACCTAATCCGTCAACTAGATGAATAGTTTATAGAGTTTGCAGTATTAAAAAACTGGTTTTTTTTCCTAAAATGACTGTGGGTGGAAACCTAGTCCTGAAGCCAACCTCTTGTTAACTCCATAGTGATATACCCCATGTGTTCCTGTATCAGAAAGACAGCCCACTCTTGCTTATCCTCTCCCTTAGTGCAGAAGATCATGAGTTATGCCTGTATATCTCGGAGAATGTCTTGCTTGTGATGCCAGTTCAGTGATTGACCTGTTTGTTGTGGCTGGCGACTGATGCCAGCCATGAATGTCAGTGGAAGGTGCGCATCTGCCTGCAAGAAGCAAGTCTGGCACCACCGGCTTGTTACACATGGCCCACAGAGTGACTGCCAGATGGCAGACATGGCTCCTGTCCATCCTAGTGTAGATCTGAATGCCGGTTGGGTTCAAAAATGTTGGAACTGTGCTAGAAGTGAGTCTTTCATTCAGATTCAAGTGCTGATTAAGGTGGTGACCACATTCTGTGGCAGGGGAGAAATCTGTGTTTGCAAAGAAATCACTTTCTTTACAAGTATAATATAATATATGTCTGTGTTTACGCATGTCTATATAAGAAGTCTACAAAAAATATTAGTATTAAAGAAAGAAAAGAAAAAAATAATGTCAAATACTTCCAGTAATTTTATCACAATTCAATACAGTATTACACAGGTCTTCTAATAAAATTTGTTTCTGTGTAGTGTCTAAAGTTACACTAAGCATGAGAGGAAAAAGGAGATATAACCCTGTTCTTGCAGATAGCAACATGACAACTTCCGCTGAATTTAGTGGAACCTTTCACCTGAGGAGCTCACACTCATTAATATATATTCTGCAATAACTTAACATAATACCACACTAGCATCACTTTACAACATCGTGCTGAATGGTAGCATTACCTTTAAGGTCCCTTCTAACCCAAACCATTTTATGATTCTATGATAATAGCTTCAGGAAGCAAAGTTATTTAGGGTGCCTACCTTTCTTCTGGAAAAAAGTAGGACATGGTTGATAACCTTTATCCCATTTCACCTCCTTCAACTTTTACAGTGTTGCAGAATTGCTGGGCATAAACTTAACATAGGAACAGAAATATTTCTTGCAGATAATACAAATTGCTCCAATTTTTGGATTGTGATTAATGAGGCATAAACATCAGAAAAGGTTTGGTTCAGATGGATGTCCAAACATTCAAGTGTTTAGTGGAAACTTGTCCAAAAATCTGATGTGGAAGAGAGAGTTTTGTTTTACTTTACTGCTTTGGCATCACTTTGCAATATATGTGTATCGATATTCCCCTGCTAATGTGGGAATAGATTGGGAATCCCTTTCAGCCCCTAGTTATAAAGCCACTTACAAGGAGTTTCCACAAAGAAAATAGAAACTGTAGAAGACTTATAAATCACTGAATGGAAAATTGTCCCCAAATTCCCTCTTCAGATACTTCATAAGCTTTTCAGGAATTCCTCCATATGTGAAAAACTATTTAAACATTCACATTTTTAAAGCTCTTATTATTTTACATGTTAATAATACATAAAAGGTATGCACCAGTTCACATGAAATTCTTTTATTGTCTGCAATTAATTTATCTAATAAGAGATTGCCTCTGTCCCAAAGAGAACAAAATCAAAACAGAGAAGGCAGAACAAATGAAAGAAAGAAAAAATTATTATTATTATTATTATCTCAGTCACAAATTTTAATCTCCACACTATGGAAAATACCAGAAGCCAGGATAAATGCTATGATGTTAATGTTCATTGCAGAAAGAAAAGTTTGATATTAAGTAAGTACCATTTCCTTAGGCTGTAAAGAAGCATTTAGGTTTCATTGAGGTTAAAATATTAATAAAAATCTTGTTTGCTGTTATACCATGTAACAGTGAAGCATACTCTACGTTTTTGTGATAATAATGATCTATATATTTGTAAGAAGTCTCTGCCAACTAAGAAGGGAGGGCACAAGCAATCATGGACCATATAATAAGACAGATTCAGGACAGATGGGACTGAATGACTTCCTGAAATCCTCTCCAGGATATTCCTAGCTTGCTATTTTTTGTAGTTTATTCCCATTGTAAAAAAAAAAAAAAAAAACCCCAAACAAACAAACAACCCCAAAACAAAACA
>JAOQGH010000019.1:6009657-6033350 GCA_025769975.1 Gallinago jamesoni | reverse complement strand
CCACTGGTTACAGGCCTCCAGCTTGAACCTGCTCCATTAATTATTACCCTTTGGGTCCTGTCACACAGCCAGTTCTCAATCCACCTCACTGTCCCTTCATCCAGCCCACACCTCCTTAGTTTCCCAATGCGGATGTTATGGGAGACAGTGTCAATTTGGCATTGCAAAACATGTCTTTCATACACATCATTCATTTGAACAAGAAACCTACTGACCTTAAAATTGGGGAAAGAATAAAAGGAATTCATAGTTCCATTTGCTTTCTTTTCCTACACGTTCTTGTTGGCATTGAATCCTTTCCTGGATTCCTAAAAAAACAGTCCATGACTCTGAAGAAAAAGAGAGTGGTTCAGGTGCCCAGGCATAGACGTCTACTTCCCTTTCAGGAACCATCTATGGAGTATCTTGCCTGACCTTCAGTCGCTGCTTCAAAAACCAGAAGACCAGAAGGTCCCGTGTCAAGTCTGTTGAGTTTAACAAGAGAAAAAAGCCCTTTCCTTTCCCAGAGGAAAATAGTGTGGCGTAACTATGTTTCCATTTTCAGAACAATTCTCTCTCTGTGCCTGAGAGTAGCCTTTTGATGCTGTCTCCGCTTCCTCTTTTTCTTCCTTCAACTCCTCATTATGGAACAAAAGATAATTTCCAAAGACTTTCCAGAGACTTTCTCTGTGCAAAATCACAATATCCCAGGATAAAGATATTGTGTGTTATGTATTATTATTTTTTAACCTAAGGAAATTAATTAACCACACTCTCTTCCAATGCTAAGTAAACCTTTTAAGTCTTTATAATGGAAAAAACTTTGTGATTTTTCTGTTTACTTGTTTGCTTTCCAACTGCTTGCTGGTGGATAACATTCAGCTCAGAGTTTGATTTTATAAGAAATCGTGCTTTTTAATGCAAGGGCTAAATATGATCTACCAATTTCTGTGTGACTGCAGAGCTGTGATGGCATTCATGGTAAATAGTAGCTTCTTATCATTCTGATTCTGTCATGAGGCAGAAAATTGCAGGGCTTTAGTTATTTGGTAATGCATTGGCCGTTTCCAGAATTCCAGTTGGAATGGGTAAAACAAGTGCTTCATAACTGTCAAAGAGTCATTTTGGATAACAAAGCATTTTGTGAAAACAGAAACATTTCTGTGTGAAAATGAGGCAGTTGTGCTGGAGAATATGAGCAAAATAGGGAGAACTGAGCACAGTCTCAGCCTTAATCACTCGGTAGAGTTAGCAAAGTGACAATTATTTGCAATAGGAACCAAAACTGCATAACGAACAAAGTTCGTCACATTTCAGTGAAAATCAAAGCAAAAGCCAATTTCTGAAAACATTGTGCAAGTCCATAAAGCTGCATTTATGTACTTTAGGAAAATACACATGTGTCTGAATGTGTCATGGATTTAAAATAAAGCACAGTGACTGGATTTTAATTTCATGGGTATTTTTTTCTCTTACTGTGAAAATCTGATCATTTTGCTATTTTAGTCTAAGCCTGTCCTGGCTGATTATGTATAAAGAAATCCTCAGGACAGCGTAACACACTGACCAGTGTTGGCTCACTGGGTAGGCCAGACATAGCCAACAGTCTCACTAGATGTTTAAGGGTTTATGATCTCTATCTATCTTTATTGGATAGATCTGCTGCCTATCTTAGCCTCTGCATTTTTTCTTTAATCTCAGAGTAAAACCTACCTGGCAGGTTTTGTAAATAACAAATGGAACATTTAAAAAGCTGTATCCTTAAGACTTGAGTAAAAGGCCAATCTTTCTTGATCCTGGGGTGAATTTCACATTTTTTGGGGGGTTTCTTTTGTGGTTGGTTTTTTTCAGTTTTTTTTTTTGTTTGTTTGTTTGTTTTTTTTAATAATAGTGGTGTTCATCCCTGGTGAATTATTTCAGGATTAATGCAGGGAGGTTATTCAGCCACAGTTTAGCATTATTGACTGTGTCATTATATGAGGCATTGCTGGTTGACCATTATGTCTTGTTTGCAGTTTATAAAGATGCTGAACAGGATGTGAAACTCAATAATGCATCAGCAGCAAATGCAAATTTCCTGTATTTACTCGAGGGGGGAGGGGAGGCAACCCACTACCAACAAACCAGAGAAAAAGAAAAATTTTAGGCCATGCCTTAATGGGTTTCTTTGGCAGCCACCGTCATTTTGTTTTTCCAAATCTGCCAGGCTGACAGAAACCTCCACATTGATATGGCCCTGTCTCGAGTCCCTGATGCCCCAGCATTGCCAGCTGCTGCTGTTGTGTCAGTGACAGGCTCTGTCTTCCCTGTGAAAGCCGAAGAGCCAGCTTATGGCTCCAAACCTCCCTTTTCCAGGTCACAGCTTCTTTCAGGAATGTAAATCCTCTGATGGGATGCAGTGGTTGATGTTCCTGACAAGATCACTGCTGCTGGGAATAAAAGACTGTGATTTCTTTCAGCACTCGTTTTGCAAGAACAGAATTTCAAAGTACACCAGTATTCTCATTAATTTTACAGATAGCAGGAGTTCTTATCTATTTCATCTCCTTTTTCTAGAAGCTTTAGTCCCCATAATCATGAAATGGCTCTGCTTATTCATATCCCAATATCATCTCTTTTGAAAGAATATGTTACACGAGAATCAATAGAAACTGTAGCTGTATTGCTTTCTGACTTGTAGCCCTTCATTACTGTAATCCATTCCTTTTTTACCCCCCATAATTATGAGAATTTTAAACAGATAATCAAGCCCTATGAAACAAGAAGACCAATATTTTACAGGAACTAGTTCTGGGAAACACTTTGAGTTCCTCAATAAGCAGCAAGATATGCATTAGTGTCCATACAGAAGAAATTCACATCCAAGTTTCAACAAAGAGTTTATAAATTAAGAGGAAAGCTCATGTGTCATTCTTATGTAAAACGTTCTGCCCATATTGGATCATTTATATCATTTTTTAGTATGATGTTTGACAATTCTGGTTAGTTTCTTTCTAAAGGAATCCTCTCATTGACTGCAAACTTCTGTAGAATTTAGGGTCAAGCACAAAGGGACAATAGCTCATAGCTTCCAGACATGTATTTTCTTTGCTGTTCCCACACAAACATACTCTCAGTCTGCCCATACATAGGCACAGTGATTTATGATAATTTCCCTCTAAAATTGGTTCAATTGCTAATTTTTCCAAGCCCCCTGTAAATTGCTATATCAGTGGTCAATGCTCTGATTATGTTACTGGTATTGGCTAAAAATGTGGGGGGAAAAGGATTTAAATTTTTTGACTGGTTTTCCATCATGCAGTTTTATACCATTATTACAGAACATTTATCTAAAGCTCTTGAATCTGAAATGCATCTCAGCAGAATCTCAGTCTCATGCTATGTATTATAAGCTTAAGAGAATCAAATCTGTGACTGGAAAAAAACAAACTGAAACAAACAAAAAAAACCCTTTATAAATTTCATCTGGCTAAATCATATAAAAGTTTAACAGCAGGGTAGAAACAAACAATTGGAAATTTCTTTGGGAGATCAAAGACATGGATTGTGTCTGCTCTCTGTAGATATCCTTGGGCTAACAGTAGATAAGAATACATGAGCACCAGGAATAATGTAAGTACCTTACAAAACTAGCTGTTCAAGCATACATCCGGCTTTTCAGATGAGTGTAGGTTTTTGGAGTTTTGTCATTTTGGTTCATTTTTTCTTTCTCTCAAGTGGTCGAAAGTGCCAGAAAACTTACAGAAAACTACTTTTGTTCTATACTCTGCACTCATTTGGAAAGGGTCAAATTTGACAAGGTCTTTTGCCAGCTTTCATAAAGTGGGAAATGTATTAGGATATTGATCATGTCAAAGTAATTTCTTCTCAAAGCTAGAATTTTAACCAAGTACTGATGGGAAGAAAAGAGACAGTACAGCAATCTCTATATTGCCTTTTATAAGTTTTAAACTTCATCTATAGTTTTGATTCTGCTCTGAGTTTTAGAAGGAAAAAGAAACCTCTTTTGAGTAACATTCCAGTGAACGTCTTATGCTTAAGGGAAGGAATGTGTTTCAAATTATGACACTAGAAGACATCATTAAATAAACCCTCTTCTATACTGTTAACCTTTTTTTTTCCTATAGAAATTCTCAAATTCTAAGCTAAGAGTAGCCCTGGGAGAGATAGTGTGGGATTTTTGTCTAGTTCAATTCTCTTTTAGAGTAGATATCTACCTGGACTCCTTTCTATGTAGCTGTAAGCTTTGTGTAGAGGAAGATGAAAGAATTATTTTATTCCAGTAACACTGTGGTCCTAAGCAATTTAAAAGAGAAAATAACATTGTTAAAAATAGGTGAATAAAGCAAAAAATAGTGAACCTCTTACTTCAACTTTTTACTTCAACAGCAACTTTTTTTTTAAAATTATTATTATTTACCAACAACAAAAACCTGCAAGTATGAAATCTGATTTGTGAGGAAAAAGAATAAAAAGATTGGGGGAGTAGTATTTATTATGAAAGAAGTGAAAACATAGCCTCAGCTTTTTCCAACCTTGAGTATCTATAATGAGGCAATTAAACTACCAGATATCAGTGGGACACAGACACATTACTAAGTGCATCCATCCAAGTGCATTCTCTGGGCACATCCTAACCCTCATCTCTTTGGAAGGAAAACTTGGGCACGCAAGCTGGAAAAAAGCTAAATCAGGGTGACACTTCCCACAACACTGCTGGGGGTCAGGGCTGTGGTGAATGTCGTGGCACTTGCATGTCCTGCACAATGGACAAAACGGGAGTTTGGTGAGGTCCTCTGGGTTCTCCTTGCCCCACATGCTGGAACAAATTTTACAGTTAACATTCATGGGGGAAAAATACAGGTAGAAAATTTGTGATAAAAATTTATTTGGCATAGCTAACAATGCCATCACAGTTCAACAGGTGGAAACTTGTTAAACAAACTCAAATCAAGAAGTGTCATGCTTTTTGAGCAGTGTGGGGAATTGTGGACAAGCACTTTTGAACTAGGAATAGTATAGATTATCCATACACTTACACATGTGTTCAAGGATTGGGTTCACATCTTTTTCAGTTCTTGATCCTCCAAGGGCTCAAAAGCATGTTCCTGACAAAGGGAAATGAAAAAGAATATGCAAGGAAAAAGACAGTTCCCTTTCACTCTGCCCATGGAAATTGCAAACCACGTAGTATGGGATTTGTAAGTGACAGAACTGTGAAGAAAAGAGATATTCTGTGTATTTCTCCCATTAGCACAGTCTGTATGTTTTTATACAGCAAAAACCATCACCGTGGGCTCTATTTCTACAGTAGAAATTATAAATTTGATTCAGGAGCCTTTTCATGAAATTCTTTAGCCAGTTTTATGCCTCAGGACAAACTCAATAACACTTATGGTCTCAAAATTATGATTTTTTAGTCTCAATTATGATATTATGGCCTCATTATGCTCTCAAAATTATCCAAGCTTCTTCAGAGTCAGCACAAAGGTTAGGAAGGCTTGAAAAGTAAATGATAGTCACAAGGCCAGAAATTGTACCATTAAGACAGATGTTGATCTCCTCCCTTTGCATGGGGAGTGAAATTGGGGTCCTGCAAAAACTGCTTGAAAGGCTGCACAGGGCGAACTGAGAAATCTTTCACTATTGGAAAGGTGTGAGCAATTGGCATGTGAAGAACTTTTATCTGTAAGAGCCACTAATGAAATGGGGTGATGTTTTGCTAGGAAAATAGCAAATATCACTGTAAATTTTTTCTTGTATCTTGTAAGATCATTTTACTTTAGTTCATTTAATCTCCTTGAGTTTATTCACCTCTTATCCCTTCTTTCCTCCTGTGTTAGCACTCAAGAAAATGAATTTCATAGGAACGATATGGAGGGAATGATTGTAACAGAGCATTGATCTGTTCTGCTTTACAGATAAACAATGATGGAACACAAACTACCCATGATAAAAAAACCCTGCACATCTGGTCCATAATACTTTCACATTAAGGCCCCTTTCTCAAAACAGATCCTAATTATTTTCTCTGAGAAAGCAGGTTTAAACAATCCATTGCCCAAAATTTCTCAAAGATTTAACAAGGAGAAAAATTTCATGAGGAGAAACAGGCAAATGTTAATCTTAGCCCTGTCATGATGTTTTTTCATTGCCATGGTGTTATAACTATTCAGGAACCACATCCCCTTTTACTAAATAATATTTTAATATCAGTTGTTATTTTCAAAAATTACTAGTAATTTTAAGCATCAGAGCTCAGTTGTATTAGAGGGATCTGACTTTAAAAAGAAAGATGTTCAGTAGTATCTAAACAAATCCCATTGAAGTTGTGGCAAAGCCAGGAAACCTGAAATATAAGGTTATTCGAAAAACACTAATGGTTTTGAGAAACATTAGCCTTGAACTGTTCCCACAAGCTCCTGAAGCATGCCAGCATTTCATGTCTTGACTTAGTATGCTGCTATCTGTAACAAGGATCCTGTCTGTGTTCCTGTTTGCAAGGCCCCCATCAAAAGATCAGTGCCATGCAAACAAATAAAGAATAAAACCCCCTTATTATCTCTCTATCAAGAAAAGGCATTGAGTCTCAAGATAGCTTAGCAAGTGTTGTATTAAGTTTTAAATCGGCTCCCTGTCTGGCGTGACAGCCAATAAAATATCAAAAAATATTGCAGCTTCTGCAGTTCAGCTGACATTGCTTTTGGCCTGCTAAAACTCGAGGTGTTTTTATTCACTATGCTGTCAGTCAGTCCTTGAATCCTCAGAGATTTCTAACTTCTCCCTTGAAATGCATTGTGATGGATAGAAGATGACTGCAGGCTTTCAGAGTGGAAATATTGAGGTAGAATCCTCCCCTTTACCAGTCACCTAAACCAAAGAAAAATGGTCTCCTATTCCCTACTAACTTCCTTGGACACAAACTCTGTATCATTACCTGGTAAGGCTGCTAATACCCTGCTAAGTACTATAGCATGAGCTCATGTTTGAGCTGAGAGGTCAAGGATTTTGCGAAATTTATTTAACCATTTAACAGAATTCTGGTTTTATCACTTGAATATCCCTCAGAAAAATTTACTTTCTGTTACCTAAATGATCCACATGAGGCAACTTGTGGTGTCAGAGGCCACATTTAGATATTTCAGTTTAACAATGCCAGGAAACAATACTGCTCTGAAACTCAGTGTCTCACCCCAAATTGTTGGAATAGTCCCTGGCACTTTTTTTACCTGGTATAGCTAAAATATTTCCAAACAATTTCTGGGAACAGTGCAGGAGTTAGCACATGCAAAGGGCCATGGACAACAGGAAATTTGAATGCAGTCACTCTCTTTCAGAGATTAAGAAAGTTTAGTACTATGGATATTGGCATTTCTGTGTCAAATGGCTTCTGTGTCTGGGAATGGTTGTAGGCACATTTGATTTATTAATATGGTTGTAGTCTTACCTACTGTCCGATTTAATTTCAATCATTAGTCTCAAATAAGGAGTGCCATTAAAATAACTTTACTAAGATTAGAAAAATAGACCCTCTAAGAGTAGGAAATATTAGAAAGAGGAATGTCTGTGTTGTTCCACTACAGCCTGATCCTATATAGCCATTTGGACACAGTCCACACAATACTGATTTCCCAGAAAATTACCTTTACTGGTATAAGCAGGCAAGTATTGGTGGTCATTTAAAGTTTCTTCATTCAATTCCAGCTGTGAAGAGCTCTATTTCCTTTAGGATGTGCCCCAAAAAACCATATTTTCTTGTCATCTTTATAAAGGATCCATTGTTGCAATTCATTATTTAAATAAAAATATCCCCAAAGCCTCCTGAAACTCATCCAGAAGAGGACGCATTATATGTAAAGGTACTCTAAATAGAAAACTTAAAAACAATTAGAGAAAGTTTCCTGCAGTAAGATCATTGACTCCTCTCTACAATATATACTGATAGAGAAATATCTAAAAATATATCAAATCTAATATGACCTGATTTATTGTGACTCAAAAAGCTTCTCTCTCAATTCCTATTAATTACACTCACATAGATGAGGACTCTTTTGAATCTTTTCTTTTTTGCAAAATATTTTCTCTACCCAGCTCTTACGATACACTTGGAAATGATTGGGTTTGATCAACTAAGGAGGCCTTATCTTTGTCCCATTGGATTACTTGCATGCATGAGACTTCTTCATTTTAGATACTTTTCAGGACCAATCCCTCCACAGTACTGTATATTTATCCCAAATTCTAAATGGTCTTAAGCATTATACTATTCTTTGTGTACAATCTATTACCTGTCCTCTAGTCTTTGGTATCTGCTTACTTCACAGGATTTCTAGGAGAAAACCACACATAACATTTCCTCAATGACTTTTTAAAGAATTGAATTTTAAACTCATGTCTCTGTATTAGAAAGTCTTGTATGATATACATTTAGCAGTAGGACTGATGTAGAGACAGTACATGATAAACATATTTGGGCACACTACTTCAGCATTTATTTTGTTATGTTGCTGAATATACACATAATACTCAGAGAGGTGCAAAGATGTATGTCGTGCTGCCATCAAATGAATCAGAGCATTTAATGACACAGAAAATATAGAAAGTCATACTGTAGCTCACGGTTCATGTAATCAGGGTTATCAAGGCCCTCAAAATTGAAGATAAAGCTTTTAAAATCACCCTAAATGAGTCAGAAACCTTCAATTAGATGCACTAACTTCTTCAATAACATTTGAATGAAAAGTAAGTCTCATTTAATAGTGAAATAGGGGAAAGACTGTGACTGGTATAATATAGTATAATCGTGAAATATAGGCAAGATAATGACTAGTGTAGTCATTAACTGAGCACATTGAATAGCTTAGAGAGAGAAGGCAATGGTAATAAGAAATAGCATCTTACCTTCCTGCAGGGTTTTCCATCATATGATCTCAAAGTATCTCACAAAATAATAGCAGTGATTCGCATCATTTCTGGGAGGGATGCTGCTATTATAGCAGTACCTGATTATCTCATTCAGCGTTTAGAGCTCTCATGACCCGAGACACTGAACAACCTATTCACTGAATATTCCTAATATTCCCCCCTCTGGCTACCATGCCTGCTTTGTTCCTGTCAGGATACATCTTGCTTTTTTTTTTTTCCCCTATGTTTTTCTTTACAAACATGGAAGCTGTAAGCTTACTTTTTAAGGAAGAAAGCTGAAGTCCTCCCTTCACTATGTGCCCCTTAGAGGAAGAGCTGAAACAACAACAAAGATTAGCTATCATAAAACTTGAGATGGAATACGACAGAGAGTGTCTGAAGAAAAATAAGGTGGTTTTGACGTGAGTATACAACTCTGAGCACCCAAACAAGATAAATGATTCTGGGTTGATTTTTGGGGGTTTGTTGGTTTGTTTTTATTTGTGTTGCAAAATTTGGTTTCTGGATCATTATAAGTCTGTATGGAGAAATGATACAGCTGTCTGGGTAATAAAAAAAGAAAGATTTGATCTACAACTCTAAAGTAATCCCAAACTTAGGGTCTTGTGTAAAAACACAGCCCCAGAGTAAGCTGCTCATTGCAAGATTGCATCGAAATTGTATGCTGCAACACTTCAGCTTCCTAAGTGGTAAGGACAGGATCTAGCCCAAGAGAATAATTCAGACCATGTTGTACCCTGGAGGCACCTGAAATTGGTTGACATCCCCCTGTTGGACAGCAGATTTCCCCCAGCACTAAAATACATGCTGCCATATACATTCAGAAGCAACCCATTCTGAGCTGGAAGCTATTTAAACTCAGTAATAATTCATATGCATAATTCTATAATACAGACATTATTACATTTATGCACTAGAAAACTATCCTTAAATTATCCTGGCTGTGATTATTTTTATTTCCCAAAAATAAGTATAGTCTTTCACATATCCCACACAATTTCCAATCAATTGGTAATTTTTCCAGGCAGAAAAAGGTTTTGGTTTGGTTTTTTGTTTGTTTGTTTTCGTTCTTTTCCCAATTGGCTATATGACAAGGTAGCCGAGAGTCATTAACACAAGTTCTCCTTGTAGGGGGAAGGTTGGTACAAATGTTCTGAGATCCAAAACAGAAATAAGATGCTGAAGAAATCAATACCTAGTATTTAATGCAAACCCTTCTAATTAACCCTGAAAAAAATCAATTGGGATAGAATGGGAAGGGAAGATTCTCCTCTCAAGGGATTTTTCCTCCTATGGAAACTACTGCAGATGTGAGAATGAAGCTCCATCCCTCTTCTGACATTTGGTGGAGGAGGAGGGGTGTGGTTGGTTGGATTTGTTTTTTTTTGTTTATTATGTGACCTTTGGAAATTATACTGATCTACATCACAGTTTCATCTTTGTGCATGAACTGGAGAAAAAAGACTTCCTTTCCCCAACTCCTTTCCCAAAATTAAGGGTTGGGTCCTTGTCAGTTCATCCTCTCTCTTAGAGAAAGAGTGTAAGAAGGATATAAAAAATATTGACTAAAACCATAAGTCTATATAACGTCAAACTGATGCCTACAGCATATTTTAAGATCCTAAAAAAGTCAGGTCTTTTTTCAATAAGTCAGAAATGCCTAATTGCACTTAAAGGGTGTCAAGTAGAGTTTGGTAGGAGCAGCACCTTGATGAGTAAGTGGAAGGGCCAAATTCCTGGTAAGGATCTGTTGAAGTTAGGGAAAGTTCCCCAAAGTCAACCTGGCTACTTCTGCACAGTGAATGAGGCAACAGCTGACTCCCTAAGTGACTTTTGTAAGTAATTGGTTTTGTGTGTTTTCTCCATTTTCCTAGTTATAACATAAAACTAAATGTTTGGAATGAGATATAATGGGTCCTGCGAAGCCTCTGCAATATTTCTGTTGATCTATACTTAGTAGTGAGGACTGCCACCCGCTGCTCCCTCTCATGTACTCCCACCCAAGTTTTTGCCATGACCTCAAGAACAGAACATTCCTTTGAATGGAAAACAAATCAAGAAACTGTGTTTGAAAGGTGATCCGTCTCTCAGGATGAGATAAAATATCCAGTCCTGGGTGTGGAAACAGGGAAGAAAGAGACACATAAAAGACTTACATTTTTTTTTTCCCAGCTGGGTTTATAGAAGGGTCTGCCATGTTGTTTGTTCTCTCCTCTTTCACATGCAGCCAGAGAGCAAGGATTATTCCCAGCTCAGTGGCAGCACCCTTGGCAGCACCCCAGCAAATGCATTTTGCCAAAGGCAGCTGAAAATTACTCTCCCAGGCTCCTAGCTCTGTAATGTCAGTGCAACTTCTAAATTTAGCAGACTCTATTCCTCCATTCCCACCTAAACTGGCTGCTTTTGTGGCATCCAGTCATGCCATGTCCTCCGAGACTCTTGTTGTGTAGCAGTCCTGGGGCTGGAGTAGTAACTGAAGCTTTTCAAGCTTCCTACTCTGTCACTTTCTTTCCATTTACTGTATATTTTCTCTGGAGTAAAGATACCTAGATAGTCTTCTACCATAATTGTTCATATGTTTTGGGAATCATGACCTAGTTCAGCATCCTTCTGGGACAAAAAGATTAGCTTTTGGTGACTGACAGTAGCTTTGTTACAAAATACTCTAACATCACCATGGGAAAAAAAAAATGTGTCAGGAGGTGGGAGACTGGCAATGCCATGTGAATAAAGCTGCAAGAAATACATGGGGTATGTTGTTAATAACATTGCTTGAGTAAAAATGTAAAAAGCAACACTCAAAGAAATAAAATATTCTGCCAATGTGATCATGCTAAAACAATACTGTGAAGAAATAAAGGGATTGGGAAAGATCTATACACATTGTAACATCTTGAAAATCTCAAAGCTCTGTGCAATGCAATCCAGCTTCTCACCTCACTTTAGATAACTAAAGGACACTAAAATTTACTGTTACTTTAAAATCCCATTATAGGGAAAATGATTGTATTATAGACGCTGGTTATGCTCCTGGTTTAGATAAAACAAACCACAAGTACCTGTTAATTGAGCCTAGGGTGACCAGGCTAGCCCCTGATTTCTAACTTGAAGATTCAGTTAAGCTGGATAAGATTAATTCCTCCCTAGCTCAACTGATTATATTTAGGCATCTGCTCACTTGTTTCTGATTTTACATGTGCGTATCTGCTGCAGAGAGCAAGTGAATGTGACACAGGATTTGCAGAAAACCTGCTGTCCACTGGAGCATCAACTAGAGGCCAGGCAGGTTGACAGTCATCATCCCAAGTGGTGCTAGACATTCCTGTGTGGTAACAGAGTTTGAGGTTTCAATGTGTTTGACAGTCTTTGTATTTTTTGCACTGTGGTCATCGTGTTTTCTGACACCAAGCAATGTAGCTTGCTGCCAGACAAAATGGAAAGTTTTTGCAGCCGTTTCTATTACATGTGAATCTCTAAACTTGCAAGATGACAGGAAGTTAAGTCCAGGCTTCAAAGCATTATTTTAATACATAGATGGAGAGTCCCCACCCTGAGCGATTTGGTAGCAAGAGGAAGGCAGATAAGCTGGTCAAATCTTCAGAGGTTAATGCTTTGCTCAGCTGAATTTATGTATGGAGCTTTGGTAGTTGTGTTAGGTAGACTGGATAGTCCTCTTAAAGCCAGAAACTCGTAGAGTTGTTGATGTGGCATCTAAATTAAGCAGACAGGGTTTTCTCCTTCAGTTCTCAGGGGCAAAAGATAGTCCATTTAGAGTCGATTCTAGTATTAACCTCTCAAAGAAGAATAGAGATGACTTCAGAGGTTATATTCCTAGCTCAGCTGCAGATTCAGTTTCTGATTTAGCGTCCCTGTTCTTGCTATTGCCTGTGATATGCATGTAGATAAAAATACTTAACTCTTTTCCAGGTCTGTTTTGAAGATTAATTACTAGATATTTGTTAAGAGCTTTGAGGCATTTATGAATACAAACTGAAAATGTGCTCTCTCTTATCCTGCTGCTTATTAAAAGTTATTATTTTCTTATGGCTGTTTAGCTTATTTGGTTTTCAGAATGTTGAATAATCTCCTAATAATGGCATTATAAATGAAAGACAGACTAGAGACATTCTTCTTTGGTGACATTTACAAAGAAATTGTAATTCATGCTGTTCGAGAAAAAATTCTTGTAGTTCTTCATCAAAGATAAAAGCCATATTCTGCCTCAAGGCCTGGTCTTTCTATGATAGCAAGACATTTCACATCAGCTTTTGTACCTCAAAAAGAGATTTGGTTTTACATACATTCTGTCTCTCTCACTCCCTCTCTCCTCCTCTCTTCCTTTCCCCTTACTCTCCCACACACATACACACACATATAGTTCAGCAAATGCATGGTCTTTGCATTCTGCAAATGCACATACTGAGTTAAAAATAAATGTGGAGAGAGCTTCCCTTTTGAGTCCACCACATGATCCTCCTATCTGTTTTCAGGGTGGCAAGAAAATATGGAGTACCTCTTTTAGGACTTAGAGACCAGGTTGCTCACAGTGGGTAAATGATGGGTTTGACATTGAGTTAACTGTAATTATGTTAGTGTGCTGTATACAAAGAAAGCTTTGCCTTTCAATACTAGCAGGGATCTAGAACCAGAGACAACCAAAGGCAAACAGCCAGAGGCATAACCTATAAAATGGGTAGGTTTACTTGTAAAAATTCTCTCAGTTACTTGATTATGTACAGGGCAAACATAATAGAAACATTTCAGGGCTTCCTCCTGAAAAAGCCCAGATCTTGGTGTGATTCCATGATTGAGTTGAGTCCAAGGACCCCTATACATAATCCTGTTGAGTCAAATATAGAGCTAACTTCCCTTACCCTGGTAGGAAGAAATTGTTGGGCTGTGGGGTAGGTTGGAACATCTACATAAGAGAGGTTGGTATCTCTTAAAAGTGGTCTTTAGTTGCAAAACAAAAAATAAAATAACCCCTTTTTTGGGTCAGCCTTCTGTGTGGAGGATGGCACCTCCTTGGCGTAACGGAGGCATCAAGGAGATCTGCAGCTTCATGAATATGAGTGCAGCTCAGATGTGTGAGAGAGTGTGCCTTGACATGCCCCGGACTCTTGCTACTCTGTCTGTTGTCTAGAGTAATAAATTGAACAGGTCAAAGAATACTTCTAGGCAATTCACTTGTCTGTACACTAAATTTTTAGGACAGTCCTTAACACATTTTTGACCTGTGCCAACAGGCACTCTCCCAAACTATTTCTGGACATAGCACAGCACCTGCAGAAGACCAGAGCCACTTCCAATGGTCAGTCTGATGCTGGGACAGCTCAGTAGTGTAGGTGTAGGTCTTCCCCTATCAATAGGCTTCAAACTCAGGAAGCAATCTGGGATACATGTAATTTTTAACACAGTTACAGTTTCATTGTCTGGTTTGGAATTTACTCTTTTCTAGTCGATCCTTCTGGGAATCATCTTCCTGTGGGTGAGGATATGTGAGTCAGAAGAGGACCCTGCCTTCCCTTTATAAAGAATTGGGATGCCATTGTGAAGTGGTAGAGGTTGATGTGCCAGTGTGGTTAGGAAAGGTTGTACCAGATGAAGTGTCAGTATTTCAAGAGGTTCTAAATATTCAGGGTGGCAAATAGGCCAGAGTCCAAAAGGAGGAGAAGGCTTCTCCAAACATGAGCATGGTGTTTTGGGTTGCTGACAGCAAGAGGTGTCCTGTAACATCTTACTGGCAGTAAGAGAAACTGGACTTGAGAGAGATGGTGAGGTTTCTGGAGAGCTGAAACACTGTCAGTTCAACTTAATCAAGACTGCCTGCTGCTGAACACGTGTGGCATGTAGCTTGAACTTAGACATACTCAGAACAAACCTGATGTCCATGCCTACCTGCCCTGTCCTCTTTCTTTTTTTAAACTTGAGCTGCAGCATAGCAGTGACATAACACAAGACACTCTTTCAACACAGTTTCTTCAGTCCAGTGATCTTCCAGTGTTCGACTTGGTTGTCTGCACTTATCACACTGCTTCTGTCTGCAGCAGTGGAGTGACACAGGACAGCTTAATTTCTACAGTCTGAAAACCTCAAGTACCTAGGTGAAGCCAAGATGCCTCCTATATCACACATCAGTAAAAAAGCATAACTGCATTCCTTTATTATCTCTCCTGAGAGGATATCGTAGGTAGCAGGCATGATAGCCCATAAGCAGGTTTAGATTAAAAAAAAATAAAGCCAGAGTCATTTCTTTTCTTCAAGGGCAGGAGACAAACTGATATACACTTAATTCTTCACTTTTGGAGGGCAATAAACTCAAAGTTGGCAGCTACAAAAAAGCAGACTTTCTTTATTTAGCAATTTTAGAGTTCTTGGGCCGTAATAAAGTGGCAGTTTGGAGTCTTCTGTATGTTCTTTAGTAACAATAAAACATTCCTCTAGCCTCCCGTAAGGCTGACACTGGGAATTCCTAAGCTCTCTAAACAGGCCAGCATAGAAGATATTTTTCCTCCTGTAACATCTTTGAAGTAATAAAATATACCTTTATCAATACTGAGTGTGACAACAGAGGACATATATCCCAGGATGCCTTATATGCAGATGATGTTCATTGCTTGCTGCACAGAATCAACCTGGCCTGGATGCTGCTACCAGCACAGGAGGACAATAGTCATGAACACTGGCCAGCCCTCTGGGTTTTCCTGACATTGCTTATGTGATGCTAAATAGGGGTATGTTCTAAACAGTAATCAAATGTTCTAATGGAAAACTATATTACCTAATAAATAAGATTAACTTGATTACTATAGACCCTAAATGCTTTCAGTAATTAAAATGTATCATAAACAGAGTATTTATTTTATTTTTTATGTTTTTATATCTTTTTTATTTCTAAAAAAATATTTTAACTTTATGCCTGCTTCATCTGGGCCTGTCAGCATGGATATAATCCCACTTAGTCATTAATGTTCACACTTTCTTAAGGAAACATCATCTTGGATATCAAATTCAAAAGTCAGTAAGGTAAATAAAGCTAAAAAGAGACCCAAGATAACACATTACTTGGAATCATTTCTCCACAAGGCTGGCTAAAAAAGGCATATTTTAAAGAGGGGTCCTTGGAACAACTAAAGAATTTCACCAAGATGTATTGTGTTAGAGCTTCATTACAGCTGTTTAGACATATACATAGGACACATAAAGCCCTGTTCAGGATAGTGCATGTTGATAGTTAAAACTATGGTACCTTTCCATATAAATTATTGTTAACAACAGCAGCAACAATATTGTTTAATGCTACAACCAAAATTGGAGGCTTCTTGTACTATGACCTGAACATTTGCATTTTAATTGCATAGACAACAAGTAAATCAGGTTTTGTATGTAATTGAATATATTGTCCATTAGTCACAACACAAGTAAAGCTATATCTTAATTTCATGCCATTATACTCAGGTAAATCTCCCAGTCTTTATTTAAATTCTAATTAATCTAAAGATTTCCTAAAATATTTTTTTATTTTTCTTTTGTCCATTTTATTTAATTGGTCAGATTATTTAAAAAAAAAATAAATTAAACATCTGAAGTTTTATTTACTTTAATATTGTAATTGTATTTTGTGTCCCTTTCAGCTGATCTAAACCAGAAAAATAGTGTCAAACCACACAGGCTAAAGAATAAACTATGGACAAGCAGTAAATGGAAAATTCATACACATGCATACTATGTAAAATTTCTTTCCAGTAAGCCCCTTCCCACAGAATTTCCTTAGCAATTCCCTTATCTTTTTACTCTCATATCTATATTTACTTCTAGTAGAAAGATACATTTTCCCTAAGTGAAGTAATTTTTTTAAGGTTTGTCATCAATCTTATAAGGAAGGCACTCTTAGGAAGCAATTTTTGACATGTCAATATCCCAGTATTTTAGAGGTAGAACACAACAGCTCTTCTTCCTTCTAAGGATCAGCTTTTTTGCAGACCCAAGAGCAATTGATATCAGTTTCTGTTCTAAAAAAAATTTATGTAGCAAACAGTATCTTTGTTGCTACTGGTAGTATATGATGCTATATCCCTTCAAATCCAAATAATTCCTAATAAACTAGTTTAGGACCAACTGATGCATATGAAATATTTATTTTCTTGTGCTTCCAGAAATAATATTTGGAAAGTAGAAAATGTAAACCTATAGCAAATTCATTGAGAATTTTTCTGTGAAAGATAAAGGTTCACTCATAAAGTAAAAAACTTAAAATTAAAGAAACCACTCCCCTTGCTGTGATTCTTTGTCTAAGTCAACTGACAACATCATACCTTAACAATAAACAGTAAATTTTTGTTGTGAACTCCACTGGAGTATCCAAAGTGGATAGACGTGGCTGTTCTCAAGAAGGCTTTGAGAAAGCCAATATGCTTTGCAAACTTAGTTGACTTTTACCTTTCACTGTCTTCACGTTGAATGGTGCATCTACAGGTTGGATGGATGGATGGATGGATGGACGGACGGATGGACAGATGGATGGATGGGAGGAAGGAAAGAAGGAAGAAAGGAAGGAAGACTGAAATATCTGATAGAGCTGTAGTGATTGTGGTTGTATGTGAAACACTCAGATATTCTGTTAATGATCACAGGATCAAAAAATCACAGAATCACAGGATCAACTCCCACCTTTCTACAACCTCCTTTCAGGTAGTTGTAGAGGGTGATAAGGTCTCCCCTCAGTCTCCTCTTCCCCAGACTGAACAACCCCAGCTCCCTCAGCCTCTCCTCATAAGACTTACTCTCCAGATTCTCTCACCAGCTTTTTTGCCCTTCTCTGGACCTGCTCCAGCACCTCAATGTTTTTTTTTTTGTGGTAAGGGGCCCAAAACTGGACACAGCACTGGAGGTGGGGTCTC
Source organism: Gallinago jamesoni (assembly GCA_025769975.1). Lineage (NCBI taxonomy): Eukaryota > Metazoa > Chordata > Aves > Charadriiformes > Scolopacidae > Gallinago > Gallinago jamesoni. The sequence goes on along the minus strand of JAOQGH010000019.1, from coordinate 6,015,546 downwards.
ACCAGTGCTGAGTACAGGGGGACGATCACCTCTCGGATCCTACTCACCACACTGTTCCTGATACAGACCAGGATGCTGTTGGCCTTCTTGGCCACCTGGGCACACTGCTGGCTCATGTTCAGCCAACAGTTGACCAACATCCCCAGGTCCCTTTCTGCCAGGCAGCTCTCCAGCCATTCTTCCCCAAGCCTTTAGCGCTGCCTGGGGTTGTTGTGACCCAAGTGCAGGAACCAGCACTTGGCCTTATTGAACCTCATGCTGTTGGTCTCAGCCCATCGATCCAGCCTGTCCAGATCCCTCTGCAAAGACTCTCTACCCTCCAGCAGATCAACATTCCCACCCAACTTGGTGTCATCTGCAAATTTACTGAGGGTGCACTCTATCGCCTTCTCCAGATCATTGACAAAGATGTTGAAGAGAACCGGCCCCAGTACCAAGCCCTGTGGGACACCACTTGTGACTGGCTGCCAGCTGGATTTAACTCCGTTCACCACCACTTTCTGGGCCTGGCCCTCCAGCCAGTTTTTAACCCAGTGGAGAGTATTCCCATCTAAGCCATGGGCAGCTGGTTTCTCCAGGAGGATACTGTGGGACACTGTGTCAAAGACCTTGCTAAAGTCCAGGTAAACAATATCCACAGCCTTTCCTTCATCCAGCAAGCGGGTCACTTTGTCATAGAAGGAGACCAGGTTTGTCAAGCAGGACCTGCCCCTCATGAACCTGTGCTGGATCACCTGGTCGTCCTTCATGTGCTGCATAATGGCATTCAGGATGATCTGTTCTATCACCTTTCCAGGCACCAAGGTCAAACTGATAGGCCTGTAGTTCCCAGCATCATCCTTCCCACCCTTCTTGTGGACGGGTATCACATTTGCTAGATGCCAGTCAGCTGGTACCTCCCCAGTTTGCCAGGACTGTTGATAGATGATGGAAAGTGGCTCTACAAGCACTTCTTCCAGCTACCTCAGAACCCTCGGGTGAATCCCATCTGGGCCGATAGACTTGTCTGTTTCAAGGTTTTGGGGCAAATGCCTTACCATTTCCCTTAGAATTACGGGGGCTTCATTCTGCTCCCGCCCCTAACTGCTGGCTCAAGGGTCTGGGGACTCGGGGGACACCGTACTCCACTGCTACAGATTGAGGCAAAGAAGGCATTCATTACCTCAGCCTTCTCCTCATCCTTTGTCACTATGTTACCTCCCACATCCAGGAGAGAGTGGAGGTTCTCCCGAGTCCTCCTCTTGCTGTTAATATATTTATAGAAATTAGTTTTATTGCTTTTAACATCCACGGCCAGGTTAAGTTCTAGCTGAGCTTTGGCCTTTCTCATCTTTTCCCTGAATAACTTCTCTACACCTTTATAATCTTCCTGAGTAACCTGTCCTTTTATCCAAAAGCCATAAACTTTCCTTTTTTTCCCTGAGCTGTGACTCTTTTTTCAGCCAGGCCGGTGTTTTCCCCGGATGGTTCACTTTACTGTGCACAGGGACCGCCTGCTCCTGCGCTTTTAAGACTTCTTCCTTGAAAAATGTCCAGCCTTTCTGGACTGCTTTGTCTTTCAGGGCTGCCTCCCTAGGACTCCATCAAGCAGACTCTTGAAAAGCCCAGAGTCTGCCCTCCAGAAGTCCATGATGGCAGTCCTGCTGGCTCCATGATGGCAGTCCTGCTGGCTCCCGTTCTCGCTTCCCTGAGAATCAAAAACTCTGTAATTTCATGATCACTGTACCCCAGGTGGCCTCCAACCCTTACATCCCCCACAAGTTCCTCTCTGTTTACAAACAGCAGATCTAGTAGTGCTCCTTCCCTAGTCAGCTCCCTCACCAGCTCTGTCAGGAAGTTATCCCCGCCACACTCCAGAAACCATCTAGACTGTTCCCTCTCAGCTGTATGGTGTGCTCTGAAGAGCTTGTAGCCATCCATTGCAGCACTGCAGTCATTTGATTCATCCCACCACGTTTCTGTGACAGTAACTATGTCATAGCTTTCCTGCTGCACAACGTCTTCCAGCTCCTCCTGTTTGTTGCCCATACTGCATGCATTTGCATAGATGCACTTTAGCTGGGTTAATTTTCCTGCCACTTTTATGGCGGGTCAAGGCCCAAACCTCCCTGACCATGCTCAGACCCTTCTGTCATTGCCAGCCTATCGCTATCCCTCATGTCAATCACCACATGTCAATCACCCTCATGGCAATCACCATCCTCCACCTCTACTGAGACAACAGGCCACAAGACCTTGCCAGCACTTTTACCCACCAGCACGGGTAAAGTGCTCCCAGGCTCCTCCTGGTTTCACCCCCATCCCACTTAAAACCTAGTTTAAAGCCCTTTTAATGAACCCTGCTAATTCTTGCCCCAATATTCTTCTCCCCCTTTGGGTAAGGGTTGTCCCGCCAGTTGCCACCAGGCCTGGTGTCCTATAGATCACCCCATGATGAAAGAAAACAAAGTTCTGCCAGTTACACCAGCCTTGGAGCCAGGAGTTAATCTGCTGGGTCTTCCTGTTTATCTCCTCATCAATTCCTGCAAGTGGCGAGATAGAGAAGAACACAATTTGTGCTCATGATCCCTTAACTAGCCGTCCAAGGGCCCTGAAGTCTCTCTTCAGGGCCCTTGGACTACTGGTAGCTACCTCATCACCACCTACTTGAAATACCAGCAACAGATAGTAATCTGAGGGGTGGAACAGAGTAGGGAGATTGTTCTGTATATCCTTAATCCTGGCCCCAGGGAGACAGCTGGCTTCTCTGTGGGATGGATCCAATCTGGATCCATTTTTATTGCGGAAGTTCTAAGGCGTCGGGGTGGCTGGCTGGCTCTGGGCAACTCACTGTCTAGATCTTCGTCTCTATCTTCGTATGCCAGGCCTTCCATTTCCAAAGCACCATACCTATTTTGTAAGTGCAACTGGGAAAGTGAGGGGGGCCGGGAGAGGTTTTGCTTGCCCCTCCAAGGAGGGACCTGCCACCAGTCCACATAGTCCCTTAAATACCTCTCTTCTGCCTGGTGACAAGCAGGAGGGAGGTCATTCACTTCCTGTAGAGCCTCATGCCTATGACTCAGGGTACGGCTCCACCAATCTATTTTACTTTCACTGTCTCTGATGTTTCTAAGTCTATCCACCCCTTCCTTCAGATCAACCCCCTGCCTGAGCAGGTAGTTTATTGATCACACCGCACACAGGCAGTGTCTCTGGCTCCCTTGGGAACAAGTGCCAGGCTTAGGCATTCACTGCAGCTGGAGACCTCACAGCCATGTCTTTTTGTGGGAGCTCGGTCTGAGTTCCCACATTCTTCCTTGTAGTGCTTTTTGCATATGCTGGGGCCATGTTCTTGTCTAGCAAATGGATTATATCATAGAACAACAGAATGATTTAGGGTGGGATGGACGACTGGGGGTCATCTGCTCTTACCCTCTGCTCAAAGCAGTTATGCATGTTGTGCATAATGTGTCTACTTACCTATCTATCCACATATACATAAAATCGTCCTCTTCCTGTCTCTGTTCCTCATGTGTGTGCACACATCCTTACAAAGACAAAGTTTCTAATATAAGACCAGGAAGTGAAAGAGATTTTCAGAAACTAAAAAAAAAAAAAGCTACGGAAAAGTAATAAAAGTATCATGGCCCTTACCTTTAATAATTAAATTTCCAGATTAGACAGCTGTCTAGTTAGATAGTGTAGTTTTTCTGTGTGTAGAGTAGGAAATACAGCAAGTTCTACAGAGATCATCATTAAATAAATCTTTCTGTTAAATACTTCCATCTGAATGTATGGTTTGATATAAAAGGTTCACAGAGTCAAGTCTGTCAATTATTCACATGGAAATATTTTTAAAACTCCTGTGGCAACGAGGTTCTGAACAACCAGTATTGTGGTTGTTATTTTAAATGTGGTAATGAAGTACAAGAATAATTTATTTGGAAAAGCATGAATTCACTTGATATAAGAACTTCTAGATATTTTCAGAAAGAGACTCTATATAGTTGCAAGAGCTGCATTCATGATGCAACATTTACCAGGTGATGCTCCCAGGCCCATGTTGCCTAGTCATTTGAACGAGATTACTGAAACAGACCCTTCTGTCTTTGAAATCTATTCATCCATGAATATTCTTCAACAGTGGTCAGCAGCCACCCAGAATATAGAGTATAATTGCAAATGTTTGATAAAGGCCGCTCCCACAACCGTGCCATGCTCTGGTGATCTAATGTAATAGATTCATATCCAGTAATGAAATTTCCCCCTGTGACAGTGAACTATGAAGTTATTCCAGATTTTTAAAAAATGGAACATCAGCCTTACAAATTAGAGTGGCAGATTTGTCTCAAGTTTTATGTTTTATAGCTAATGTTTTCTAAGAATATCAGAAGTTAATTTTTGCTGCCCCCTTTTATAGTCAAATTCTCCCTTATAAGAAATTAAAAAAAAAAAATATTAAACAACCCAAAAATGACCCCTACATAAAGCAAAATGAAAAGGTCCATATGCTGCTCCCATTGTCACACTGAATAGCAGTTTAGTTTGTTAATATTTCCTAATGCATGTTTATGGTTCAATCTGAATTTACAGACCATCTGTACTATGTGTGCAGTTCACACCGCTGTCACCTTTTCACATGGATTTATACACATACCTATGTAGGGTGGAGAGGGTTTAACCTTGCTATGTCAAGTCATTACAGTATAGTCCTTCTGTCTTTGCAGCAGTATCATGTGGTCACAGTTTAGCCGAGATTTTTCTGAGAAGAGTTTGACATTGCTCACTGAAAGTCTAATTGGGATTTTAGACTCTCAGATCTCTTGTGGCCTTATTTTGGGCAGAGTAATTCAAGCCATGATCATCTTGTCAGTGTTGATATGAAAAAGCACTGCTGGGTCAGGGTTAAAAGCAGGGGCTATATCTGCCTAGATACACATTTCAGTGATTCACTTCAAGTGCCATACAATTTGCATCCAAACTATACATACCATTATGCAGAACAAACTGATTCTTTCTAGCTAGCCTTCCACTTCTCCAATTCCTTTCTCCACAGTAAATTGCTGATAAGTCTTGTCCCTGTCTTTAAAAGAAGATGAGTTCAAATACAGAGGGAGAGAGGGAGAAAGAGGAAAGAAACTTCAAGATAAGGGAAAATGGCTAAATCCAATACTATGGCACGTAAGTCACTCGAGGTACATACACTTCAGGTGTCACCTATTTCCATTTTACAGTGGAGAAACTGTGCCCTGGAAGAGTGCTTAAAAAAGACATGATATTCTAATAAGAAGACCAGGAAGAGCCATAGAAGAATTCTCTCTTACCGGCACAAGCCATTTATTTATTACAAAATCAAAACAGTTCTGATCTAACTGCATTTTTCACAGAATATGCACAGGTACAAATAACTTTGTCACACCAAGTAATAGCGCCTTGAAGCGTCATGAATTCATATGAGATTGCTATACTGATAGATGAAAATGCCAGTGAAGTCATAATTACAGTTATGGAAAGAAATATGTTATAATTAGAAAAATTATGTGTGTCCTTCACTGTTCTGCCTCTGTTTCTGGAAATATACATGTTTTTTAAGCAACCACATAGCTCATTAACTATACACGCATGAGGAATTTCCATCCTCCATGTGTATCAACTAGATTTCCTAATTTATGTCCACAAGGCATTTAGCCTTCCCTCTTAATTTATTCAGCAAATTTCACATCTTTTAGACAAGACGTATTTAATCTCAGGGCCTGGGATTTGATTGATCCCAATGTAGAGGTAATATGTTATCTTGTTGCAGCAATATCTGACAGGCATTTATTATGGATTTTAAAAGGATAAGGAGTCTCCCACAACAGCTACAAAAGTCTGTGAAATCCCTAAAGGTCATATCCAGAGAAGAACTTT
>JAOQGH010000019.1:5977740-6009557 GCA_025769975.1 Gallinago jamesoni | reverse complement strand
TCCCTAAAGGTCATATCCAGAGAAGAACTTTGAAACAGAAGAAAACATTCTACTATTAAAAAATAATGATTTGTTGCAGAACAGAAAATACCACATATGGTCTGATCCAAAGCTCACTAAATGGGATGGGAGTCAGATAATTACAAATTTATATTAACAACATAAGGAGGGCAGCAGAGGGATTCAATTACTACGCTTAATTGGTTAGGGAATATCAGAAAGTGCTGTATTATATTGTATCAGGGATGGTTTTAAATAAATATTAAGAAAAATTTATTCAGATAGGAATCAAGAGGGTAAGAAAAAGAGCATATCTGGTGAATTGGAAGACAGTGATTAGTTATTCGTGTGAGATGCTAGGGGCTATTAGCCTGAGTGACCTGTTAGTTTTCCATTTCAGATGGTTACATTTTGCTTACTGAAAATGTTAATGTATTTATCAATTAGTTATGACATTTCTTTTACTCGTTCTCCTAAGATGCTGTGTAGTTTTAATCTCTTCTGTAATAATAAATAAGAGGTAAATAAAAAAAAAGCACTTGGTGTATAGAAACATATAAGTAAATACTGTATCATCTACACAGGAACTGACCAAATTTGGATTACTGAAATTTAGCCTGAATATTGTTTTGCTTGGGTTTGGTGGTTTGTTTGCTTGTATGTTTTTTTGTTTGCTTCCCTGTATTTCTATATTCTGAAGAGATAGCTGCATTTCAGTTATAAGTGAAATTATTACTAGATGACAATATTTCTTATGGCACTTGCTCATTGTAGGTCTTGAGATAATAAGCTTTGAACTGTAAGGTAAGTATTATTTTGAGTCACTGAGAAATTTTCCAACAGTTTGAAATGTTCTGTAAACTATATTTAAGGATCTCAAAGCCACCTTAAAGATGTAGATGCAACAAATCTATTCATTTCAGTTTCAGACCTTCTCAGCAGTGTTAAGATCTCAGTATATATTCAGAACATGTTTTTAAACAAAACAACACTTCATAGACTGAAATGTGCATTAATTAAACCACAGCATTTTTTCTGCTCTGCAGAAATCATAGAATCATAGAATAGATGAACCATTTTGGTTGGAAAAGACCCTTGGGATCATCGAGTCCAACCATCTACCCTACTCTACAAAGTTCTCCCCTACACCATATCCCCCAACACCACATCCCCCAACACCACATCTAAACGACTCTTAAACATGTCCAGGGATAGTGACTCAACCACCTCCCTGGGCAGCCTATTCCAATGTCCAACTACTCTTTCTGTGAAAAATTCTTTCCTAGTGTTCAGACTAAACCCACCCTGTTGGAGCTTGAAACCACTCCCTCTCATTCTGTCACTAATTACCTGTGAGAAGAGATCAGCACCAACTTCTCTACAGTGTCCTTTCAAGTAGTTGTAGAGAGTGATGAGGTCACAAGTTCTTCCCTGTTCACAAGGACCAGGTCCAGGAGGGCACTTTCCCTGGTCAGCCCTCTTACCAGCTGCGTGAGGAAGTTATCCTCCACACACTCTAGGAACCTCCTGGATTATTCCCTCTCTGCTGTGTGGTATTCCCAGCAGGTATTTGGAAGTTGAAGTTTCCCACGAGAACAGGGGTGAGTGATTGTGAGAGTTCTGCCAGTTGCTGATAGAATATTTCATCGATTCCTACATCCTGGTTTGGGGATCTGTAATAAACTCCCACCATGATATCTGCCTTGTTGGCCTTCCTCTTGATTCCAACCCATAAACACTCTACACTGTTATTGCCATTATTAAGTTCTTGGCATTTGAATGTGTCTCTAACATAGAGGGCCACCCCACCACCCCGCCTTCCTTGTCTATCCCTTCTGAAGAGCTTGCAGGCATCCATTGCAACACTCCAGTCATTCGATTCATCCCATCACCATTTCTGTGATGGCAACTATATCATAGTTTTCCTGCTGTATGATGGCCTCCAGCTTCTCCTGTTTGTTGCCCATACTGTGTGCATTTGTGTAGATGCACTTTAGCTGAGTTAATTTTCCTGACACTTTTATGGTGGGCTGAGCCCCAATACCCCTCTGACCATGCTCAGACTCTTCTGTGGTTGCCAACCTATCACTATCCCTGACGTTATCACTACCGCAGGGGTTACGTTCCATCACCTCTATTGAGAGGTGGGGGATGGTAACCCATGGGGGATTCCTTATGATGAGCTTATAGCCATTCATCACAGCATTCCAGTTGTGACCGTCGTCCTCCCACATTTCCATGATGGCAACTACATCATAGCTGTCTTGCCACACCATGGCTTCCGGCACCTCCTGTTTGTTGCCCATGTTATGTGCTTTAGCACATCGTACTGTTTGTATTCTCTCTTCTTGTGCCTGAAATAAGAAAGGTGTCAAAAGTTTTATAATACTGATAGTAAGGCTGAGCTGGCTGACTTCATACTGGTACAGATGAGGAGGACTTACATCCCATCCTGCCAGTGTGGTGTGTGAGTGATAGCCTCCACCTGCGCTCTAACAACATGTTTAGGTTACAGCTGGAAAGAATCTAATATCACAAGCCATCATAGCTCTATCTCCAATAATAGTCTGATCTGAATTTCTACGAATTACGGACCTAAATTAGTTGAAAAATCTATAGAACTATTGCTCCGGTGCCTAGATTTCTAAACATATTATCTGTTTCTGAAAACATATTTTTTTTTTTTTTGCTAAAGTGAGTTACTGGGTATGCCACAGAATATCTTAAGGAACTCAAAAACTTGTTCCCTAAACGTCACTACATTAAGCAAAGGACTTTTTTGAATACAACAAGAGCTTAAGTAACCTACATTCAGCCTTGCCAGCCTAGTTCTTTGATGCAATACATGAATCATACAAAAAAAATTGTAAAGATCTATAGGCTAACCAAAAGTAGCACACAGTGACTAGATCCTAAATGTTTAGCTCATCTTTTTCATAGAATTTTTTTGCACCTCTACAAGTACATCCCTTGAAAATCAGTAACACTGTTCAGTGACTGAGATGTAGTTCAGCCCAAAAACTCTCCAGCAGAGCATGAGGTGACAGTTGTATAAACCTACACTAGAGTCATTGATCGATGTGTAAAAAACTCAAAAGAGATACACAAACAAGTGTTGGGCCAAAGGCTTTTTTCAGTAGCTAATAGAAAAAATCACAGTGGCCAGTTATTGAATTTTATAGGGGCTTATTCTCTGCATTATGCTTTGAATAGTCAGAAACATGTGGAGGAAAATGCTTCTGTTGGGTTCCTGAGCTGACTGCCATGTTGCTAAATCTAATGCATTCAGTTTCACTTTTGAAGTAAGTGAAGGCAAAGTCCCTCAGGGCATGAAACAAACACAGAAGCAGCATTTTATTTTTAATAATGTCCGACACCCAGCCCAGCTTGCCACCTATTCTTCACAGCTGGAACACAGCTGGTCTAGAAGGAGTTGCAAGATTATTCTTAGGCTGATGTCAGAGAAACTGTCCCATTCACATATCAAGGCGTGATCTGTGATTGCTGTCGGACACAATCTCATCCAGCACAATTCTGGGCAAGCCTGAAAGATAAGAGCATAGAGAATAAGCTAAACTTTTGTATGGTTGCTCTCTAATGTTTAGGGAAAAGCTGAGGCCAGCTCAATAATGCTTCCACTGTACTTGTCACCAGATCCCTAGGAGGTGGGATTTACATTAAGCTGCGATTTGAACCAATTCATATAACCTGCTTGAAGCCAATTAGCACAATGTAATCACAGTAGTGGTGGCAGTACTCTACCTCCAGCAATGTGTGCTAACAGCTTGTTGAAGGGTTACAGGAAGGAAGGAAACCTTGGTTTAAATTTAGGTCAACTTCCTTCAACCTAGTACCTTGGGCTGTGCTTCTGCAGGGTGCAGTGCTGAGGTAAGCATTTGTCTGCTTTGATGTCCCTTATGCGCAGGCATTCACAGACAGAGGAGCTGCTCAAGAGAAAATAAAAGAAAACAAAAAAGTAATAATTTATTTGGATCTTTGCACAGGGTAAAGCTCACATGGGGAACCAAATCCCTCAGGCTGTTGAGCGCTCTTTGGTTAATGAAATGACTTTCCATTCCAAGGGTCCTTGCAATGATATCTTCAGCTGGATTAGGTGAAACTCCTCAGTGTGCTGCTTTTCTCACTTCTTACATGTAGCTGGTCCAAGGTGCTGTGTGACTACTCCAGCACGTGGATAGGATCATAGAATCATAGAATATGAGGTCAGAAGGGACGTCAAGGATCACCTGGTCCAATCTTTCTTGGAAAAATCATACTTTGTTCTAGAGAAAATGTCCCAGCACCCAGTCCAGCCGAATCTTAAGTGTCCAATGTTGGGGACGTTATTCCAATTACCTCCCACCACTTCCCTGGGGAGATTATTCCAGTGTTGATGGTTCACATTGTGAAAATTTTCCTTTTTTGTCCAATCAGAATACAAGCTAGGAGTAGCTTGTACCCGTCACACCTCTTTTTTCCATTTTCCATGTCTCATTATTCTTTGTGGTGATCTGTCACTGTATATAAACTTATGCTACATATAACATATCTCCTAACTATTGTAGCCACGTACAAAACACTGCCATATGTGGCCATTCCTGCCACTTATCTAAGAACACATTGTCCAATTCTGTGTCCTGAAAGGATGGCATGGGGCTATTTGTTCCTATTTAGAAAACTGTGAACCAATGCCTGAATTTGATACCGTCTCCCTGAGTGCTTGTTTCCCTTGGTAACTGTTGCTCCATGCTAACTTCGGTATGGACAAATACAACTATCCAATGACAATGAGACCCAAACAGCCAAACAAAATGCAGTGACTTCCTCCCACCACCCAGATGAACTATTTTTTGCTTCATCTGTCCCTTTTCCTTCAATATTGATGTCATATTTACTGTTCTGCTGTGGACTCCATTCCTTCTGCTCCCAAATCTTCCCCCTCTTGTGAACCTCCAAGAACATACTTTAACTATAGCTCTGGTTTGTAAAATTATACTTCTGTTCCAGAAAGCTTCACTTATTCTCCTTTAGCAATCTGTGCTAGTTAAAGAAATGTAGTCCCTATAGTCTAGGCACACAATTAACCCTGGTATCCCTAGGAACATATGGTTAGTATTCCCCTGCAGGAACCAAGAATAACTTAATTAGAAGTTCAGTTTAGACAGTGGCTGCTGAAGAGTAACAATGTTCATTCTTCTATATGGTATTTCATACAAAGTATCTCCCAAAATAGTTTACAGAGCCAAAATATATCTATATATCCCAGAGGAAAAGAGAAATTAATAGGTTTAAATAATGATGAAAAGACATACTGAAATGAGGTTTAAAAATAGATGAACAAGCTGATGTGGAAAGAAACATGTGAAGAATATTTTCACATGGCAAAGACTGGAGAAAAAAGAGTTTAAGAAAATATATTTTACTTCCTGCTGTTGGAGCCCAAGCTTAAGAAAATGTACATCAAATTTCAGCAAATATTTGTTCTAATTCCTATCAATTAATTTAGTTCTATCTGTCTACTTCAGTATGAATTTTTCTTAATTATGAATGCCCTCCACATGTATTTGTTTATAAATGTTCTTGAAAAATGTTTTCACTGTCATAAAATGTTAAAGATTTGTCTTGAAAGACACATATTCATCCCACTTAACTTAGCAGACCAGAATATTACAAGCTGAGTCCTTATTCATCCTGAATTCCTTATACTGGAACAGTAAGGTAAATCTGGAGGCTGATTAAGGTCTTAGTCAGGCTAAATACCCCTTAAAGGAGATTAAAAAAATATTACTGTATAGGAAGGCTGAACGTTTACTATATAGGTACTTGAAGTTAAGTAGGTAAATCTACACAGAAATGGTCAAACATTTTCCTCAACAAATAGACTTTTCTTCTTACATTATATGACTAATTTAAATAAACTGTTATAGCTTAGACATTACACATTATGGAAATAATCACTGATAACCAAAGCACAGCTTCAGAGTGTTGGGCAAATTATATGTAGAAAATACAAATAGACAATAAAGAGGAACCTCCAAATACATGGTTAGCCAAGGACTCTGTTTCTCATTGAGTATATTGGATTTTATGTGTCAATACTTTGTGCTGAATAGCATGTTAACTATAATCAATAATATAATGCATATTAATATACCTTTAAAGGTATATTGAATGTACTGAGTGTAAATTAAATCGTATACGTAATTAATGCATGTAAGATGTCTCACTATCCATTTACAGATATTCTGACAGCAGGAAAGGAGTTTAAACATATTGAACATCTTGAGAGGAGAGAAGGATTAAGAGACATGATAAAAACCCTGAGCACTTATGCCATCCTTTTCTCTTGCATTAGTGTCTGCCCAAATTCTGCACAGTGCACAAGAATGTAAGGAGCTGTGAAGGTAAGCCTAAAGCACCAACCTCAGTGTTAGTTTACCTTCTGTAAAATATGGAACATAATGCTCTTTGTCAAACTCATTGAGAAACATGGGTGCCCCCTTGCTGCAAAGAGTAGATTTTACTGTCAGCCAGGTCATAAAACAGCAAATTTCTTTTGCGAAAGCCCAATGACACTCAGCCAGCTAATCAGCAATTTGCCATGCTACTTCAATTTTTGATCTTCGTATCAAATGTTGTCCGTTTCACTTTGTCAAGACTTGCAAAAGTACTTGGGACACTCTGACATGTACCTGTCTGAAGAGGAAGACAGAATATCCTGATCTATGGTGCAGATCTGCAGTTATCTAATTTTCTAGGGAGACTATTACTGGTTAGTACCATTGAAAAATTATGAGCCAAACATTCAGTAGCTGTGACTTTGTCTTAAAAATCTGCTTTTTAACCTAAAAGGCCCTTTTTCCTTGGTTTATTTAGGTGGTGAGCTGGCACAGGTCCAAGCTCTTCTCTATACAAGGTTGAAAAAATTCAACCTGAAGATGAGATGCTTTACTCAGCATTTGATTTTAGGAATTTCATGGCATTGATAACACTCTTAAGATATCTGAATTTCATTAACTGCAATTCGACAAAAGGTATTAAATGTTACTGTAATTCACTATGATTTGATCTTGAGGCTTAAGGTAAAAAAGTCTTAAAACCTATATCCTTAGGATTAATGATGCACATTATTTGTTTTGAGAGCACTACAACAAAGCTAAATGCATGGGAATGCCTAAGACCAGGGGACTTTTCTGAAGACAGCTGTATGTCTAGTTGTCACTTAGGAATTTTACCCATCACAAGAGATCATTTGGCCAGCGTGGCTCAGTACTTGCCTAAGAAACCTTCAACGAAAGGTCCAGATGCCCCTAGGAAAAGAGAATTACTTATCATTATGAAATTTTGCTCAGCTCATTATTATCTTGCAACAGGCATTTAGAATCAAACCAGTAATACCTATCTTAAAAATCTAGCCAAAAATCCTGTGTTTGACAGTTGATTTTAGTGGACAAGAGACAGAAGACAGGAAAAGATTAGAAAAATGAGGCAACCTGAGTATTCTGGCAGCTTCCAGAAATCTGCCGTGCAGAATGTTCCTAACCCTGGGGTTTTACCTGTTGATTTTTTTGTTTAATAGAACTTTTCTTTATTGATTTGCCTAATTGCAGTACAAGCTATGCTGTCTTCCAAATGAACAGAATAAAAATGAAGCTTTCAACTTGTCTCAGCACACAAAGCAATAGCTCCAATTTAAAAAACATTATAATCCCAAAGAACTGCAAAGCAACTGCAACAAGGGAGGAGTACTTTGAAGGAAAACTGCAAAAGATGCAGACGATGTGCTGCTGTCAGGTGTGTTGTCCCTCCCTTTTCTTGTATAGTCTCTGGCATTATGCATCACTATCCCAATTGCTTAACAGACATGACCTCCAGTTGCAAAGAAAGGGAGAATATTGTGCACCATGGAAGATAAAAAACCATCTCTTTCTAGAGGGTAGAAAAGAGTGATAGCAACAAAGCTATCAAAAGAATTCCTAGACCCTTTTTTTTTTTTAATTTGTCTGTTTTGATAGAAATACATTGTTTAATAGAAATTATTTTATTTCCAGAGGTTAAAAATATATAAAAAGAAAATACTTTCAGTGGGATTTACTTATCACAGTACAGAGTTTTTGTGAAGATACTTATTCTGGAATTTGGCTGCCGTATTTTATGACCTCAGAACAGGCTTGCTCTGAAATAATTACCAGTATGTATCAACTGCTCTGTTATTTCTGCCTCGGTGTAATTTAAATTTTAAATCCTCTAACTTCAGTATCTGGCTAATGCATTAATTATGATATTTTACTGTTATAATAGGGCTTAAGTACAACAGATGAGATCAGACACTTGTACAAACATACTGGGAGAGCTCAAATGAGAAAAAGGTATTAGAAGAAGAAAACCTGGCCAACATTACAGCTAGGAGAAAAACATTACAGTAAGAGAAAAAAATGGAATCATATAGTCTCCACTAAGCCAACATACATAGGAAACAGCCTTTCCTACTCTGTATTGGGTTTTCAGTTTGGTTTTGGGTTTGGTTTTGTTTTCTCTGTTTGTTTGTTTGTTTTCTGATTGCCTGGCATTTTTAACTGTCTGAGTTTTACTAGGTCTAAAAAAAGCATTTGTGTCCTCATGTCCTCATGTACCTGTCTAGATGTACGTTGGGTGTCTAAGCTACCATCACAGTCAGAGGAGACCTGTGCAATATAATTTGTGCTGCCACTATACCTATGGTGAAAACCAGCTCACTACTTTAAGTGGGTTTCATCTCCCTCCCTAGGTTATACTGCATACATTAACTTGGTCTCCAGTGACTCTGGTGGGAATTTAGATCTTTACGGAATCCAGGCGCTAATTAAGGTGTCTTAATCTGCAGCTGAATCCCATTATTTGGGCTCAGTTCATTTGTCTAAATATGAAGTCCTTTGAGATAGCTCAGCTTCACCTTTGCCTCCTGACCATCTGAGGAGCCTGAGAGACATAAGTCTTGTATTTAAAATCTGCACGTCTGCTGTAAGTATCTCAAATACCCTTGTGTATCTCTCTCAGAAACCACTAGATATTTAACCAGATGATCCAAACCCTAAATGCCCTTATATCATAGTGGAGAGCATCCTGGAGAAGGCTGTACATACATTGCTCCATGGTAATATGCCACAGAATATCAAAGCAGTGGGAAATGCAGAAGCTATAGTGTCAGAATAGGTTTATGTCAGAAGACTCAGCCATGGTATCACTTTCTGAGGTCACCATAACTCTCCCCATCCCTTTATCACTAAAACAACACCACAGAAAAAGGGGCTGAAAAAGTCTGGGAGCAGGTGATAAAGAAGGCCTACGCAGCTTGCTCGAAGTGTATCCACGTAGATCTCCCAAAGACTGGAACATGAAAAGGTCATATAATTTACATGGTGACTCCATTTGCACTATCACTGGGGTGTCAGGACAGGCTGTAAATAAACTAAACAAAGCAACTTTGCAGTCTTTGCAAAAAAACCCACCTCCTTCATATCTATTTTAATGGTTTTTATTCCATTGCTTTCCTCCCCACCCCTTTCCGGGGATTGTTCTACCTAATAAATTTTATGTAGTCATAGCAATGTTTGCAATTTAAAAATTTAACAGATTTGAGCCACAGCTGCACTATCCTGGCAAGCCAGACCAGCTTCGGGTAACAAGATTTATTTTCCTTGTGTGCTGCCAAGTCAACCTGAAGACAATGTTAATAGAAAAGGTCACAGACTGATAAGCTGACATGTCTCTAATTCTTCAGGACAAATCCGTGGATGGTGAATTGAAATGCTACTCTGCAGCTCCTCAGGGGCAGAGGCATTAAAGTTAAATGTTACAGATGTGAAGGAATGGCAGCAAGCATGTTTGGTTTGCAAAAGAGCTTGTGGCTGTGGAGGTAGAAATGTAGCAGACACAAGCAGAATTTATTTTCTGTGCTAAAGAATATTTTAAGAACACACTGCAACCACCACCGCATAGGCAGATCAATCTGCCAGGGTGCAGTTGGTGATGTGGTAAGAAGGGCACAGTTTACAGGCAGAAGACAACACTTTAAAAGAAAATTTCAACTTCTCTGTTTATACTAACATATTCTTTGCAGTGTGTGGAGGAGAGGGAATAAAAGAAAACAAAAAGTTATTCTGCTTAGGACTTTTCATCTGTTCCAAATGTTCCAAAATTCACTAATTTGAAGGAAGTCTCCTTTTGCCCACAGTGGTGACATTTCCACTAGTGAATTGAACTTGGGCAGGGAAGGTCTCAGGACCAGAACAGTCCCCTCTAACATTTGAGGTTGAAAGAGCCCTTGGTGTTACCCACACTCTCCTAAACAATTTGCAGTTACAGTTTGCAACTTAAGACAAATCAGTGACCATTCCCAACAAGGATTTTAGATTTGTTTGGAGAGTAAAGGAGGTTACTCTCCTCTCTCTCTCTAGGAAGTAGACAGTCCTATTCCAGCTGGTTTCTATTCCAGTTAAACAAGTCTTAGGCTTGTTTAACTTACTAGTTCAGATACAGAAAGCAACATATGGGCCACCCTTCTATCTTCAGTTTCCTCAGCTGAATGAAGAATTTGCAGCTAAACATTGCAGAAACAGCTAAAGAAATAATTTGGTCTTTCTCCATGAAGAATGAAGGAATGGGTAGGCTTTCCTTCTTATCCGATGAAGTTCCTGTGGAGATGTACAGAAATCTGATATATTCACCACTGTGGTGTCTTCTGCTTCAGGTGAAACATTGGTGGCTCAAGCTCAGTATATCCTTAGAGAATCATAGAATCATAAAATTATAGAATGGTTAGTGTTGGAAGGGAAGTTAGAGATAATCAAGTTCCAACTCCCCTGCCATGGGCAGGGACACCTCCACTAGAGCAGGTTGCTCAAAGTCCTATCCAGCCTGGCCTTAAACACTTCCAGGGACAGGGCATCCATGACTTCCCTGGGCAACCTGTTCCAGTGCTTCACTATCCTCACAGTAAAGAATTTCTTCCTAATATCTAATCTAAATCTCCCCTCTTCCACTTTAAAACCATTACCCCTTGTCCTGTCACAGCACTGCCTGACGAAGAGTCCCTCTCCGGCTCTCTTGTTCCCTCTCCAACCCTACTGAGAAGGTGAAAATTCAGCATGAGCAAGAACAGCCTTGTCTTTTTGTCCATCGATTGAGCAGGTAAAGAAATGGGAACAGGTTAAAGAAATGTGAGATGTTATTACCAGAATGGCATGACTAATTCATGTGAACATGGAAGCAGCTAATGATACTTTGCTATTACGACTCAGGGGAGATTAACAAGATAAATGTGTCTTTTTTTTTTCCCCTTTTTTCTCCTCTGCTCTCAGTCTGAAAGACTGACACATTATAAACAGAGGATAATGAAATGGTTCTCCATTAATTATTTCCGTTGCTTTCATACTAAGACGTCCTAGCAAAGATCAAGGTCCCACTGTGCTCCACGCTGTATGAACACATTGTAAGGGACAGACAGAGCTATGAAGAATTTGTAGTCATAGAATGCCCATGTGAAAAGAGAAATACGTGTTAATATCTCATTTCCAACACGAGCTTTCAGGGGAATAATCTATCATTTTATATTTCTGGGCATTTGGGGAATTTGCACTCACCTTTATAAATACCAGCAGACTATTCAAATATTTGAGGACAACTGATACCATAGCACCTCCAAACCATTATGAATTAAGCTCAGCACTGATTCATGAGAATATTCATTGCTGTCAGCTTATTTTCTGGCTCTCCTTGGTCACTGTGGCGGCTGTTTACAATTTCCTTGTGCATGGGACTTTCTAGGGGTGGGCAAGAGGTGTGTCACTTGGCTCTGAAATAGGGATGTTTCAGGCAGAATTGTTTTTCTTCATACCAAGCCTGTTATAACAGATTAACTAAGCAAGAGAGCTTAATTTATGGGAAGCAACTCATACCACATTCATCTCAGCTGGATGGCACAGCCTGTGCTGCTGCCATGCTTATGCAAAAGATTCAGAATTTAACAAGCATTAGATAAAAGCAAGCAAACAAACAAACATACAAACAAAAATCCAAAATACAGAGAACAAAACCACAGAAAATGAATGATTCACCTAAAATGAGTGAAGGAACTACCAAGCTTTATGCCACTTGTTTTTCGTAATATTTATTTGTCACCATCTTTTGGGTGTGTTTTCTGTTTTGCATGAATCTTGATAGCTGCCATCTAGCCAAAGGCTTTTTGAAAATCTGAGAAATACTCATGCTGTGGAGAGCAGCGTTCCAGTATTTACAGTGAAAACATCAAAGCCCTAAACAATAAAAAGGAAAAAACCCACTACAGTCTAAGAGTCATTTCAGAAGAAATTTTATAACTATCCATTTACATTATGAAGTATTTAGACGAAATTCTGTTTGGATGTAGACACACAGAGTAAACAAATAGGATTACTATGAATTTTCAGGAGTGTATCAGACCAAAATCTCACCCCAAGCTTTCAGTTGCAAGGGTAAATTAAAAAAGAATGTAATACTTATGCTGTGGTATAGATCAGTCCTTCTAGAGTTAATTTTTCTGCATCTTTATACCTGATGTGTGGTAGCTGTTGAACAGAATAGTCAGAATTTCAAATAACAGTAATAACCACAAAATATTGTTTGCATGTGATTCTTTGATTTTCAAATGCAGGAACTGCAAATCATAATGTACTTATCAGTCTATTACCTGTTCTGCTATCGTAGGACATTTGCCAGCATCTTTAATGGACACATATTCGTGCAGCACTATGTTGTTCTGCACTCGGTATTATAAGACGCTTTTTGGCTTCAAGAGACACCATTATGCACACAAAGAAAACTTGAGTGCTGCTGTTCAGTTTGTTTTCTTCATTTTTTCTCAGTTTGTGTCTATAATTGGCAGGAAAGGTAAAAACTTTTTGTGGGCAGCTACTCTCTTAATAAAAAAAATAAAAAATTAAATGATGTGGTCATCAGCTGAAGCTATGACTCAGTTCCCATTGCCACACTAATGTTAGTAATTTCCTATACTCATTTATTAATTACACTTGCCATGTTTTATCAAGCAGGCATTCACTTTTACTTTATACCCAGAAAAAAAGGAAGAGTTTCAGTGAGTTAGAAAAGGTTCAATTTGGTATAGGTCACCGCATATGTGTATGAAAGAGAGCAGGGGTTGGTTTTTTCTGAAATCTTGCTGTAGTTGCAGCCTACCATCATTTTAAACTGCCAATAATAAAAACTCTTAGTACTGTATAAACAAGAAAGCACAGACAGCGAAATGTCTCTATGGTAAAACCCATGTAAATAGCTGACTGATTTATCTATATTCATTCAACTGCATGCTTTACAGCTGAATTGTATGCTAGCTTGCTAATTTACAGCTTAATTTTACGCAAGAAGTGTAGACCACACTGTGAGAAAGAGCTAATGATATCTTAAACAGAACATAAGCATTATTGACAATTCATACTTACTTCTTAGGTTTATATGCAAGTCAAATGGTACATACAAGCACAAACCCCCATTGTGAGCTGTTTTCCTGGTTTGAGGTAAACCAAAACCGATTTTCTGTTCAGCGGTTTTAATTTTCAGTGAAGTCTCTTCTGACTGACTGACCTCTTTGAAATTAATGGCCTATTTTTAAGACTGTAGTCCATGGCCAGAGCGATACGACATGATTGTTTCTAACTAATGCCAAAGACTGGTATGCAGAGAAGGTCCTGCTTCTGCTTATTGCTATAACAACTAAGATCATCTAACTTTGTTTTGCTCCACTGGAGGGTCGGAAGCGGAAAAGAATAAAGGGATCACACCTGTGGGGAGGAGCAGTCAGGGCAGGTG
The DNA here is from genome assembly GCA_025769975.1 of Gallinago jamesoni. Taxonomy (NCBI): domain Eukaryota; kingdom Metazoa; phylum Chordata; class Aves; order Charadriiformes; family Scolopacidae; genus Gallinago; species Gallinago jamesoni. The sequence continues at coordinate 5,995,715 of JAOQGH010000019.1, read as the reverse complement.
TCCCCAAACTGACCAACAGCATATTCCACCCCATCTGCACAATGGTCAGGGGAAAAGCTGAGGGATCAAAGGGGTCAGTCTCTGTCTTCACTGGCTGGTGTCCAAGGAGGACTCTGTCTGTTCATTTGCCTTTAATCCCAATACAAGTGTTCTTGAATCCAGAATTGGAATCCAGTTCCCATCCACCACTGAGTCCAGCCTGGAACTTTCCCAGTGTCCACCAGTGACATGGTTGACATCCTGCAATCTCAGTATGGTTCTGTATATATTGTATATATTTCATTATTTTCTTTTTTATTATTTTATTAACATTTTCGTTAAAGTATAGAATCACAGGATCATAGAATCATAAAGAGTTTTGTTTCTATTTTAATCTTGTAAATCCCTCTCCCTCCTCTCCTTGATGAGAGAAGTTGGGGAGAGCATCTTCAGTTTGTTTCAGTGATGAGTCTGGCACAAACTACGACAGCTGTACAGAAAGAAAAGAGTTGACAATTCGGTGCTAAAGTGTCCTTGCAGATTAGACTTTGCAACCAACTTTCAGGCTTTTTCAGCCACTTTTTGTAAACTGATTAACAGTATTGGTTTTACGTGTCACAGTTTCTTATTGAATATGAACTGGTTGCTGCTTTGTTTTGACCAAAATCATAAAGAGTTCCTCTGGGACTATTTTCTCTGTGCTGTTTAATATCTATCTTAATAAAAATATATACATATTTAAAATTACTAGTTGAGTTTGCAGCTGACAAAATGGAAAAGAAGTGGATGAATTGCAGAGAACAGAAAGGACACAGCATTCCTATGGATAATCTGGGAAAAAAGTTGTGGTTTACTGAGTTGAAACATGTAGGTACCTATTTAGAAAATAAAATCATAAACTACATTTACTGGTTGGAAGAATTTCCCTATTGACTCTAAGCAACATTCACGACTGTGCTGAATCATCAGATGATAAGGAGCTTCAGAGTGTCATTTAGGACTATGTCATTAGATTAGAGAATATTATGAAACAAACCTAGGCATGTCCCAGACTTTCTGTGTTTGGTGCTGGTACTTGCTTGGCAATGGTATATTGTGTCCCGTTGCCAGAATCATTTACCAGCATCTGAGTTATTCTTCTTTTAATGGCCTATTTTATATCAGTGAGACTGAAGTAAGGGCTAACGAGCATGGATGAATCTGAAACTTTTGCTTTTGAAAAAAAACCTGATGCTTTACTGATCTCAGACTGTATGCTGCATCAGCATGAAACACAAGCCTAGCAGACATTTGTACACATTGCCCTTATATATATTTACTGATGGACTTTATAAGCTTGGTAAACTGTGACTCTGACAGCATCCCTGGTGGACACCATTCCTTTCCCGCATTCAAGCAACCATTCAGGCTTTGCCATTTTTTAAAGCTGAATTAGAAAATTCAAAATTACACTGGTGGCTTTACAGACAAACTATTCCCTAACATGTATGCTACAGTGATTGCTGGTTCAAGAGGATAATTCCCTATTAGAGTGACCAATGAAGCCATAGCTATCTAAAAGAAGAGGGAAAACTCAGGGTTTGGGTTTGTTTTTTGGGGGGATTTGATTGATTTTTTTCTTTACTATTTTACTAGCACTTTCACTTTCAATGAAAGTAATCAATACACACAGAATGTGCACAAGAAAGGATTTGTGCAGGCATAAAACAGGATGGGACTGTCTATTGTTGAGTTTTTTCCCTCTCATTGTCAGCTTCCACAAAAATTGCAGCAAAAGGAAAGATCAAGATGGTGTTCAGGTGGAACAGCACATATGTGAGCTTCTCAGTCAGTAAACTAAATATCCAGGATATCTTGAAATAGTCTGATCACTGATCGCCAACATAAGAAATAGAATTTGTTTTCTGCTTTCCACCTCTTTTATCCATTGCTGACTTGATGGTGATACTGAGCCCACGCACTGCTGGTTGTAGGGGCTCTAGGGGATTTAGCCTTGCAAATCCTGCTGCTGCTGGAATCCCTAAATTGAACACTGAGTTTAGGAAACACCTCCCAAGTGCCAGAAGTGTATTACAGCACTCCTACTGGGGGGCGCTGTAAACAATGGCAAAGAAATTTCATCTGAACCGTAGGCTTAATTTCTACTTTTTCAACAGAAATGCGTAACAGTGTTGTGATCGTCATTCACCTTCCAAACATACATATGTTAATTATTAGGTGCATAAATGCTGCCAGCTGAAAATGGATGGAGATTTTTGTTATTTTTCTTATATGTAAGACTGCAAACTGCTGCCTTGTGAGGTTGCAGTGAGTGTCACAGGAAGCCATTGCAGAAATAGCAGGCATGAAGCTATACAAAGCCCGAGGCACCAGTTTCTCTTTAATCCCATTCTTATGATGTGGTCATGAACCCTTGAAGTGACCTCCCAATGGCCTGGGGCTGTTGTCCAGACAAGTGAGGGATACCTGTACTCTGATTTGGCCAGCCTTATTTCCTCAAGAATGATGGTGTGTCTAAAAGCTGAAAACAAATTATGTCTCATTTGTTCTGCAAGATCATGCTGGCAACCACCTTTCACACCCCCTCTGTCTCTGTAAGCTATATATATGTCAACTGAGATATATAGGCACTGAATAAAGACATATATACATTTCTCTCTCTCTATATATATAGATATATATACACCCAGAGCAAGAACAGGAGCTAATATCTGTCCCTCAACCAACAGGCAGAGCCCTCAAAGAGCTGAGTGTCTTTTACTGTTGCATGGAGGGACTAATTGAACACTAATGAGAGATGAGGATATCAGCAAGTGTCTTGGCACAACCACTGCTGGAAACCGTTTCTGCACTGTTTCAAGCTTTTCTCATTGACAGGCTGCCGAGGTTTGGCTTGTGAGATTCAACATGAGATCACTGATTGAATGGGTTCAGTGGCTGATGATAAATCATCTCTATCTTGAGTCTGGAAAATGGGTGTCTGAGCAACTCTTTTCAAGCTCGTGTTGGCACACAGGGGAGACATTCAGGATGTAGCTGGATGTGGACAGATTTACACAGGAACATCCTTAACACTAGGCAGTAATGTCCACTAATGGTTTGCGGGCAACATTTTATTATAAATGGCAAATCATTATTGCCTCCTTTGGTATTCGATGTAATAACATTTATCATGTTGAGTTATTTTGGTATTCATGGGGACGTCAGATGTAATTCCATAGGAATTACTGTTAGAATGAATGCCCACTAAATTACAATGGAATTAATATGAAATTAGATATTACGGTAACATTATTATCAAAAGAGGTCATCATGATTGATGTGCTGTTCAAATGAGGATACCAAAAGGAATTACAGTCAGACCTAATTAATCCAAATCAGTTTGCAGACTCCATTTTTATGCAGATTACAATGCATTTTCAAATTGATAAGTCAGCCAGAAGTACTACTAAGGAGAAGCGGGCCACTGCCAAATATTCCAAAAAGCTTCACTTCTGTCCAATGTGAAATGGGATATTTAAGAAACCAAATTACTCCTAACAATAAATCAATAAGTGGAAAATAATAATGATTTTATCCTTGATTTAGGTGATGGAGATTATTTTGTGACTTTTAATTTCATGGTGTAGGAGGAAACATTGCTGTTCTGTTATCTCTTCTGGAAGAAACACAATTTGCCTGCTTTCCTATGAGCTGTAATCCAGAAAGTCTCTTCCAGTCCTGTGTTGCCAAGTTGGACACAGACCTCCAAAGATACTCTTTTAACTCCTGTTTCACTTCAGAGAAAGCATGGCACCTAACCATTTTACACCTAACTCTGTTTGGACTCACTTCTTTGCTCCTCAAATGTCACAGCTGTCAACACGATTTTTGTTTACCAGGTGCCAATAGCACAACACCCTGTGACGGTGTCCAGCGGCTGGATGAAAGAAACCCTCTCTCTGAATGAAGCTAGTGTTGTATGCCAGCTTCACAACTTGACAACTATCTTCACAAGTGCAACGGGCAGCACACTTGGTCCCAGTTGCACTTATTCCACGGTTGTCATCACAAGGTCCTTACAAGAAACAGATTAGAAGCAGAAAGGCTGACACAAATATTAGAATTATTGCTCCGCAGGTTGATCTGACTATTTTCCTTAACCAAAAAAGAAAAAAGAAAGAAAGAAAAAAAAAGGATTAAAAAAATATTAGTCCCATAAATACCCCTGAATATGGACTTTTAAAATATTTGGCATGCATCATTTCCTGCGTTCCACTGATTTGGGATGGGACTTTTACTATTGTGGAAACACATAAAAGGTTTAGGTGGTTTCTTTATCTAAACTTTCTTTCCTTGGAAAGTTATTAAATACAATTACAGGAGAGAAACTTAATATTTTAAGGGCACAAATAATAATATGCATTATAACTCTATCAGAAAACAAGTATAAACAATTGTTCCATGAAGAAACTCTATATAAATAAAAGCTATAAGAGGGGAAAAAAAAAAAAAAGAAAAAAAAAAAGGATTTAACCACAGCTTTTCATGCAGACAAATGACTCCTTTGAGCAAGGATTTGTGGCATGGAGATGAAAGAAAATGCATATACTGCAAAATATACAGATGGTAGAAGACATTTTTAAGCTCCAATGACACCAGGTGTTTTATGCTTTGATTATCTTTATCTGTCCAGCCACTGAATTAGGGGTTAATTACTGAGAGTAAATAGGCACTTTTAGACAAAGTGCCCTATCATTGCTTTTTCAGCTGATCAGCACTGTAGCAGGAAGAAAAATTGAGTGGCTCGGATTGTAAGAGACTGCAATATTCCCTGGTGTTTGTTAAGGATTCAGTTGCTTTGTGAAACCACAGGTCTTAAACTGAGATAAGTGAGGAAATTCAGTTCTACGACTCCATGTGGCTAAAGCCAGTTTCCAGGACAAACAACTGCATAAAGGGCTGGAAATCCCTAACAGGCAGAAGCAAGACTCAGTAACCCGTAGTCTAAGTGGCCACAGATAGGCTATTTCTTTCCTCTTCTGTATCTGGTGTATTCTGGATAGAACTCCTTTTTGGGACTTGCTCTATTGCTAAGATGGGTCCTGTTTTTTGGTTTTTGTTTGTTTGTTTGCTTTGGGTTTGTTGTTTTTGTTTCTTTCTTTTGTTTTGTTTGGGGATTATTTAGCGTTTGTTTGTTTTTTCATTTGGGGGTTATTTTTTTTCAAGCAGGGTTTCTAGCTCCATTTTTCCTTCATTTGCTTCCTTCATTTCTGGGTTTTTCTTATGAAGAAAAAAAATCCTACATTGGTAGACTTGAAGTTAAACACCCATGATCTGACCTTGAAGAAAACAGCAGTGCAACCCTTTATGCTTATTAACATTACTAAAAAGAGACTTCTATCTCTTTATCATAGAATCATAGAATAGTTTATGTTGGAAGGGAACTTGAAGTTCATTGAGTCCAACCATTAACCTAACACTGCCAAGTCCACCACTAAACCATTTTTCTAAGCATCACATCTACCCGTCTTTTAAATACCTCCAAGGTTGGTGGTTTGGCCACTCCCCTGGGCAACCTGTTCCAATGCTTGATAATCCTTTCTGTGAAGAATTTTTTTTTCCTAATATCCATACTAAATCTCCCCTGGTGCAATTCAGCTTTTCAGCTTTATAGAAAGCTGAATTATATTCCAAACCAATGTACAGATTGACTTTCCTCTGACCAGAGGATGTGTGGGTGGATATACATTCGTGTAGGCACTGCCTGACTGCAGCTATTCCGCCTCTGCTCTATGCTGACTTCCCCATAATGTGGTAACACGTAGGAACCTCTTGTAATGGAGGGCAGAAGGACATCCAGTTTTGCTGACCAAGCGCAGTGTTCCCTCAGCTCATCTTTCCATTCTTTCCAAAATACTTTAGAAGAAGTGGTTAATTCACCTTTATCTCATCCCTGTTTAAATGTTTTCTTACATTTTGTATCGCATGTAATATATAACTACAGTAGTACAGACATATTATTTATAAATAAATACATCTATGTTGGCAATGAGTGCTCAAAAGTTTTTACTGATAGAGGTACACAATCAAAAGAGATTAGAGACCACTTTTCTAGACTATCTTGAATGGTTTGGCTGCCTATGTTTAGGCAGTTTAATGATTTCATTGAAATTAATGAGAAATTAACCATCTAGCTCATACATAAGCATGTGAATTTAGATGTTTGAACTCTGCAGATTACTCTCACATCATATTTTTGGATAGTTAACAACAAGAGCCTGACAATTTCTTAATATGTGTAGTCATTATGTGACATTATGTGGCACATTATGTGACATTATGTGACATTACGTGACAAATACACAGTCACCTGTGTTTTGTGAGAGGCTAGTAGCAGATATACTGCTTCCTTTCCTTCACAGAAAAGTCTTGTAGGGATTTTTACAAGTATGAGAAATCAGTAGGGCACTGTTGAAAGAGATCTTGAAATGTTTATAATCTGATTTTCATTTACATTTATCATACTTTATATCATTTATGGCAAACAGAATATCTTTACTGTATCACTATGAGATGTCTGCAAAATACCTTTTATGTAAATGAGAATACGGTCCTTGAATTATATACAGAATTATGAAACCACTGAGTGTAATAAACATATTAAACTCCAACTGTAAAATGTTTTTGGTTCATTTAAAACTGTTATAGTTCAGTACATGTATATAATGTTCTTCACATTCATTAGCTGTTTACTCCAAGCAGAAACATTCTCAGTTTCATGTGTAGTTTAAGGTATACTTCTTTAATAATAAAAATAAGGTTTCAATACAGTAAAGAAGAATGATATTAATTTTAAGTGTGTGTGAAGAGTGTTTTAAAAAGGATAAAATAGCCTATTGAATAGAAAAAAGTTTATTTTGCTGCTAAGTTCTCTAGATTATAAATGTGCTCACTTTTATTTTAATTAGGAAATTCTCTTAAATTTCTACAGAAATCCATTCTTTTTGGCCCCACTAAATTATTCAGCCATTTTTAGGAACAGTTTGTAGATTATGTTATAATGGCTTATATAAGGGAAAAATAAGGCATAATTGGTATGAAAGTTATATTCCTCAATTCAATAATTTTGTACTTTGAAATTAATTTATTTGAAATTTGGCAAATGAAATCCAGATGTATATTGCTTCCTACAAAAATAAATAAATAAATTAATAGAAGCAATGCTACCACTCCCAAGACTATTTAAGGCCAAGGATGCCCTATTTTTGAGCATTTATCATTCTGCTCTTTGATCACCTCTCTGGATCATAGCAGAGGTTGGTAACTTATTTGCAGACATTTAGTGTGTAGGAATAGCAAAAAGGAAGGCATTATTCTGCGCCCTCTGACTTATGCAAATTCTTGTCTCACAGCAGACGGGATGCATGCCCCAAAGTTTGTCAATAAAATGAAAGGAGAGAGATAAAAATTCTTATAGGTCATGCTTTTGTATTTATCAGCAAAGCAGAGTTTCATTCTTATTCACAACAAATCCTCTATATAGTAAAGAAAAAAAAATAATTCTTCTGAACTTCTCTGCCAATTCAAAAGGATCCATAATACATGGAACAAACACAAACTGGATTATCACTTCCCAGTTTAGTATTTACTGGCCAGATCCACAAGAACTGAAAGACAGAAAACACTTTTCTACAAATAAAAGATCAAAGTATTACTTTAATTTGCTCCCAGGTTACATGTGTGTGTATATATATATTTATTTTTTATGTGTATATATATAAAATATATGAAAGCAAATTCATGTTTGAATGGTGGTAACGGCTCTCAGATCTTGAACCCTATCAAGAGTACAGGTAGCAGAAGTCATTAATGTCCCAAAAGCGGCAATCAGGATTTGCTCTTACAATATTATGAGCCAACAAAGGGTTCTTAGAAAAAAGAATGTCAGTGGGGGTTGTTCCCACAGGTAAATTATAAGTTCACCTGTTCCTCCTTCTTTCCTTCCTTCCACAGGTGAGGTACACACGTTGGCTTGTGCACGGAGGAAACAGTTCTGATGTGCCCAACAGACATAAAGGAATAAGTAAAATATACTGGGTTGGTTTGCCCTTTTTTTTTTTTCCTTTCTTGGGATACCCAGATGATCCCTGTTTCCTGGGGCTGTTTGAGCCAAGCTATGTCATCAGATTGCTGGTGTACATGACTGGATGGAGATCAGTGGCAGGACAGAAGTATCTCTAAGTCAAAACAGGGTGGACATAGTGGTTTTTCATTCACTTTTGGCCTGTGGTGAACTTCATGATCCACACCTAGACCATGTTAGGTATCCGTACTACTTTTACTGGAGCCAGAAAGGAGATTCTGTGCTTTCCCTAGCATAGGTGGGCTGTACAATCAGCTGCCAAATCTGGCAGCACAATATGCTTAACCCTGAAAGTGTTGAGTTGGTTTTTTGTGAGTTTTTGTTGTGATTTTCTGGCTTTTATTAATGAACGTATATTTCAGTTAAGGCCGAATCTTTTAATTTCAATAAAAAAGATGACTTGCATACCTCACCTTTCTCAAAAATGCAAAAAAAAAAAATAATTTGCAGCTATTTCTGGAAATGCTTAATCTAAATGTCTTTTCTACAAGAACTGTAGAAAATTTTTATTTTATTACATTTCCACATAATGACATTTAAAAAAAAATAAAATTGTGATATTACTTTTCATTTATAAGATAGTTGAAAGTCTCTCAAGTACTTATGTTTTGAGCCACAAGTGAAGTAAATTACAATGAAAAAGCTTCAGAATTTTTCATTAACAAATTTTATTTGGGGCTCTTTCTTCTTGTGCTTAGTCCACCTGTAATACTAGACTGTTGTCATTTGAAATATGGACAGAAGAACTGCAAGGCCTCCTTAGGTTATTCAGAATAAGTTTGAAATAAGACTGTCAAAATAAACAGACGCTGTTGCACATCAAAAGCTTAGAGCAAAACCAATGATTTTCTATACCATTTCACCAGATAATAGGCTTGACTCAAAAAACCTGCAAGAAATTGGCTTCATTCCCACTTATCTGGAACCAGATATTTGAATAAAAAGACCAGTTTTACCAGTTAAGTATCCCTCTAGCCTGCTGACATAGAGAATGGAGCCCAGCCTTTACTAGCCGCAATAGAACTGGTTATTGAAATTAAACAAAACTTTCCTGAATGTTCTAATTCTGCCCCTAACACCCATCTGATCCCTTTCCATATTTCAGAAAAGTTAAAAAAAAGAAACTTGCTTTCTGTTCCAGTGGTCAGGAACAAAGGATGCAAGACAAATGTCTGTGTAAGGGAAGACAATTTTAGAACCTTAGCAGTACACATGCATAAATTATAAATATGCATATACATATACTGGGGATGTATGCCCAGAAAAATTGTGGGTGCCCTATTCCTGGAGATGTTCAAGGTGAAGTTGGATGGGGCTTTGAGTAACCTGTTCTGGTGGGAGGTGTCCCTGCCCATGGCAGGGATGTTGGAACTGGATGGCCTTAAAGGTCACTTCCAACTATAACCATTCTATGCTTCTGTGATTCTGATAAAGTTCCTATCTTGGTATGGGATGTAACTTTTCTTTATGTCCATGCGTGCATTTTATGTGTGAATGCTGGTAGCAAATACTGTTTGTGGTAATTGATGTATGCATTGGAAATGATGATGTGTGCATCTTTCCACTGATGTAGAAAGAGCAAGTGCTTTGCACACCTGCATGATGGTGAATAGTCAGATGTATGTAAAGAGCTCATAAATTTTACTGGGAGCTGTCGTGAGAAAAATGCATCTCCATTTTGGTATTTGAAGCCTAGCTTCAGTTATCAGGGGGAAAAAAGTCAAATACTGTGTGACTGAATCATTTAGGCTCACAATGTTTCAATCTGGAGCATAGCTTTGAAATACGTGTTTAAAATTTGAACAGAACATGTTGTTTAGCCTGTAATGAACTTTTCTCATTAAAATATTCATTTCACTGGTGAAATTTCTTTTACTTCTCAGTTCCTCATGTTATCTCCCTGAGTAAAGCATCAATTAACTCAGATGCGTAAAGTTCTCAATAGCTTCCCCGAAGACCAACAAAGGGGCTGAAATACCATAGAGATTTCTTAAATGTCACAGGTTTTGAACAGGACCATTTTATTGAGCACAGGGTCTAAGAAATACAGTTCCCACAAATGTCCCCCATCACAACCCATAGCAGAACAGGATAGACAGAATCACAGATAAAGGTAAATGTCTCTTAGTGGAACTGAAAAGCTCTAAGAAGAGAAGATGGGGTTACCAAAAGACCTGCATGACTGAATAAATTTCCACTTGGAAGTCAAAGGGCAGGTGCTTTCAAACCCAGATACATGAATTTGAATATTGATTCAGCTTAAATGAGAACAATACCTGATTAAATTAATTTCAATCTTTGCATTTATTTTGGCTTTGCCATTACTGAAACAGGAAAGAAGTGCTGATGAGAGGACTCGGCTCCGTGCTATTTATGTCCTTACTAAAGATTTTACAGGAATTTTTCTGGAGGTCTCCAGCTGACTTTGCAGATCTTGGCGTTTGGAGATGACTTCTAAAGGGCCATGCATATTTTTGACCCAATATCCAATGAGGTTGAGTTGCTGAACATATTGAGTGTTTACCCATTATGAGCGGAAGTGCTCTGGAAGCAGATTTCAAACTGATATATAGAACAGAAGGCGAGACTAAAAATCAAAACCAATCTGCTTAAAAACTATAATTAATATAGAGAGACTGAAGAGCCTCCATTATTTCTGTTGCATTAAACAGCTTTCCTGAATCTAATTGTTCTTATAAGGAAAAGGATAGAAGTGAATTCACAGGAAAAGAAAGACTTTTTTTCCCAACTCTATATATCTTCTTTACACGTATTAAGGGACATGCAAATCTTTTTAGAATTTATTGTGGTGTAATTAAAAGTAGTCAGAAAATTCACTTTCTCTCATGGAATATACTGATTTTATTAGAGAGAGGAAACAAATATATTCACCAAAAAAGAAAACATTTTGTATTTATGGCCATGGTGCCATGAGAATTTGAGTATCTCATGCTTTTCTTCTCTTCCTCCACTAAGATTTGATCTGAATTTTTCCCCTCCTCAAAGTGAGGAAGATATTGCATGTGACAGACCTCTTCTGAGTACTATATTGTTTGGCTGCGGGACATACGAAATAGACTACATTAGGATCATGAAGCTCCTGAACTTTAGCTGCATGTAGCCATAGAGTATCATTTCCAAATATAATATTTCTCAGGGGTGGCAAAATACACTCCACCTTGCTATAATGAAAATTTGTCCAAATGTGTCCAGATCTTTTACAGCTGTACATTTCTATGATTTTATTTCTCTGAGGTTTTCCAGAAAAAAACAGACATATTAACCTTAAAAAAAAAATCCCCATGCTTTTTGGATAAAAAATAAAAGGGGAAAAAAAGAGGAAGATCAGGCATTTTATAGTGGAAAAAAACCCAAACCAAATCAAACAAAAAACAAACCCATAAAACTTTATTTTCCAACTACAAATTTTCACCTTAAAAAATGACATCATTGGTCTATGACTAATTCCAGTCCCAATGCAAAAAAAACTTGGTGGAACCTACAGACCAGATGATACAAAGAAAACTCAAAGAGGAAAGGAATATCTAGCAGTAAAAAAATCAGACAACATTTTTCTGGCCCTGTAGTCCAGTGCTGGAAAATTCATGATCATCTTTTCTGAAAGTGAGTCTTGCAAATTGCTTCAGTTCTGTTTTTGTTTTCTGTGCTTTCCTGATAGTTTTTAAATTATATACCAACAATAACTTAGCAATTGTGAAAGTGCAGATATGTATACATATAATTGCACATGTATATATACATATTTATAGGTTTATTTATATATATTATAAAGATATAATTTCATGTGTGTTTGTATTTGTATACATTTACATATGTATATATAAAGTCTTATGTGATCTACTGTGAGAAAGTAGAGGTGCTCCAGAGGTCAGAAGTTTTTCTTGTGGAGAATAGTTGGCTCATCTTTTTTTGAACGCATAAGATTTTTTTTGCTTTATGGGTAATGATTCTAATCCTTGTCTTCCACATTACTGTTATTCACCCTATTTCCCCAGACACATTTAGTTAAGTGGCTATCAGCAGCAGACGATTAACGTAAGGGGACAAGGGGATGAGTCAAAACATAAATCAGACAATAATGCTGTCTTCAGCAGAGAAGAGAGTATCGACCAGCATGACAGCTTCAGCAAACTAATTATCAAAACAACATTCCAATGTAATTGTGAAAAAAGCAATATCTTTTTTTCCCCCTTGCTACTTTAGTTAATGGCCATATATTAAAAGAACATGGATAGGACAAAAATAATAATAGCAATAATCCCAAGTATGAAAGCAACCCAAACAATAACTCTGTTTCACTGACATGGTTCTCCTTGTTTATAGCTTCCATCTGCCGTGAGCAAGTGGTGCAAGGTGCTGCAATTGCTTCCACAGCCTTTTAATTCCCCTACATCTTCCTTCTGTCCACATTCCTCACATTTTTATTTTACTTTTACTTTTTTTTTTTTTTTGGTAGCTTCTGAGAAACTGTGTTTTATGCAATTACAATAGATTTATTTGCCTATCGTTCCTTCAGGTAAGAAATTTTTAATGTGTTGCCTCATTACAACTAAATATCCCAAAGTAGGAAGAGGGGCACAGAAGGGTGTATTTATATTTGTTTCAAGAGAAGAAATGGCCAGATAGAAAAGATCGTGCTGGTGCTCTCCCATATTGGAAATTTCCAATTCTGAGAGTTCCAGCTCTGAGAAATGGCAGAAAAATTTGGGACAGTATAATAAGGTCTGGATTCATTACTGCCTCCTTACTAGTTTTTTCCAACAGTAACGATACTCCCTCAGCTCTGAGATAAGTGGATCAATGCCTGCCTCTCCTTGTTAGCCTGCTGTATAGATGAGAACTAAATGGCATGTAATATATGAATGTAGATGTAGATACGCAGTGCAGATCCAGTTCCAGAACAGGAGGTCAGTTCAGCAATAGAACTGGGTCATGGTGCCCAGCCCTAATATATAGGAGACCTTGTCGCATCTGAAACACAGCATTAAAGCTGTGAGGAAACTCTCAGCTATACTTGGCTATAACTGGCTTACATCAGAATATTCAATTCAGTGTTCTGTATTAGAGACTTTGTAAAGGGCCTGAATATGATTTACTTCTCATTCAAATATATAAGTCAAGCAATTAGGATTTCTCATGGAGTTTAACTTGGATCAATGGAGGAACATTAAAACTTAAAAGTACATAAATAAAATACTTTTGTGTGTGTTTCTTAAAGACTGATGGGCATGGGGCTGAATTTGAAATGAAGGTTTTGGTTTAGGGAAGACTTACAAGTACTCTTTCTGACGGTAACAGGAGCATGAAACATAGAATCTTTTGGGTTGGAAGGTACCTTACAAATCTACGAGTTCCAACCCCCTGCCATGGGCAGGGACACCTCCCACCAGACCAGGTTGCTCAAAGCCCCATCCAGTCTGTCCTTGAACACCTCCAGGGATGGGGCATCCATGACTTCCCTGGGCAACCTGTTCCAGTGTCTCAGCACCCTCACTGTAAAGAATTTCTTTCTGGTGTCTAATCTAAATCTCCCCTCTTCCAATTTAAAACCATTGCCCCTTGTCCTTTTTCTACACTTCCTCGTAAACAGTCCCTCTCCAGCTCCTCTGTAGGCTCCCTTCAGATATTGATAGGCTGTTATAAGGTCTCCATCGAGCCTTCTCTTCTCAAGGTTGAACATCCCCAGGTGTCTCAGCCTGTCTTCATAGGAGAGATGCTCCATCCTTCTGATCATCCTTGTGGCCCTCCACTGGACCCGTTCCAACAGGTCCATGTCCTTCCTGCAACAGGTTCATGTCCTTCCATGTCTATGACCCCTTTGGTTAGCAAGGTTTAGCACACAACAGAAGTATATTCACAGTTTGGCTGTGTACTGGTTTTCACTTTAGACATGGGATCTTCTTGGGCTCTGTAATATTGCATGGGATTATCTTCAAAGAACACAAAAGATATATCATATTTAATGGCACTGGGCCCCTGAGGATCTTGGAATTCAGTACTACCTAAACTGAAATCATTATTCACGCTAGTACTTATTACTCTGAATAATATCAAATGGGAATACTTGTCTTCACAGTGAATATTTCCATCTTCTAAGCAAAATACATGATAATTAGAATTGGTTCTGTTAAATATAGCTACTCTAGCAAGAATTCTGATGGCTTAAGTTAGACAACTTCAATCCTCGTGTGAATTTTTATCAGAAGTTTCATTGTCATGTTATCCCTGAATCTGCCTTTAAGCAGACAATTTCTTTTTTTACAGAGTAAAATGTTGCAAGTAATAGTTAGCATACAGATGAAAAAGAGTGTCTAGATTTGTTCGTAAAATTTAGGACACTTTATATTCTCAAGTCACAGTTCTAATGTTCATAAGCTGACAACTGACACAGTCCAAAGCTAGAAGAAATAATGACATGTAAGGAAGTGGCTGAAGACATGAAGCCTCAGAATGCAAATGCTCCTGCATTTGAATTCTTTTTTATGAGAAACACTATTTTTATGACACAGGCAAAAATGTTGTCTTTCAAGCAAGCTAAAAATCTCTGCTAGAAATATAATGGCCAGTTTATCAATTAGTGTAAGCTGGTGTAGCTCCACAGATATTAACAGAATTTAGCCAGTTTATATGAGTTGAAAATCTTTTCCTAAAACTAAATACATTCTATTACTGTTCAGGACAAAGGAATAACTGCATCTCCTTTTAAATACATTTATTATAGTTTTCTAATCACATACCAAATTTAACATTCCAATTTTCAGTCACAGCTGAATATAGCATCCACTCCCACATTTCAAACTATAACGCTGTATTAACATGTTTTTTAATTCAGATTATAAAAATTACATTATTTCAAGACTTAAAAACCCCCCAAACTTATTAATGTCCTCCTAAATTATTCCTGTTCAGTAATGAGGTAAAGATGGCTTGTATCCGTTTGCATCAAATCACTGGATTAACACTCTCATAATTTCTTCCCGCGAAATGTTTCTCTCACACCTGAGCTATTCATGGGCCTAGATAACATAATCCAATATAAACTTTGAGAGTACTAAAATCTATGCGATCATCCCCCTTTCTCCCCACCAGGATTCCTTTTGTTACTGCTGCTTTTTAAGTTCTGTAGAATTTTCCTGCTCCTTATTTCACCAGAAGTTGAATTTCTGCCCTGAAAAGCACCTGGCCCTCAGCAAAATAAAATGCTGTTTCTTACTGATCTGCTGAACAGATGCAGCAGAGACAGCAAAAATGAAAACATTTTTATCATCTTTATGCTGCTCTAAGCACTTCACAAAAACACCAGTGCTTGGGAGGAGATTTCTCCCCAGACGCAGGACTTGGTACTTCTTTTTGTTGGACTGAAGGAAATTCCCATGGGGTCAGTTCTCCAGCCTGTTGTGGGCCCTCTGAATGGCAGCAGATAATTCTGGTGTATCCACTGCTCCCAGTATTGCATTGTCTGCTAACTTGCTAAGGATGTACTTCATCCCATCATCCAGGTCACTAATGAAGATGTTAAAGACTCTCTCAGTATCAGCCCTTGGAGTGCAACACTAATGACTGGCCTCCAGATGGAGTTTTTGCCACTGATCAAACTATTCTAGTCCCAGCCAGTTCCTAATCTACATCAGTATACGTTTTTCTGTTCCATATTGCACTGGTTGGTTTATGAGACTATTATGGAAAATGTGACAAGGTCCTGCTAAAGTCAAGATAGATAGAGAGCACCTACAGCTCTCACCTAGTCCATGGAACTAGCCATTTTATCACAGAAGGCTATCAGGCTGGTTGGGTATGAGTTCCCTTTTTAAAATCCATGTTGACTGCTCCAAATCCCCTTGTCCTTCATATTCCTGGAAAAGGTTTCCAGGGTTATCTATTCTATCATCTTCCTAGGCACTGTGGTGAGGCTGACCTGCCTCTAGTTCCCTGGATTGTCTTTCTTGAAGACTGGAGTGACATTTCTTCCAGTCATCAGGAACCACTCGGGAACCTTCAAAGATAATTCAGAATGTCCCCACAAGGAACTCTAATCAGGCAGTCTTTAACATAACAACTATGACACCCAATTATACAGGACTGCCCTCTAATCTTGATCCATCTCTCCCAGCAAGTCTAACTTCCCCTTCTTGCTGTCCTGGCCTGTATTTCCTAGAGAGTATGTATTCATTTAAGGCAGAACTCCAGGCATGTGAGCTATCCAACCATGTTTGTGTAATCCCAGTGAAATCATAGTCCTCCATCTGTGCAGGAATCTCTTGTTTTCTCCTGTTTATTCCCAATGCAGCAGGCGGTAGCATACAGGTATTGCAGTCATCGCGATTTCCCAGAAAAAAAATTGACTAGCTGTCTACATAATGCTGTCCTGATGGCATTTCCTTATGTGCATACTCTTGAGGTGGATCCCTCTCAGCCCTGCCTTGTTCATTTGGAGGTCTATTGTCCATGTCACCCTGAACTGTTTGCTTGCCAAGCTGGCCCACCACTTCCTTACTTAACTGTGGCTCATGACCTCAATCCACTGTTGTGTCAAGTTTATGGTTCTTACCAGCTCAGTCAGCCTGTTGGCAAAAAACAATTTTACCCCACTTATTTGCTCTTCATAATGGGCCTCAATCCTCAAAGAAGTTCCCATGGTCACAAAAAATAATCCCTGCTGCCCACACCAGCTGCACAACCAGTTGTTGACACTCAGAATCCGTCTGCTTCTATTCAAGTTCTTCCCCCTCATCAGAAGAATCAAGGATTAAACCTGCTGGATCCCCAAGTCCTTGATTGTTGCCCCCAGAGGCCTCAGCCAGCTCAGACACCTCAAACTGCAGAAGTGTAACCTGCAGAGGCAGTGCTTATTCCTAAACTTTCACTCTGTTGTGCAATTACAGTACATTTTTCAAAACGGCTGAGGAAATTTCCAGTGGGAATTGAGCTCTCTTAGAATTGTTTTTAAAAAATCCAACTGTATTTATTCTCTTGCAGGTCAAATGTCAGAAATTGTATGTGCCTTGCTTGTAAAAGTCAAGACATTGTAAGCTAAAACAAAGCTCTTAATACTCATCTATAAATCACATGGCTGCAAATCTTCCCATGAAACAGCTATTCCACAGGAAACACAGTAAGAAAGCATGTATTCCAATGTTCTTTATTTCTCTGGTTTCCAGTGGAAAATTTGCACATTAAATCTATCAGAAATGGTATGAATTGAGATAATTTTGAAGACAACTTGGAAATGGTCCCCTTAATCTGAACTGTTTCAAACAGCAAATGAATTTCGAAGTTTCAGATGGAGAATATTCACTTGTAAATTAGCTCTTTTTTATTAAGAGGAAGCAGATACAAAACACTAATTATTAGGTACTCATTAGGTCTAAATTAAGACTGAACAGAAGGAAAAAGAAGATCATGGAACACATGAGTAGTCAACACATGGGAACAGTGTTGACATGTTTCTTGAGAAAAGCTCTGATGTGGCCTTGTCATGCATGAATGAACCAGGAGGTAAATGACATAGTCTTTTCTACAGGTGCTAAAGACTAATCCCACCAGTGTCCATTCAATTTAAATACGCACATACATACAAATACATACATACAAATACTTATATATGCACACACATACATGCATATGTATTCATATGTATATAGATGCATGTATGTACAAATACATATTCTATATATATGTTTACGTGTGTGTGTGTATATATCTCCTGCTTGGTTGCATTTGCTGGTTTATCATTTTATCATTTAAAGGCAAAGAAAAACCTAAATCATTCCTCTAAGTGTACTGGGTCTGGTGGAGAAAGGGTTAATTTCTTCCCAGGACCTAGCAGGGACACAGGTATTCCATCCCATGT
>JAOQGH010000019.1:5948728-5977640 GCA_025769975.1 Gallinago jamesoni | reverse complement strand
GGTGTTGTGTGTGGGGTTGTGAGTGTGGGGTTTAGTTGGTGGGTGTTTTTTTTTTTTGTTTTGGTTTGGTTTTGTGGGTTGTTTTTTTTGTTGTTTTTTTTTTGTTTGTTTGTTGTTTTTGTGTGTGGGTTTTTTTTGTTGTTGTTGTTTGTTTTTGTTTTGTTGTTGTGTTGTGGGTTGTTTTGTTGTTTTTTTTTTTTTAATGGGGTTGGACTCGATGATCTCAAAGGTCCCTTCCAACCACTAAGATTCTGTGATTCTGTGATTCCTGCTCCCATGGTGCTGCGATTGATTATAACAGGAATTGGACTTGGTTCTCAATCCCTTTGTGGCCTTACATGCACAGTGATTAATGCAGAATATACCAGTTTCCAGCCCTACTTATTAAAATAATACCAGAGAAATGAAATCTACTCTGCTTAACAGAAAAAGTTAACCAAGAAAGAATTTTGATGACTGTAAAGTGAGTAACAATAAAAAAAAAAAAACAAAAATAATGTAGCATATTGATTTTTTTCTTACATTCTTTCTTAAATAGGACATCAACTGTCATCCCTCCTCACTCAGAAACCCTAAACCCCAAGAGATCCTGCTTACTTGAGTAAATTAATTATTTAGTGAGTGATGGATAACATGACACAGAAGTAGCTAAAATGCCCCAAGGAGGTGATGAAAGAATAAAACTGTGAAACCATCTTTGGATCAAGAGAGCAGAAAACAAGCCAGTTGTTTCTAAGCCTAGTTCCAAGTAAAGGCTGGAAAAGAAATGCTCCTTCTTAGGGCCCCATTGTGTACAGTAGTTGCTGTATTTTGTCAGTTTGCATTCAGACTTGATCTCTGCCATACACTCCATTCCCAGAGGAATATTATTTTGATATTGAATAGAGTTTATCTTCTTAGGAGGTAATGTCCAGAATGTGTTGCTGTCTTTGAGTTTTCTCACATGGCATTCCAATTTCTGCTGTTTGAGGTATGCATCCCTCAGTTTGCTTGATGAAAAAGATCGGTTATGAGCTTTTAAACTTCACATGAGTTACTGTGTACACAAAAAAATACCTTTCAAGTCAAGCTGATATTAGATTTTCTGGTTGCTTTTGTTCACAAGTTTTGGGTAAGAAAAAGAGTTATTTCCATAAAATAACTATGTTTTTCTGCAGAAATAAAGTCAGCAAGTAGCACTGAACAGGTGGTCATCTGACCATAATATGCTATTCCAAATCACTTAGATATCTCAAAGAAAATTGAACCCATAACACAAAAAACACAGTGTTTCTGGTCAAACTGATACTTTTTTTTTTTTTTTTTTAATTTTTCCTTTTACCCCTCCATGTCCTGTGGATGTGGCTCTGAAAGAACAAGGCTGGCTGTGTCAAGATGACCAAAGAAGGACAGGACACCTCAGTGAAACAGGTAGCTCTTCTCTTGCTAGAGTAGAGCTCAGGACTGCTGCATGCAACTGCATACAGTCATATGGCAGGCTGGTAGCTACCATTTGGAAGAAGAGAGTAAGCACCGAGAAACATGGATTAATAACTACAGGTAATTACTCTGAAATCCACAAAGGGAATGTCACTGAGTGGATAAAGCACTTAAGAAAATTAACTACAGTCTTCCTGTAACTGAAAAGTTCTACCTTAGTTAGACTTAATGTGCAGGGAGATGGAGGAGCACGTCTGGATGGAACATAAAAAGCAGTGGGGATAATACCAGTGACTTGGTTAAAAGTCTGGAAACAACAGGCCTGTGAAAGCAAAGTCATGAAGCCAGTGGCCTGTATAACTAAATTAAACTAGGCTTTTAAAGGTGGGGTGTTGTGGTTTAACCCCAGAAACTAGGAACACACATCTACTTCCTCACCTCCCCTTTTCCCCACTGAGAAAGGTAGGGAAAAGAGGGGGATAAGGAAGAGAAAGGGAAAAAAACCCCAAACCTCATGGGCTGAGAGAAAGACAGTTAAATAGAACAATAATAGAAAAGGAAAATAACAGTAGTAGTAATAATAATAATAATAAATATAATAATAATGATAAAAGAATATACAAGACACAAGTCATTTTCACCGCCCAGACTGACCCAGGCAGGGGGTTTGGTTTGACCCCCCCTGGCCAGCCCCATTTATATACAGGGTATGGAGGTCTATGATATGGAATATTCCATTGGTCATTCCAATATTCTGTCTATGCTCCTTCTCAGCTTCTATGGGAAGAGGAAAAAAATCCTTGAATACTATAAACATAACCTAGCAACAACTAAAACAATATGCATTATTAACATTCCTTTTATACCAAATCTGAAATACAGCAGAAATAGAAAGAAAATTAACTCTATCCCATCTGAAATCAGGGCATAAGCATATGAAATATTTATCTTAATAAAATTGATGAAAGGAAATGAAGGTCGATGACTGCTGTAAATTGCCATTGACTCAGGATCACAAACCCTGTCCTTGGCTCAGTTCCTTGAGGAGTCCCACTGAGATCAGAAGTTTGAAATAAAGGATCCAAAATATGGAAACTGATACATCCTACGATTGATCCCTGCTTCACAAATACCAACATTTCCTATGACATTAATAATGCACTATACTGTGAACTATAGGATGGATAGAATTGGTAATAGATTTTGTAGCAGAAAATGCAGCTTAAATGTGTTTCAGGTTAGGACGAGGGAGATTTAGTAAGAAAACTTCAGGTTTTGCCTAACAATCTTGTTCCATGTCAGCACCTACAATTAAATCCATTTAACTGGAATTAGGAGTGAATTAATATTGTCCCACACTAAATTAATTCATCAATAAATTGTTTGATGCTAACAGAAAAAAGTGAATCTTGACCAGAATGGATGCTCCTAAGTGTATAGTTATCTGTATGTGCCTTTATGTGTATGCAGTTTTGTTGATCCTTTCCACAGTAATTAGCAATGTGATGATTTTGTACAGTCCACAAACTCTTCATTACAATCAATTAAAATTGTAGAAGGTTTAGTCAGGAAGTTTTAGCAGATGGTAGGACACATGATGTTATTGTTATTGTGATAATGTTATTATTTCTTGCAAGCAAGAAAATAGAAACCTTTTTTTTTTAAATCTTTATTTCCAAATAAAGGCTGGAATCCCTGTGGTATACTCACCTCTGCCCTCTTGGTTTAAGAGTTATGCAAAAGAAAGAAAACTCTGGTGAGTAGGATACAGTGGAAGAGAAGCCTGAGACCACCTGTCAGACAGCATTGGCAACTTTGTGCAAACTGCTTTCTTTTACATTTTAAATGGCAACTTGCTCTGGCACCTTAATGCATACACATATTTTTTTTCTCTAAAAATTAGCAGTTATTCCCATTGTCTCCTCTGTTTTCATGTATAAGACCAGAACCTAGTGAAATAAAAAAAGTCAGGAGTAAGAATAACATTTTTGCCTTAGTGAAATAGCACAACGTGATGATATCACCAGGTTAAACCCTGTTACCTTGAATTGGACATGAATAATTCAAGCCTTTAAATTATTGTTCAGCCACATAACCTTGTCTGTCAGCCAGTAAAGGCCACCCTTTCTGTCCCTGTCCAAATTTAATAGGTGTTGATTCCCCTTCTCCACACCCTACCTTTTCTGTCTGAAATTTAAATTTACATGGACGTGCTGCTTAGCTGTGGCAACTTATGTCTGTGAGAATCTCCACCTGATAAACTTTGTCTCTTCCTACTTCATCGGTAGCTATCACCAATCAAGACACATCAAAGCTTTGCTGATAGTGCATTATTGAAATAATAATGAAATGCTCCGCTTGAGTTTGTTTTTTTGATGAGGAAAAAATCCAATATATATTTGCAAGCTGTAACATCTCCAGATGATACTAAATGTAGTTGTAAAATTTTTTTAAAAAATACACTCCAGCTTATAAACACTTGCAAATGATTACTTGATTAGCTCTTTTTATAAATGCTGCTGGGGTCCAAAGAACAATGGTGATAATATTTCAATTTATAATTCCCCCAGGTTTAGATTCTGTACAAACTGTAAACAAGGAAAATATATGCAATAAATACAGAATGAGGAATTTACATCATCGGTATTCATGTTTGTTTAGCCTGAAGTCTAAAGCCATTCATGTGCTTATGAACATGAACAGAAAAAAAACACACCAAAACACCATCAAAATCTATCCCTAGTTTTTGGCTCAGCTACAACTCACCAATCAATTATCTTGCTTGATTAGAATATAAGATGACATAAATCTGCTTGTCATTATGTTTATACAGCAGTTCTCATAATGGGGTCCTGTCCCACAGCTGGAATTCCTGCATGCTATTGACATAAACACAGTAAAGACCTTATCCTGAGTGATCTCCTGCATGTCAAAGTAAATTCAAAAGAAATCAAAGGCAACTAGTCAAAACTGAACTAGGACCTGCACCCAGACGAAACACCGTACCTGCCCTATCTCTGCATGTTACAATGCATACCAACTGGCTTCAGGTTTCTGCATTTCAGCTTTAATATTTCTTAACAAACTTATCCGTTCATGCCTTTCTTGTCTTGCATTCACAGCATTCAAAGAGAAGAGTGGATATTGCTAAATATGTTTTATATGCTGTACTTTGTCTGGATCATGTGGAGCACCTACTAGGAAATTTCAAGGATCATCCAGTTCAATCTCATCTAGTATAGCAACACGACTGATGTATTGACGGTCCTTTAATTTTAGTTATACCCAAGATCAGAAGAGAAGAGAGACAGTTTACAGGCACTTTTCCCCTGTTTATAGGCAATGAAAATGCCCAGATTGGCTAAATCTTGAAATATGACTCAGTTGCCTTTTCCTAATCCACATAAACTGGTTGTATGCTTCCTCTGTCACTTCTGGCACCTGTAGTTCCTCTGGAGTTGCAGCCACAGAGTGGTTCTCTCTCTTCAGATTCAATGCAGCATAGCAGCAAGGCTGTCCTCAGTGACAAGAAAACACAGACGTTTTGTAGCTTCCCTTCACTGCTTTTACTGGCAAATAAAAAAAGGAGACAATCTGCATTAGAAAATACTTCATAGCCCATTTAAAGACACAGGAAAGTTATTAGGCTGTAAACATGGGTTTAACCTATATTACATGACCCGTAATAGCAGCTGGAAATTTATCAGCCTATTTGGAAGCAATTCAAGTCAGAGGAGGAGCAACGTGGGAGAGAGAACACAAAGGTTCAATTCTTGGCTTGAAATCTGAACTCCAAATTTTGCAAAAGACAGGGGAAAATAATAATGAAAAAATATTGGGTTTGTTTTATAATTTCATAGCCTAGTTAGTGAAGATAAGACAGACAATCTTGATGTCTTCTATTTCAGGCTGGGTAAATTGGGTTATCTTGAGGGATTTGGGGAAAATTTTTTTGGTAAAAAAGCAAATACAAGATTTTAGGTTCACAACAACATAGACAATGGACAAGACTATTTTATATATGATTTTACTCAAGAATCAAACTTTTGAAATCCTGATCTTACAAGAGTCTTGCGGGTATTGAGCAAACCTGCTAATCCGGGGTAAAATGGGGACCTCAAAATGTCTTCAGTGAATATTAAGCTCACTAAATATTCTGGCTGAGAAATGAAAACTAAAATGCTCCATCTTGTCTCAGTAAGCCCACCTTACCTCTTGAAGTAGCTGCTAACACCGGTGTTAGAAGACAACATTTAGGACCAATGGAACCGTTTATCTTTATATTATTGACAACAAACTTGGACTTTAGTATAGATATTTAAATATTTAAATTCATATGCATTTCTCAAGGGGAAAAATAATATCATGCTAAGGTATTGGAACTGATGCCATGCATCTAAAGGAAAAGAAAATGCTCAGTGTGTGACTTCATAGATAAAGCAGTGAAGATGATTGCCATGCTTAAATAATAATGAGAAAGCTTCATTTCTGTTTTCTACATGTCATGTTAGACCAGTAGATTTAACATGAGATGCAAAAGTGAGTTTTCCCTAGAGAAATCACACTTTCTTTGTGGTTTCTCATAATGCTTAAGGTGTAACTAAAAGTAGACAACTTTGTCAAACAGCCATCAAGGTCCTGGAAGCAATAGCAATTAGAAATCTGGAAGGTGAGTTAAGAAAATAGGAACAAAAAGTCATCTACTTGCTAAAAATTAATAATTTTTACTTGAGGAAGAGACAATGATTCAAGGGAAAGAATTTTGATTGGCATCTAAAATAGAAAAAATATGAAAAGCAAAAGAGTGGAAAATAGAAACGGAAAAACACAAAAGCAAAACTAATAAAATATGAATACAGAAAGAAATGCAAAGAAATTTGAAAGCACAAGGAAAAAAAGAAAAGCAGAAAGAAAAAAGAACAGAACAAATATATTCCCTCATCCCTGTGACCCCCCAAAAATGGGCCAATTTAATTGCATAGAGCTTGCATAAAATACAGAATCACAGAATCATTGAAATAGTAAGAGTACAGCTAATGGAAGAACAGAAAGATTTATGTACACATATGGGGACACAAAAAATCTATGGTAGAAGTGCACCTTGAAGCCAGTGAAACCCTACACACTAGCAGAGCTTCCAAAGCCTCTTCTGCTTGAAGATAAAATACAGAAGATTCAGTGCACTGTAACAAGGGAAATGCTGATAAATCTGAGCTCCTGAGGAACCATCACCTTTCAATTAAAAATAACATCCTGGACTTACAACTTGTTCCTTGAGCTGGAAAAATAAACACTGGGAAATGCTGAAATCCTGTCATCTTCCATCCAGTTCTAATTCTTCTTTTTCTGTGATTGCATTATCAGATAGTCCTTAATATTTTAGTCTTGAGTTATTTTTTTCCCCACAGGCATTGATGCATTTTGCACATTGGCAGGGTAGGACACACATCATACCTTCAATATCACATTTTATTCTGCCTTGTGCAATGTGCAGGCCTGGGGCTTATTTACTTTACAGTGTCCAGACCCTCCGTAACTTGTCTACTCTTTGTGGACTTCTCCATGATCTTCACTTCTGCAGTATCCAAATGTCTAGCAGACATACACAAACTCATCTCCTCTGTGAAGCAGGGCAGCATTTCTCATTCTCTTTGAATCTGATATTGAGACGAGACACTGGGTGTTATCAATGTGCAGCATGATTCAAGGGCCTGTTAGAGACTGAAAGAAATCAAAGGAATTTCTCTGTTAACTTAATTGGGCTTTGAATCACCCTGTGTATCAAGAAATTGTTATTGCTTGGTTTACATCAGCTCAGAACACAAATGGGTTGGCCACTAGAATATTAATTCCATGATTTTATGCTGTACAATACAATACATAAGGGAATACTGCAAGTTATTTCTGTAATAATAAGGCCTAACCAGCACTCTAACAAAAAACTTGAGCTTAGACATGCTCTGGCAACAGGACTAGTGAGGATCTGTTCCCCTGAGGTAGTTTGCCGTCAGTAACCCTGTTTTGAAGCCTAAGAAAAATTACTGACCTTTCTGTTTCTTGCTCAGTAAGAAAATTGCTATAGACAGCCTAAAGATGCTGAACTCAGGACAGCCACATCTAACCCCCTCAGTCTGAATTGCTTGGAAGAAAAGGCTATTTACAAGGTGATCACCTGTGTATACATGGCTAGATTGAAGCTTTGGGTATCATCCAACAGCTGGAAATCATCTTACCTAACATGCATGCCTAAAAGTTAGTTGTTTGTCTAAGAAAGTCGTCTGGGCTTTCCCTGTTGTCACGTGGAAGGCTGGCGTCATGAGAGAGTGACCCATCTGAAGTGTGGTGCCTCTCTTTCTCTATCACAGTATCTCTTAGTATGCATTATGAAATAAATAATATTAATACATTACTCCAGAACACAGTTTTGGCCATTTCCATTAAAACCTGGTCCTCTTTTAAATGACATTTTCTGCGCTGCTTATGAAATAGCGAAACAAATGAATAAGCAACTGGCATTGTTACATAAAATCTTATATTCTTTTTTTGATTAGGGACTGTTTTAGGATACTGATCTGCCCACAGCTGGTGATAAAACTTCAGTGGAGTCTATTGTCTTTAAGGAACCTTGAGCTTAGCATGGGGATGGCCTGCACTTCCAATTAGGGGATCTCTGGCATCTGGTCAGAGTTTAATTCACATGTCTTAAAACAGTTAATATATAGTGGCATTCAAGCTGAGGCTAATCATCCCCAGTCTGCCCATACAAATGATACAAGGAAAAAAATGTGTTCCTTAATGAGCCTGAATCAAACCTCAGTTAAATCAATGTACAAAATATGCAAACAACCGGCCTTGACATTAATAGGGTTACTTTAGATTTACCACTGGTGCAACAGATTGAGATCTGTCCTTTCATATTGCATTAATTATAAATTGCTGTTACAATCTAATTATCTCCCTGATTGTCTTCTGACCATTACAAAGGTATCCCTATGCCTAATCCTAATCTTCCTTGTCATCTGTACTCATTAATATTAGATAACAGCCGAACACAAGGATGAGCCTACATCATCAGAGCAGCAAATCATCTAGCCCAGACTTCTGCCTTCAACACTAGCCATGAATAAATGTCTAGGAACAAAGAGAGTAAGGAAGCATATTTGATAGAGAAAGGTGTTGACAGAGCAGGAAATTTAGATAATTCCATCTAAAATAATAATATTCTGAAGATGGTATGTTTTGGTTTTCAAAGAGGAGACATTTAAGGTGGAAATAATACAAATAGTACTTTTAAAAATAATTACTACTTTCTGACAGTTAGAAAAAGGTCAAAATAATGGGTCTAATTGTGCACATTTTGAACATGAAAAGTAATAATATACAAAACTAAAATTTTCAGGATTTTTTCCTTAAATGCCTAAGGAAATTTAACTTCCTCATTTCAAAATGCAGTTTCTTGCTTAAAAAACTGCCAGTCAGTAAGGTTCTTAGACTATAAATTATAAATAAAATAACAGAAAAAAATTCTCAATAGGCCTGATTTTTTTTTTCACTTCTGCTAATTAAAAAAGAACACTAATTTAGCATCTATTGCAAACCGCTTTTTGTTATTATTAAGCCTAGCACTTTGTGACTAGATGATGAACTGAAGGCTCAGCTGCTCCCACAACTTTCCAAACAGCTGGAACCTGAAAAACCTTAGTGTCCCAAACTAACAAGTATTTGCTTCTGGTAGACAGTGGGTGAGGGAGTGCTTGAGGGCACTCATTGTAACACACCATAAGGATGTATATGAAGAGAAAAAGTCAGATAGAAAGCTCTGTTTCAGTGTTGTCTGAGCACTTCTCTCTACACATCTACATCTGATGCTGCCCAACAACTCAGCAGCTGTTCCGTCACTGGAAGAAGAACTTTCAACGGAGAGAGGAAGAACATATTTTTGTGAAAACACAACTAAGAAATGAGGAGGAAAAAACAAAGAAAGCCTTGTAAGGGGCTACAAGAATAAAAAGAGCAGAATGGCAAGTGTTACCCTGTGCCTCTGGAGATCCACTTGCAAGGAGACTATGTGAGCAAACCCAGCAATGCAATGCTCGGTTGGACAGGTACCAGGTCTGAAACAATGGTCAAGGTGACCTTCTCATGTGTCTTGCTCTGCTCCTGAAAAATTATCAGGACCTCCATATACTTTTATGTGCGGGTTATAACCTAAAAAAATTAAGATATAATAAAAATATTATTACTAATATGAAGCTTCTGATGCATGTAACAAAGTAACTTGAAATCAGTGGAGCTGTTCGGGTATAAAACAGTGTTATCACAGTGGTGAATAGGGCTTAGGTTTATGTAGTGATGGGGTTTTAAGCTCACAGAAGTACGCAAATCAGAGCTGAGCAAGTTTAATGAAGTCTTTTTGTATATGTGTTTTGAAATTCAAGAGCTAGTCTTATAACTAAAAGAACTGCCCTAATGAAAATGGGGAAGGGAAGATCAGAGAAAGATTTATTTCCTATATACTTACTGTATTTTTCAGTTATATATATTTAATTTCATATCCTCAAGAGTAATAGCAGGAGCAAATATTTTGCTAGGCTAATGCATTATTAATCGTAGAATAAAGTCAGGGAACCAGACAACTTTGGCACCTTATTCTAAGACCACATGAAAAAAGCAACACATAAATGACAGGCAAAATAAGTAACCTGGCATCTTATTGAACACAGAACATGATGTGTTGCAAAACCAAGCAACAGCCCTGATTTATCCAGTGGAACTTGACATTTCCTACAGGCCAGAATTGGCTTAACATTAATTAAAGCTTCGCATGAAAGTGTTATCTCTTTTTCCCCCTATTGTTCTCACGGACTGTAACCTATTTTTCTGAAATGCTGCAGTTTGTGGATGTGTACAAAACTGAATGACAGACCTGAATAGTTGACTTCAAATGTCAGGATGTTTCTAGTAATCAAATCAGAGACTTCTCCTTTATTAAAATTTTTGCACAGTTGCATGGAAGTGCATGTTAAACCTGGCCTTCAGAAAGTCACTAAGAGCTTGAGAGAAAGGTGGATTTTAAAGAACAAAGTAAATGTAAGAAAAAAATTCATTTTTGCCCTCTGATAATTACTTCCTTTCCTGTCGATGAAGAGGCAGAAAAGAAAGAAATCTCGTTCTTTTAAACATCAGTTGACAGTATTATGACACTTTGCCTGGGTCTTTGAAATTCAAAGTATAAAATTGGTCTACTCTTGAATGACACATATGTGCGCAGCATTGCCAGTGATTTCTGCCCAAATAGTTCATGTTCTTTGTACTCTTGCACCAAGGGTTAAATGATAGTTTGATTTTCCTATGTTCATATGACAGTTGGCACAATGAAGAAAAAAATCCTAAAAAAAAAAAGTGACTAACATTTATCTTGTCTAACTCTAGCCAGTTAAAACTACATGATTATAGTCATAGCCCATTATTTAAACTGTCTCCACAGTCATAGGAGAGAGCAAGGTACCACCAGAGAGGAATTTATCCTATCCTAAAATAGATATTTAAGATTTGTGCGATGAATCATTCTCTGAAGGGACTTTGTTCTCTCCTTTCATTAGAGAGGAAATTTAGGTGACTGCCTTAATTAAATGACTAATTTTTTTATGGCTAAAGTTAGGTGAGGTGAATCCCAGATGAAAGGAAGAACATTGCAAAGCTAATTACATCTATTCTTTGCCTGGATCTGCATGTACTACTGCTGTCTGTGAAAAAGGACACAAGATAGGCACAGTATCATGAGTGCTGTTCGAAAAGAAAGGGAGAAGTGTCAAAAAATTATTTCTATGGACCTAATAATAATGTGGGGGGCACATACAAAAGTAGGCATGCATTACAAAATCCATGTCATACATGTGTTATTCAGAGAATGTTTTGGGACTCTAAATGGAAAATATTTTGGTGGTATTCCTATTGGTTAAAAGCATAAATCTTGTCAAACTGTATCTCAGATTCCTCTCATGACTTTGAGGAAGTAGCCTGGGATATGCACAGACCATCTAAATTCTAGTCAAGTCCCCATGCTAGTCAATACAGAAATCTTAGAGCTTCAAATACCTTATTCAGAGAGCTTGTGGAAGATGTTTCATACAGAGCAATTTATGTTACCAGCCCTTGTATCCTTCATGACCTAATTTCCCCATCTGTAAGATAAGTACAGTGATACTTATTTCCCTTCCAAGGGTTTTAAAGTCTTACATCCTAACTCCCAGTATTTGTTTTTTATATACCTTGTATGGGAACTGCTACAAATATAAAATATATTATAAATTATTAATGCAATCATATTTCAGGAGCTTGCTTTTATGGAACAGCATGAACTAGTAAAGAGTAAACATAAATTCAGATAGTGAAAGCATACAACATATTAAAGAAAAAAATCTTCATTTTCAGCTATCATAATTATCCATGTATTATCTTTCAGATACAGTCCCATCTTCCAAGTATTTATGACCTTCCAATCTATCTCACTGAGTTATGAGGACCCTTCAAGAGAAAAGCTATATATCTGTGAATGTTTTTGGAAACAATAATTTATGCAAGTCTGGAAGTACAAGTCTGACATTTGAAATTTGACTGATTTTTCTTTCTTGCTAGACTTTGTGCTAAGCTACAGGGTCTAACGTGTCCACATTTACATGATTGTTCTCAAGTTTTACACATCTTTCCCAGGCTTATCACATACTTATTCCCACTATTAGTTTTCAAAGCTGGTGAAGGGCCTGGAGAATAAATCGTATGAAGAGCAGTTGAAGGAGCTGGGGCTGTTTAGTTTGAGGAAGAAGAGGCTGAAGGGAGACCTCATCGCTCTCTACAACTACTTGGAAGGACACTGTAGAGAGGTTGGTGCTGGTCTCTTCTCGCAGGTAATTAGTAACAGAATGAGAGGGAATGGCTTCAAGCTACAACAAGGTAGGTTTAAACTGAACATGAGGAAAGAATTTTTCACAGAAAGAGTGGTCGGGCATTGGAATAGGGAGGTGGTTGAGTCACCATCCCTGGACGTGTTTGAGTCGTTTAGATGTGTTGTTGGGGGATATGGTGTAGGTGAGAACTTTGTAGAGTAAGGTAGATGGTTGGACTCGATGATCCCAAGGGTCTTTTCCAACCAAAATGATTCTATGAGCATCCTTTTGTTTTGTAATGTCTTGTCTATATTGTAGCAGTGAGGATATAAGTCTACTTCCTAGTAGTGACACCTTTCCTCTAACAGTGAGTAAGACTCATCTTCCAAGAATAGGTTAAGTCCCCCCATGCATCTACTCTTTCTTTTTGGACACACAAGGTTTCAAAGTGACCTCTTTGCTCTGTAGAAAAGCCATGATCCATAAATTACAAACATTGACAGGATTATCCTCAAATTAGAAGAAATAACAAACCAATCAAGCTAACATGGAATCTGTGTAAGAGCTAGAAAATGTAAGTAAAATGGCAAAATAATCAAAATCACCTTATGATTTTTCAGTCAAAGGATCAGGCTTGCTTGGAATTATCCCATTAATGCACATTCATAGGGCAAGAGTCCTGAAAATATAGATGCTAGGGGAAAATTGCGACTATGAAAATATCTAACACACAGTGAAGACTGGGAAGGGTGGGGAGTGGGGGCTCTCTGATAAGAGATCTAGAGCAGGAAAAAATAAATGCTGTCTTAGTTTTAAGGTGATGTTTCCTGTCACCCTTTCCCTTCCCTCCCTTGACTGAATGTAACCATTAATTGTGTGAATCGAACAGTTGCTATGGCTAAATTGGACAGGAACCTCAGGAGGTCAAAGCATTCCTGCTTGTTAAAGCTACTTGACGTGTTTTACGGTTTTACAAAATGTCAGAGTCCATCATGCTGTAACTTTGCTGCTGAGAAACCTGTCTCTCGTAAAACACTCTCAGACGCATTATGAAACTTTCAGGTAAATCCTCAAATCTACAGCTGAGTCAAAAACTTCCACCTCCTCTTCTCACTTCCCTTTATATTTTTGCTTACAAGCGTGCCATGAGCCTGTGGAATTTTCTTTTCCTCTCTCCTCTCTTTGTTTTTTTTTAGGCAGAACTGTAGGTTCAGGGAACTTGAGTGACAGCAACCTCTGTTGCTTTCCTAGCATTTCAACATCTCAAATTGGTGGAAAGGGGCAATTAAAGTAACCACTAGGGTTTAACAATTGGCATTCAGCATCTGCTGTGCCTCTATGGTCAGGCACAGCTGTCTTCCTTCCAAGGGAAATGCACAAGTATGTAGGATCTGGAATCCCAATGAACTGAGTTCTCCCTGAAGCATGCTGTGATGGCAAACTAATTTCATTCTTCTTTTTGCAGCTCCAAGATACCACCTCTCTGAGAGTGATTCATACAACAGAAAGGCTAGAGAGGTATTTTACGCACTGTCCTGAATAATGACCTCCCTAATCTACAGCATAACCAGATACAAGCAGTTCTCAATGTTTTTGTGATCTAGTAATAGTCACAAGATTTCATCACAAAAAAAAAAAAAACACCTCTGTGTTTATCTGGAAACATACATAATATAACATTTTATTACGGTTTAGTACATTATGCTAGGGTTTCATAGAATCACAGAAGGGTTTGTGTTGGAACAAATCTCTAAAGGTCATCTAGTTCAAACTTCTTCTGCCAATCAGGTTGCTCAAAGCCTCTTCCAGCCTGGCCTCAAACACCTCCAGGAATGGGGCATCTACAGCTTTTCTGGGCAACCTGTTCCAGTGCCTCACCATACTCATAGTAAAGAATTCCTTCCTTATATCCAATCTAAATCTATCTTCTTTTTGTTTTAAACCATTGCTCCTTGTCCTGTCACTACAGACCCTGATAAAAAGTCACTCTCTATCCTTCTTACAAGCCCCCCTTAGGTACTGGAAGGCTGCTAGAAAGTCTCCCCTGAGCCTTGTTTTCTCCAGGCTGAACAACACTATCTCTATCAGCCTGTCTTCATGGGAAACATGTTCCAGACCTCCAACCATAACATGATTTTTCATTTTAAAGATACTTGCATTTTTTGCAGAAGTTTCATAGTAATGTCATGAAAAACATCTTCACTACTAGCTCACAACTTCAACTACCCAAGGAAGATGTATCTTTAGATTAAGACTGTGTGGAAAGTATTGTTATCTGCTTTCTGATAATGCAAAAATAACAAAGGAGAAATGCATCAGACTTGGTGAAGAGGATGAAGAATAAGAAATGACACTTCTTTTTTCCTGTCCTGCATGTGATTTCACCTCTTTCATGGTTACAACTGAGACAGATATTTGTGTTTATTTTCAAGGAGAAACATAGCATGACTTTCAGCACCTTTTCGCTTTTGAGTTGGGGCTGGGTGCACTTAGATTTTATGAAATTGAGTGCTGAGTCCTCTTTGACAAAATACACTTTCTAAAACTTGCATTGTGAACGAAGATATGGGACCCACTCTGGGCAATGGTTTCATTGTTCTGAGTATTATATTATATCTGCAAGAAATCTAGTGTCCATGAAGAACAAGACCCTAGAAATGATCTTAGCATGGTGCTGTGTCCCAGTAGCTATATTTACACTAGAAATCTATATAGGACCTGAATACTTTGCTGTATTCAACTGTATTCAAGTTATAATAGTCAATTCCTAGCATGTTTCCTGACTGGCTTTAGCCCATGATGACTTTTCTTGGCCCCTAGATACCCAGAAACGGTTGTAGAATGACAGAAGAAAGTTCCAAATAGGCAGCAAGAATCAGGTCGTGTGGATCTGGGGGAAAAGCAGATACATCCACAAAAGTGCAAGCTGCTGTGGGGATGGGAGCCTTAGGAATGGGATCCACTATTGGGTAGAACAGACAGACCTAGTGTCTCACCACAAGCTCCAAGGGTGTTCCAAGTTAATAAAATTAAAGGATACCTTTTCAACAGTCACATCACATCTAGGGATAATCAGTAGTGAAAGGATCAATGAAGTTGTCCCAGAAAAATCTCTTTAAAGTGGCGACCTTTGAGAAGCTCTAGTGAGCAGTACTAGAAGAAGAACTACAAAATGAATCTCCTGCCACATCATTCTCCAAGCAGAGGATGTATTTTTCAATATCTGTTAAGTCACACCACAGGAAGAGTGAAGAGAATATAAAATTTCATGACTATTATTAATTTTAAGCTGAGCTTTTGCACATATGCATGGCAGGCCTGTTTCTAAGAATAACATCCCAAGACATTATAGAACATGTGCAAAAATATACATATGTAGGAGAGTGAGGTTTTGTATGTGTGTGGTAATTATAATCAGTCACACTGTATTTCTGCCTTGGGGTACACAAGCTGAAATAAAGGTTGAGAACCACTGTTATAGATAATCCTCTGTAATGATTTTCCTTTCTTCAGGACAATCTTGACAACACTGACTTGCCCTAGGAAAGTTTTCTTTGATCCGTTTTGTGACTAAAATACAATTTCCTATTTTTTTGTTTGCCTCTCTTCAAATTAATGATCCCTGCAGTAAGGGTGCCCTGCCCAGGAGTGGTTTTACCAAACAGATTAAAGCTCAAACTCAGGATTGGAAATTGGGTCTGAAAGGTGGGAGGGTACTTGGTCTTTATTTGCTTTTCTTTCTGCCTTTTTAAGCATGCTGTAATGTTCTGTTACATAGATGTCTATTTGATATTATTTAGCTTACCAAGAATATAGGCAATCAGCACTGTTAGCTGTAGAGGAGAGCTGAGGATTTTTAAGGCATAATGCTTCATTACGGAGACGTTTTTAATGAAAAAAAATATGCAAAGTAATAGATGAACATGAATACAAAAAGAAAGCTTTTAGCACATCTCTGTGGTGTGGTGAAGTTATCCACAGTTTGGTAAAAAATGGGGTTTTTTTTGTGGCTTTGTTAAAGACTCTGATAAATATGTCCACTGCTGATACAGCTACACAAAAGTCAGAATGGCTGCGGGTGCTCGGCAGTTGATTCCCAACCAGGTATCCTGAATGTGTGTCTTGAGATGTCTGATAACATTTGAGAATTTTGCACGGCTATGAAAGATTTAGCACAGAACTGCAGGAGACCGCAGCTCCTCCAGAGTCGAGTGAAATATTTCACCTGCTTAAAATGGCAGCCTCTTGTCCTGTCACTTAGCTCCACAAGGAAGGATCTGCCTCCATCTTCTATAATTGCAGCACACGTCCCACCAGATATTCATGCACACAAGGTCCCTCAGATTTTTTTCTTCTCCAAGCTGGAAAATCCCAGCTCTCTCAGCCCCTCCTCATACACCAGGTTCTCCAGTCCCTTCATTATCTTTGTGGACTTTCACTGGGACTTGGTCCAATGTGTCCTTTTCTCCAGTAGTGGGGAACCCAGCACCCAACACATCACCCCAAGTGTGCCTCACGAGAAC
Organism: Gallinago jamesoni; assembly: GCA_025769975.1. NCBI lineage: Eukaryota > Metazoa > Chordata > Aves > Charadriiformes > Scolopacidae > Gallinago > Gallinago jamesoni. The sequence goes on along the minus strand of JAOQGH010000019.1, from coordinate 5,960,812 downwards.
TAAGCAGAGAGGAAGGACCACCTGTCTCCACCTGGTGGCAGTGCTGTGCCTAATGCAGCCCAGTGAGGCTGCTTGCTTTTGTCACAAGGGCATGTTGCTGTCCCATGGTGACCCTGTTGTCCACAAAGACACCAGGACCTCCTCTCTCAAGCTATTTTCCAGCTGATTGGCCCCCAGCTTATGCTGGTGCTTTGAGTGATTTCCTTGTAAATGCAGGGCTTGGTACTTTGGCTGAACTTTATGAGGTTCCCATCAGTTCAGTTCTCCAGGCTGTTGAGGTCCTTTTGAATCATAGAATCATAAAATTGTCTAGGTTGGAAGGGACCTTTAAGATCATCTAGTCCAACCATTAATCTAACTCTGATAAAAAAACAACAATAACAACAACAACAAAAAAAACAAACCCCAAAAAACATATCACTAAACCACGTTGCTAAGCACCATGTCGACCCGTCTTTTGAATACATCCAGGGATGGTGCCTCAACCACTTCCCTGGGCAGCCCATTCCAAACCCCCATTCCAAACCTTAATAACCCTTTCAGTGTAAAAATTTTTTCTGATATTCCGTCTGAACCTCCCCTGGGGCAACTTGAGGGGCCCATTTCCTCTTGTCCTATCACCTGTGACTTGGAAGAAGAAACCAATCCCCACCTCTCTACAACCTCCTTTCAGGTAGTTGTAGAGAACGATAAGGTCTCCCCTCACCCTCCTTTTCTCCAGGCTGAATAACCCCAGCTCCCTCAGACTCTCCTCATAAGACTTACTCTCCAGATTCTCTCATCAGCTTTGTTGCCTTTCTCTGGATCTGCTCCAGCACCTCAATATCTTTTTTTGTGGTAAGAGGCCCAAAACTGGACACAGTACTCAAGGTAGGATCTCACCAGTGCCCAGGAAATGGGAACGATCACCTCCCGAGTCCGACTTACCATGTTGTTCCTAATACAGCCAGGGTGCTGTTGGCTGCCTTGGCCACCTGGGCACACTGCTGGCTCACGTTCAGCCTGTTGTTAACCAACCCCCCCAGGTCCTTTTCTGCCAGGCAGCTCTCCAGCCACTCTTCCCCAAGCCTATAGCGCTGCATGGGGTTGTTGTGACCCAAGTGCAGGACCCAGCACTTGGCCTCGTTGGACCTCATTCCATTGGCTTTGGCCCATCAATCCAGCCTGTCCAGATCCCTCTGCAAAGCCTTTCTACCCTCCAGCAGGTTGACACTCCTACCCAACTTGGTGTTGTCTGCATACTTGCTGAGGGTGCATTTCTCCAGATCATTGATGAAGAGGTTAAAGAGAACCGGCCCCAGTACTGAGCCCTGGGGGACACCACTTGTGACTGGTCACCAACTGCATTTAACTCCATTCACCACCACTCTCTGGGCCTGGCCCTCCAGCCTGTTTCTAACCAAGTGGAGACTACTACCATCAAAGCCATGGGCAGCCAGTTTCTCCAGGAGGATACTGTGGGACACTGTATCAAAGGCCTTACTAAAGTCCAGGTAAAGAACATCCACAGCCTTTCCTTCATCCACCAAGTGGGTCACTTTGTCACAGAAGAGGATCAGGTTTGCCACGTGGGATCTGCCTTTCATGAGTCTGTGCTGGCGGGACCTATGTGTCCGTCATATGCCAAATAATGGCACTCAGGATGATCTGTTCCATGACATTCCCAGGCACCGAGGTCAGACTGACAGGCCTGTAGTTCCCCATATCATCCTGCCAATCCTTTCGTAGATCAGCCTCACAAATTTTTAGACACCAGCCAGCTGGAACCTCCTCAGTTTGCCAGGACTGTTGGTCAATGACAGAAAGGAAGAGCAGAACAACGCTGATAAAGTGCAATGCTGTATGGTCAATAGAGTATTCACATGTTAACAGATTTGGACAGAAAATCTGTGAATAAAATATTCTCAAACTGGTAGTGTTGCTGTTATTTGTATTAATTTTTTTTTTCTTATACTTATAATAAGCCAGAAATAACTCAATGCAAATCATCAATTGATATCTAAAGCAATAACAGTAAAGAAAAAAAATTTATCAGTGTTTTGAATGAAATGAATCTCTAGCTGGTACAACACAAAAAGAAAGTTGAGATGTTCAAGCCCTTCCAAGAAATGTGTGCCTTCCTGTTACTGCAACTCTTTTCACCAACCACAATAAAAACAGTGATTTCCCGGTCCTACAATACAAAGGAAAAAAAAAAGAAAAAGAAAAAAATTATATAGGCATGTATTATTATTTCTTTGGTATTTTCTAGAGATGTATGATGCCATGGATTTATCTGCTTGTCCTAACTCCATTGCTATAGGTATATATACTTAACCAAATTTAGGTACTTGGCAAACAGGTAGAGAAGTAAAATTACCACTTGCGGGTGAATACCTGTCAGTTTTTTTCCCCCAACTAGCAGGCATTAATACTAGGCTATATGAACAATAATTGTAATTAATATGTTTCTAAATTTTAAACTACTCTTTCCTTCTAACTTCAATACAGTCTTTGGATCCACCAGAACATGTAAACTTTTAACTAGAGGACAGTGTATTGAGAAGCTTGTTCACTTTCCACACTAAATTAATCTTAAATGTCTTTTTGGATTACATGCTAACAAATGTGTCAAACGCGCAATGGTTTTCTGAAGTGGTTTCCAGCTTATTCAACTTTTAAATGGGGTCATCAAACTTATTTTGTCAATATTTTATTATTTATCACTATCTAATCATTCTTATTTTGGTGACTTCAGTCAGCCTAAAATCAGACTCTAGTTTCTATGGAAGAAAAAGAATGATTAATTGGGCAACTAAGCTGTTGTTGTTTTACTACATAGCTAGAGTAAATGTAACTTTCATGAAGGTTTAGAGTTTATTGTTACAGCAAGAAATTCAGCAGTGCAATTAACTGGCTTTTAATTTTATTTTAAGCTCCTTCTTCCAGTGCTTAGTTTTGCAAATTAAAGTAAGTTTGTTACAATATTAAATTTTGGGACATTTACTGCCTTAAATCAGGAAAAAAGTAGAGAAAGAAAAGCAATTTAATGTGGTAAACAAGTTAAATGACTGTTGCCCAGGGCTACCAAATAAGCGTGCAGAGCTGTAGTCACGATTTGCTGTATTTGTAATATTTTGTTTAGAAAAAAGAACATTATGTTGATATGTAACTAACAAAGAATTAAATCATCATGGAAGCTGACACTGATTTCTTATTTTCTTATCCCCCCAAAATAACAGGCACAGACTAGCCTCAGGAAAGATGGATCTTTAGGGAGCAAAGCTGACAGCATTAGAGTATTGAGCTAGTGTCCCCAAAAAGGAGATGAACCAAGGATATCAGAGGATCTATTTAAGCTCAAATTGCTGCTGACAGCATTGCTATTGAATTACTTATTCATGTGATGGCAGCAAATTAGAAATAAGGTTCATGTCATTGGGTGCTATCATAGATAAAATACACATCTACATGCAGATTTTTGCTACAAATCTTTGAGGTATTTTGTGAAAACAACCACTGAGGCAATTCACTCTTCCTCTGCTTTCAGCAGAGTTGTGGGAACAGGTAAGATCCAGCCATACAGAGCTGTTGGCCAACCAGTTTTACATGCAGCTGAAGACCTAAACAAAAAGGACATACAAACAGCGTTTGGGGTCAGAAGACTGTTAAATGTTGAAATATATATTTTAGCAAACCCAAGCTGTGTGTGAGCACATGAAAAGGTTAAAACTTTAGGATACTTGACAATATCTCCCAGTGCGGAAGGTGGCTTCTCCTTAAACAGATCAGCTGTTTGGCCTTTCCAACAAAGGAAACAGAAGAACAAAATATTTTAAAAAGTCCCAGTGCATTACTGGGAACTATTAATCATTCAGGTGCATAATATGCATGAGGTGTGTAGAACAGTGTTTATATTTTTTCCATCCTTTTATCATGAAGAGGAAGGTTAGTAGATTTTGTAACTAGGCTAATAAGCATTCAAGCTGAAAAAGTAAACTATATAGCACAAATGGAAGTCAAGCTGAAAGCCAAAAGTTAGTGAATGGATCTGAAGGAGTAAAATCCATGTACACATTAAAAATGAGATTTCTTAGATGAAGTGAAGCAGTTGAAGGGAAAAGAGGCTAACAGCTCTAGGGCCATAATGTTGCTGAGCTTTTTGTTGTCACTGCAGTCTTGGCAGTCCTCACTCAAGGATGGAACAGAAACCCAAATCAAATAATCCTTTGACTAGCACAGGATGTATCACTTGGGAGAGACTTGAAGCTGAAGAGACCACCTGGAAGCACCTGGGCTGAAAGATGAGACTTTTCTTACAGAAAGCAGAAAAACTATGCCTTTATAAGTTCTTGGGAACGTCAGAATGCTTTAATTCATGAGTAAACAGGGAAGTAAGGTGACCAGGAGGGTATTGAACTAGATTTTTATCTCTGGGCACAGAAGCAGGGTCTCTGCAATGTGTTGTACTCCCTTCCTGGGCCCTAGTTCTTTTGCTCCCCTTCCACAGCTCTGGCCGCTCATCCATATTCTCTTCCAATACTCCAAGCCATAGGAAAGTTTCCACTCTATACAGCAAGTAGGAGCACACACAGAGCACACCCTGCTGTGCCCAGTCCCTTCCCACAAGAAGTAACAAAGCTACTGAATAGAGGAGCTGCCATCACAAGAGGCAATTTCTAGCAAGTTATTCTTCATTATTTCACTAAAAGCCGTCATTGAAACCCCTTTACTTCCACAAACTGCATCTGTAATGTGGCAAAAGACAGTCCCTGCTTTGCAGAATTTACCATTGACTAGACATAGGGCTGAAAGGGGCCCAGTGGCACATAGATTTGGCAAATGACTTTAGCCTAGTTTCTGAAACCTCAATCCATTGACTGGGTGGGCATGTCACTCCTTTCAGGAAACATCACTTTCCTTGTTACGGCAGCATAGATGTCTATGGAAGACTCTTCGCTCACCTTCAAGAGTTTTGGTGATTCATTAACCACTCAGATCCAGAGAGCACAAAGAGGTCAAAGCCTTAACTGTCTGACTGATTAGTTTACCACAGAAATAGTGTTTAAAAGTGGTCATATGGGAAAAGCTACAGCACTGCAGAGTTTTGTTGCTACATGATGCCTCAGACATACTGGGTAGTGTAGTCTTTCCATCTCACCCCTGGGGACATTTCACCTCCAGACTCTTCTGCAGGGAACACAGAATTGAGGAGAGCGCTGGAGGAAGTATCCACAGCACTAACAAACACATGCACCTCCTGGCCATTCTGTACTATAACCATTTTATTTGGTGTGGGAACCCCTGAATTCCTGCGAATTACTGAGAACCTCTGGGATGGTGTCATGTGGGAAGGTGTCACTGCATACACATGGACTCTTATGTTGTGATTCTGGCCAGATGATCTCTGGACTTTAGAAGAAAGAAGGCATCCTCATACCTCCTGAACATGAAATAGCCAGGGGTGATTAATGAAATAGTCTTTATTTAATGCCTTTTTATTGGAAGAGAGATTACAAAATGTTAAATTTTAAAAAGGTGGAGGGAATCAAAATTTCACTGAAGAAAAATCAGCATGAAGTTTTTAAATTACAATTAAATACCATACATGTGCATTCCAGTCTCCCTGCAGCTGGTTGAGAGTCTATCCCTCCAAAAGTTGTTCCAAAATTAAATTTATAAAAAGAGGAATAAATTGAGAGAGACACAGACAGAGGCGCTTTGATTTCTTTGTTCCCTTCCCATAAATATTAATGCATTTCCTAGGTGCTGCCATTGTGACATGCCGTGGACGAGGGCAGAACGTGTGCTTGCCTTGCTCTCAGCCTCGCTGCATACAGATGAGTGCTTTCAGAAAGGCTGCAGGTGAAACACACACACAAAGTAAAATTATAGCTGCCCCGTGTCAAATGCAGCAACATGGGCCAATAATAGCTGCTTATTCCATCAGTGGATAATACAGTTGTTGTGTCAGAGACCTACTCAACGTTGTTGTAGTATTAGGAGGAAAAAGGTAACACAGGTTGCCAGAGAAAGCGTGAAACTGGCAGTTTATCACTAATACTTCCTCCCCACTTAGACTTCAGAGATGTTTCCTTTCTATCACACTAGTTCTTTTACAACTTTCTATTCACAACCTTTGTCATTGTCATCAGAAAAAAAAAAAAAAAAAAAAAAGAAAGGAAAAGAAAGAGTACAGGATATGTAACAGACTGAAAATGCACTGGATATAAATAAAGTATAATGTAGAAAAGCATAGATTTAGCTTTCATTGCAAGAAACAAAAGGAAACAGAAATTATTAATACCAGATTTTTTTTTCAGAGATTATGATTTCTAGATGAATCATTATTTTGATAATAACACCATGGGAAGTTTTAAATCATGAGTGAATTGTGGTAGCTACTTTCTAAACAAGAGACAAATGCCAATCTTGCCTTTGAGAATCTGAAGTGTAAAAAATAAGAGGAAATAACAGGAGACAGATAAGTGGGTTTTCATAAGGAAGTTCTGAGACAACGTGCATTTATGTGAAAATGCAATGGATGTTTTATTTCAGTTTCTTAATACTACATGTATGTCCATACCACAACTGTTTTATCTCTGCTTTTAAAAAAAATATCAGTTTTAATGTGTTTTGATAAGATGTCACGTTAATTTAAGGGTAATTTATTTGGCCTTTTAAATTTTAGAGAATCAGTCTAGCTTTGTCACGTAAATAAACCGCTTAATTAGTTTTATAGAGATAGGTAATGCAAGTGGAAAAATCATCTCAGGCTTGATTAATTGTATTCTAGAAATACTTCTTTGATCTCCACTAACTATAGATAGAGACTAGATATTTAACTAAAACTTCTAAATATGGCTAGAATTGGATTAAATGAATCTAGACTGGTATAAAAATGATGACTCTGAAAAAAACCTTCTGTTAAGACATGGAAGTCAGGTAATATGAAAGTTCTCACACCCCTTAGAGCTAACCAGGTGTCTGGATTTCCATCCATGGACCAGATCCATTTATCATAGCAGTGGTCTTTGTGATGAAGATTGATTTGGTACTTTCTATATGAGCATTTCCAATCTCCTGCCTCCTAACAAGAAAGAGTTCTTAGCAAATCGCTCTCCTTTGTAGCCAAGAATGTCTCTCAAAAAAAATATTTCCAGTAATTCATCTAATAATTTTTATACCTCATAATTTAAAAACCTCATAATTTAAAAATGCTTAATCTGGGATTATGGCCCCTGTTTCTTTCCTCTCTCAGCCAATGCAGGGAGATGAATCAAAAGGCACTTCAGATCATGCAAAGCTACCATGAATACTCAACCCTCAAATACATATTTCAATTAAGTTTGAAGCTTATTTAAGTATCAACTGAATTTAAAACTCAGACAACCTCAGATAAACTGAATTCAAAGTCAATGACTCATGATCAGCCTTTTTTCTTATTTAAATAGGAGATCACATTAAATTGTTTGCTAAAACTTTTTGATAAATTTATTTAAGAATACATGAAATAAGCAATCCAGACGTGAGCCAAAATCTTAAATTTAAGAGGTATTTTCCTTTAGGTACTGGATAGAGATGTTTTCTCCAATGTTAATAGTATCTTTAAAATTGTAGTTTGTAGATTAATTGAATATATATATGTAATGCATAGTAATCAAAATTAGCATAATAGCAGCACTAAAATAATTTAATTATTAAGTGTTAAATATAAAACCTTTGTAAATGCTTTGTTTGGATCCACTTAGTAACAGTGTTTTAGTTAAATTTATGTCTGGATTTGAAAAAAGAAAATTTGGATATATACGCAACAAAATTAAGAAATATGAGGAAGGATATTGCATGTTTCAGTGCATAACTGCCTAGGGAAAAAAAAAAAAAACCAAAACCATAAAAAATCTTTGCTTAAGATCTTACACATCTCTCAGATACATTCCAGATATGAACAAATTATTATGAATAAATCAGTTGGGGCAACATAAAAGTGAGCAGTTCTTACGCAAGCTAAAGTGTGTCTGTGTGTCTACCTTACATGAAGGAAAAGCTGGTCTTAAAAAAAAAACCAAAGAAGATGGGAAAGGGGCCTTTAGTTCTCTAGGACCTCCGAAATACTCACTTATTAAATAAAAATGCTTTGCCAAGAGCTTGTAACCCATAGAATCTTGATTTGAAGCATCACTGGATTTAATTTGATTTGATCTGCCTAATCTCAAAATATAAGTGTTTGATTGATGCTTTCTCCCTCCTCTTCAGTAATCCGTACTTAAGATCTAATAAAATATTAAAGAAGCTCAGAGTCCCTTTTCCTGCACAATCTTCTTTCTCACACTGTTTTAGCACTTTTAAGATCAGAGCACTACAAATACCACAGAAGATTCAGAAGTTGTCCTAATTGAACTAATATTTCTTTACTGAGGTAGCAATTTTAAAAACACTTTTTTTTTGTTTCAAAGTCCACTTTTCACAAAATTTATCAAGGATTAGACATGATCAACTAAAAGCAAAATTGAAAGGGTTCTGAATAGCTTATGATTAATAAAATCCTTTTAAGTAAACAGTTCACCAGATACATATCAGAAAATGTCATGGGAGTAGTCACCGTGGTGCTACTTGAATTAGGTAATAGCTAATTAGTAGTGATCACCAGAAAGAGTCAATATATCTGGATCTTACCATTCTGAAACTAATAAGCACCTAATGTTTTAGATACATTCTTCCTCATTATTAATGTCCACTAAAACCAAGCCAGCAATTTTTCATCTCTGCAGGCATATATATCATTTCACCAAACCGCTAGTGAAAAAATCCTTCTTTCTTATTTGTAGTGTTTCAGCACAATCACTGGGAAGTTATAAGGCAGTTCTTAGGATTACTTTCTTCCATGCCTGGAAAAATTTTAGGTTTCAAACACCATCTATATAAAGCCTGTGAAGATCTGTCCTGTCCAGTAATGACATGTAATATTGAAGACATCAGGTTTCATTTCAAAGAACAAGGCAATGACCAGCACTGAATAAGCTCTCAAAATTTCTTATGCATACAAAGCAGAAGGGATATTAGGTTGCAAAATGTGCTTTCAAGGTCTATGAGTTTAAAGATTATCCATATATCTAAGCCAATGCACACAGAGCTTATTACTTTTTTGAGGAAATAAGTTTTCTCTGTTATGGTACTGATACATTCATCATGCATGATGGCATAAGTCCATCTACTTTATTTCCAAAGTGCTATAACCTTTTATAACCTGTATGCATTCCAGGATCAAATTTTGTTATTTTCCTAATGTTTCCTCATCTTGCTGTGATATTCTGTGAATACCTTTCAATATTCAACTTGTTCGATATCAAGTTGTCATCTCCTCTGCAAAGTTCTCATTTCATTAATAGAAATATATACAAAAATTCAGAAAAGAAGTAGGAAACTCTTCTAGGCATAGCAACTCCTTCTTGCTTAAGAAAAAAAAAAGAGTAATAATATAATAATAAACTTACATAAGGATAAAATATGGTTCAAAGCAAAGAAACTATAAGACACGAGACAAAAGATCTTTGTGTGAGTATTTAATCAGAAAAAGATAAATAATTTAAAAATTCTGTCTTTCTGTTCTATGATGTTCTCTGTGTCACAGCTGGTACCTACAGTCTAGGGCTGTACATGTTTTCATAAAAATAATTTTGCTCCTCAGCCTCACTATGTTATTTGATGTTTCATCCTTGATAATTCTCAGTGGAGTTGTTCTATTATCCCTTGAGATTTAAATATTTTCATCTCCACTTATGACTTCAGTATTCCCCAGGCAATATTGTGTCTTATTTGGTTTGGTGTACAATGAGAAAATGGAAAGTTTCTCAGCAATTCTCCCCTTACTAGTTGATGAGTAACAGGGGCAAAAAGTTGGAAACAGTACCTCTGGTTGGCTTCTAGAGATTACAGTAACAGGGGCTACCCTAAAGCCCAAAGAAGTCAATTAAGAGATTCATTGACTTCAACGGGCTTTGGAAGCAACACATAATTAATGTAGATTTATCTCACTATCTAATCGAGAGCCTCAGATCAATCAACATTACAGCTGCTCAAGAGGAGAAAACTACTTGTAAATAAATGATTTGCTGATTAGTTATGATACTCTCCCCAAAGCATTCCACTACTCGATTGGCAGTCTACAGAACTGGTTATAAAATGGTAAATTTTAACAGTGAGTAATTCAGGGAAACACAAGCTCTGTCTCCCAAAAAATATAATTTATAAAGCTGATTCCATAGCCCTAATAATGTATCTAGCTTGGGTTATTTTGGTGAGACTTTTATCTGGCTTTTCTCATTAGATTATCTAAATGTTTTCCAACTCTTCAAATTTATCCTCATAGTGTCCCTGAGGCAACAGCTGCATGAATAAAGTTGCCTAAGACAAGGAACCTCTAGGCAAAAAGCTGGAGGAAAATACTGCAAGCAATCAAGCAATCACATGCAAAGGAACAGCCTTCCAGAGAAGAAAATATTCTTCCCTGGGAAGAATTGACCATGGGCAGAACTGGGGAATGTCCTTGATCAGGTCAGGTTTACTGGACTATGGTGTTCCAGCTGTACCTTTCTTCCTTCTGAGATCCTTCTTGGGGTTTTCCCAGGATTTCTCATGTCCTTCTCATGATGTCCTCCTGAGAGCTAGGTGTACTAAAATAATTCATGGAGTTATTATAAATACCAATTTGCAGTGCTGCAGTCCGGTAAATGCAGTATTGCTACTTACAGTCATGGTACTGAGTTTGCAGGGCCTGGGGAGAAAGGCTTGTCAGGCTCGCTTTGTCTCAATTTGTGTTCACTTGTCTGGACCTTTCTCTTAGCTGCTTTAGGTGAAACAGAATATTTTCGAACAACACATGACTAACTAATTTCTTTTATTTTGTATTTTTATGGTACAATTGTAGTTTTTAAGTAAAAAGATGTAAAAGGTACTTTTGTTCATGCTGAGATTTTTTCCTATAATATTATTCCTTGCTGTTATAACCACATCTGGACTAATAATAATTTGGATTAGACTGTTAAGTTTTCATTGTACCAATATCAGAATCCTGGATTTCTACATAAGGTGTTTTCCTTTTCCCTAAAGAAGACTGAGGGTAACTGGTTCAATTTTGCATACAGTGCAAAGCAAATAACATAGCAGTTTTCCTGGGCCTTCTAGTGACAGATGCTGTACAGCTCAGAAGAGCAAGATGTTCTCTGCCCAGAATTTCACAAGATCAAGGATTAGTTCCTCAGGGATCAGTACTGGGGCCAGTGCTGTTCAACATCTTTGTTGGAGACACGGACAATGGAGTGTCACGTGTCATTGACACGTGTCAATGCTGAGTGGACCCTCAGCAACTCTCCTGATGACACCAAGCTGTGTGGTGTGGTCGACACACTGGAGGGAAGTGAGTCCGTCCAGAGGAACCTGGACAGGCTGGAGAGGTAAGCCCATATGAATCTCATTAAGTTCAACTAAGCCAAGTGCAAGGTCCTGCACCTGGGTGAGGGCAATCCCAGGCACAAATGCAGGCTGAGCAGAGAATGGATTGAGAGCAGCCCCGAGGAGAAGAAATCAGGGGGGTTTGTGGATGAGAAGCTCAACAAGACCTTGCAATGTACATCTGCAACTCAGAAAAGCCAACCACGTCCTGGGCTGCATCAAAAAAAGTGTGGCCAGCAGCTCCAGGGAGATGATTCTGCCCTCTACTCTGCTCTCATGATACGCCACCTGGAGTACAGCATCCACCTCTGGAGTCCTCAGCACAGGAAGGATATGGACTTGTTGGAACAAGTCCAGCAAAGGGCAATGAAGATGACCAGAGGGCTGGAGCACCTATGCTATGAGGAAAGACCAAGAGAGTTGTCATTGTTCATCCTGGAGAAGAGAAGGCTCCAGGGAGACCTTGCTATGGCCTTTCAATACCTAAAGGATGCCAACAGGAGAGATGGGAAGGGACTCTTTATCAGCAAATGTAGCGATAGGATGAGGGGTAAAGGTTTAAAACTGAAAGAGGGGAGATTTACAGAATCACAGAATCACAGAATCTTAGTGGTTGGAAGGGACCTTTGAGATCATCGAGTCCAACCACATTAA
>JAOQGH010000019.1:5935350-5948628 GCA_025769975.1 Gallinago jamesoni | reverse complement strand
GCCATCCAGCCAGTTTTTAATCCAGCGGAGGGTACACTTGTCTATGCCATGATTCTCCAGTTTCTCCAGGAGAATGCTGTGGGGGATGGTGTCGAAGGCCTTACCAAAGTCCAGGTAGAAAACCATCCACAGCCTTCCCCTCATCGAGAAAGCGGGTCACATGGTCAAAGAAAGAGATCAAGTTGGTCAAGCAGGACCTCCCTTAGGTTAGATATCAGGAAAAAATTCTTTACTGTGAGGGCAGTGAGACACTGTAACAGGTTGCCCAGAGAAGTTGAGGGTGCCCCATCCCTGGAAGTGTTCAAAGCTGGATGGGGCTTTGAGCAACCTGGTCTAGCAGGAGGTGTCCCTGCCCATGGTAGGAGTGGTGGAACTCTATGATCTTTAACGTCACTTCTAACCCAAACCATTTTATGATTCTATGATTCAAAGGTGAAAGATTACTACAGGCTACTCTGTATGTAAAAAAGGAAGGAGGCACAGTACCAGAAATATAGCCATCAAATGAAACTGATTTAGCAGAGAATAAATACCTTTGCTGTACATTAACTAACCTTTGTACAAGTGCAGCAAAAAGTACAATCTGCTATTTTGTACCTGCATGTACATAAGCTTCTGAGTGAAGAAATCATTGTTCAGCTTTAAAAACAATTATATCAGTTTGCTGATATTTTTTTATTATTTTTTTTTAGCAGACATGCCCATAAAGAGTTTAAGAGGGATTTGCACCTGCTCAGAATCCAGCCTATTATCTTCTGCTCCCACCGATGTACAGAAAACTTAATGAGTTTTAGAAGTGGTACTTCTTTGTAGTCAGGGATTAGAATCCATAGATACTCCTTAAACATCTTGCCAGTTTGGTCTTCCTCCTTTTTCAGAGCATATTGCTTAACTGACTTAGAGGAACTAAGGATCTCCCATTCTATGTCTCCAGGTCTGTAAAAGTTGCTCTACATGTTCAATAGACTTTGGAATCCATCTTCTTCTTGTCTTACTGTCTTGCTCATTCCCTATTAGCCTATCATAATGATCTTTCACTGTCAGTTCATACATATTCTAGGAAATCCCCAGAAACAACATATTGAATAATTTTTCTTTTTCTTTTTTTTTTGCAGTCATTTATTTGTAGATTAGCCTCTCTAAAGAAATAAAGACCATCTTGTTGTCCTCATTTAAATGGACTCTCAAGGCCAAGTGATCATTTTTTCTTCTAATTTGTAGGGTTATCTTCATTAGTATTACTCTTATATATTGTCCTACTGCTTTGTCAAGTGAATGAATGCCCAGAATTTTGCTTAAATGATATGTTAATACCTGAATTACAAATAGAAATAAGAGCAGAAAACCTTTGCCAATCTCAGAGAACTATAAATTCTGCACTGTACACAAAGATAAAGTGATGCTTTGCCAAGCTTTTTAATGGGAATAGAAAGCTTTGTGCTGTAAATATAATAAATATATCCACAAATTAAAAACAAAGACAAAGATGCTGAAGAATTTCAGCAACACAGTCTGGTACCACAACACCAGAGATGCATTGGGCACCAAATTTCTCTGTAATCTGTCTCAGTCCCAGTGTTTAGGGGAGTGTGCTGGGATTAGCTACCTGGGCAGAACTTTATCACTAGAAAAGTTCTGAAAGGGTTAAAAAGAGACTGATATGAACCTTTATGACTAAAAGGAGTCTATTGCTGCAAAATGCATAAGGTTCTAATAAAGAGTCTAGTTGCAAAAATAGTAAAGAAAGTCTGAAGCAGATAGTAGGAAGAGGTGGTTCTGTTAACTATGATGTTTCTTAAAATTTTGATATAACTTGAGAAATTTTTAGGTGGCATAGTCTGTTGAAGACTTCTCTGGGATATTCTAAATTTAAAGGGCAGACACTTGGGCTTACTACTAATACCACTATATGTATAATACATTAAAGCTTTCTTGTTAAGGATTCTTTACAGCATACTTCAAAATTCCTATTCTGAGATGATTTAAAAGCATTATAATACACACCCAGTGTCATAAAATTCTATAAGTGTTCACGCTAAGCCTTTTTTACTGCTACTGAACATCAATATGCCTTATTTGAATGTAACTCCAGAAAATTATTTGTGCTTTTAAAATTGCAGCCAGACTGTTTAATGCAGGAATGATTTCCTGGGTGTATTTAGAGTGATTGCTACATGTGGATTTGACTTACCTCCTTGCCTGGCACTGAAGAATGAATTGGCATTGCATGACTTTCACTAAAATCCCCTTGTTCAGTTGGCCATCCCTAACCTTCTAGAAACTGCCTGTGCAATTCACATGGACAAAGCTAACCATAAACTTAGGTATTGCTACCAGAAAAAGGGACATAGCATACCTCATATGACACTAAAATCCACCATGTATCAGCCAGGGGAATTTATGGCAGTTGACCTGATGAGTTATGTGCTAACCCATCCCCTGTGATGCCTTTCCCTAGCTATTTTGAATTTAAATTTGCTCTATCTTTACAAACTGCATTTGATGGAATAACTCTAGCAGAGCTTGAAATGTAAAAACATCTTAAGTGTATTTCTCTCCCCTCATGAGATAACTACTGGGGAGATTATTATGGTGACTAAGGAGAAACTAAATATATATTGAAGTTGATGATTCTCTGGAAAAAGTTAAACGTGTTTGAATTACTCCTAATATGAACAAACAGAAACCAATATTCACAAGTAATACATGTACTTAGTTCTTCAAAAGGTCTGTGTTTCAGAACAGAGGAAAGTTATAAACAGTACTCTTCAGATGAAAAAACAAACAAAAAACTTGAATGAAATTTAAGAGTTTCTTCATGATAGGTTAGTTGTGTATTATTCAATAACCACTGATCAGAACAGTTATGCTTGCATGCTCAGTGGCAGAAAAAGGTAGCAATAAGAAAGACCTGAGTAACAGAGAAGCACCATAATCTAGGTGAGAAGCATGAACCAGATAGTAATTTAGATTAGAACCAGTAGTAGTTTATATTAGAACTATGTAGTCGTTCTACATAGCGTTTCAGCACAGCACTAATTTTCACATTACTGAAGTAGTGAAGCAGCCCACATTTCACTGAGAGAAAAGAGATATTAATAAAATGAAAAGATGACAGCTAATTTTGGGTAAACCACCTTTTAAATTTGATATTTTTTAAAGGGCTTTGCTAGTCTGACTTGGATGTCCTAAGCTAGTGTTTCCAGGAATACAAAGCACTTACTGTAAGAAAGAATTGAGGTTCATCAGTACCCAATTAAAATCTGTTCCTTTCCTCCCAGCAGGTATACAAACAGCTGTGTTACCAACATAGAGGACAGAACCATACGCTAACATTTTTGGCATATGTTAGTGGTGTATCCATAAAGATCTCTTAATAAGGCATTTTAAATCACAAGGAAATGCCTCGCAACAAAAGGAAACATTTATTTATTTAAACTTCCACTCTTAGCCATTACCTCCTCGGACCCACTGCTGCATTCTTCATCTAGCTGAGAGAAATCATGCATGAAATAGTATTCTATTTAGTTTAATGGTTAACAGAACCTGAATGGCTACATGCAGTGCATTAGCTTACTTCTGAAAGACTCAGTAATTTTTAATACAGTGCAGAACTGTTCAGTGTATAACCGCAGTGAATAGGCAAGCCTTATTTCCATTATCAGCAAATACATTCCAGAAAGCTGTTCCATAATATTCCTTCTTATATAATTTCACCTTTTATAAAAAGAACCTTAAAAATCAAACTCCCAGAGCTCCATATACTCTGATTTTATCAATAAATATTACCAATATTACCTCTGCTAGCAAGGAAATATTAATGTTATTTCACTTTTTATCCTTACTTTCTTTAAAAGAATAACAACCTTTATCATTATTTACTCAGTTATCTCATAAGCAAATTTGTCTTTTTCTGAGATGCCTTTTTCGATAGAGAACCTTCCTTAAATACTGCACTTTCCTTAAATGCACTGCTACTAAGGATACTTCCTTTAAAGATATTAAGGAAAATTTCGCCTGTATGCTTTATCATTCTTGCAGTTCGAATGAAAGTAAAGGAAAACAAGATCAATGGTAGCATGGAGACTGTATAAATACTTGAATTAATCATTTTTATTGCAATCAAATTAGAAGAATTGGTGTTGAAGTAGAACATTGCTGTATAAGGTGCTGTAGAAGCAGCTTAGCAAGAAGATAAAAGATATGTGTGTAGCAATTTCATTAATGTCCATGAGCTTTGTTTGTTGAAATCTGTCAGGAAGCATCATGAAAGTCCAGAAAAATGGGTTTTTCCAGGTCAAAATATTTTTTTAGAATTTTTTTCTGAATTTTAAGGGATTATGATTTTAGGGCTGGAAAAGAGTCTTCTCTGAAGATTCCATCTCTTAAGATGTACATAAGTATATGTGGTCCGGAACATTTCTTGTTCTTCTTATTCCACATATATTTCTACATATTCTTATCAAGCCTTCCTCTACATAATTAGCTCACCTGTCTCTGTGTCCACAACCAGTGCAGAAACCCCATAGGTCACAATGACAATTTATTCTGAAGTATGCTTTCTTAGCTGCACACTAAAGCCAATTATCTTTTTTGTAATGTTATGCTGATGCAGCTATACTTTTTTTGGGATTGGACCTTAATGTTTCATATGATTTTTTACTCTTGTTTGACCATCTCTTAAAGATGTCTAAAGATACCATTGCCTTCAGATTTCTTTCTGTTGCTCAAACTTAGGGGACCTAGGATCATTTGAGATGTCCTTGAGTATCCAAACCATCCAGTTCATGGTGGCAGATCACACAGGACCTGAGGGAGATTGTGCGTCTGGAGACCAGATAACACCCCGTGGGAGTATCTCAGAATATAGAAGACATCTAGATGAGGGTTACTAAATAAAGTCCTTAACATAAGCATGGCTTATATTTTCTGTTATGGGTTTAAAGAGGTATTATAGAAAACAGTAAGCAGAAGACTAATCCTACTGCAGTTTTTTCTCTGTTTATTCTTCCATGTTAATCAGGGGTGGTAAGACTTGAGCCTCTAAATCCCAGAAAAGTCCAATAAAATAAGTTCTGGTTATTCTCACTTCTATTGCTGACAGCATATTTATCCTCCTCTTCAATTCTTCCCTATGAAATAGCCATTCAGCTCCTTTTGAAACAAATGGGTTTAGCTCTAAGGTTGATATCTGACCTCTTCAAAATTATCTAAGATGCCCCAGGGCTTACTTGTTCATTTCTTGACTTTCAGCAGCAGACAACTGGAAGATGATCTATGTAACTCTACTTTCTCTATTATTCCTATCTCTATCTCTTCAGAATTTTATTGTCACATAGAATAAAGGCTTTAAAGCCTTCTAAAACAAAACACTTAAGCCTAGCTTCATCCAGCTTAGCTTGATTCGTTTCACTAAAGACTCAAAAATTTTGTGGTTGGGTTCTCCACTTGGCAACCAGACCTCTAACATACAGATCACAATGAGAATCCCACAGGGTATGAACCCTGGACTGAGAGCCAGATTCCAGCAAGCGTTTGGTAAGAACAGGATAATTGCTTTCAAATACATTAAAAAATGCAGTAATGAGAAAGGCAACAATATGCATTCTATGTCCAAGGTAGAACAGCTGAGAAATAAAGTTTCAACCACTGAGAGAGAGCATGGGGAAAGTCTTTTTGACAAGTGAATCACTGGAGCTCCACAGAGGTTGCTGAACACGATTGATGCGCTGGAAGTCTTTAAGAAGTTTGGCAAACATCCTTGTTAAGGCAGGAAGGTGGTCAAGATGACTTTTTTGTAAGTCTCTGACACAATTTAAAGTCAATATCAAATTATGTTTTAATTCATTAATTGTCCCTCCTGGAGAAATAAGTGTATACTTAGAGTAAGGTATCTGGGCATCTAAATGAGTTTTCACAGTTTGGCCTTAATGATTCAATTCAGAGGCTAGAGAAACTTTTAGATCCAGATATTATGAACTCATCAAATCTAACACTTCTTAAAGAGATAGGAACTATAGCGATATCTGACTCCCTTGACAGAAATTCAGGGATATTTCTTGGGAAAAAATGCTAATGCTAATAATAATAATAATAATAATAATAATAAATATAGTTTACCATTCTGTAAACAAAACCTTTCCATTTCCTTGCTTCTCCTTTTTTGCATCTGACCTTGAGTGTCTTCTATACCTCACAAGGAATGAATATTTTTTCATCTACCCTAATTCTCATTTCTTACACTTATGATTGGAGAGGGGGAGCTATAATAAACATGAACATTTAATCAATACCCTTGTATGAACCACACAGTAAAGTGCAGACTGAGAAATGAAGCAATACAATTCTTGGTCCTGTCGCATCTTTAATTAGAGCTTTACTACATGATGCAAATTACTTTGGTCCTATGATATTACCTGAGATGTTTGAATGTTCTACAAAAGTATTGATTTTAGTCTGAATGTCAGATCTTGTGCTTGGCAGCCTTTTCCTTGAAACAAATGGATTACACTTGGAATTCTAATTAAGCTGCATTTCTCAAATGAGAAGCAGACAAACAGCAGTAAAAGTGTACAATTATTGGTCTGCAGTTATCAACCTTTCTATGGGCAAAATGACCACAATTTTGAGTAGTACTGAGTAGCAAATGATTTGCTTTGAATAAAAGCTTTTACAAAGATGAATGTCTGTATTTTCAATATATAATTTGCCATCTTGAAAAAGATTGGTTAAATAGTTTAAATAGTACATTATTTTTATTTTCATTTAAATATGTTTGGTGTCCTAGCAGTGAGAAGTATTAACCTTTGGGAAAATCAATTGCCTTCTCATCTCATCTAGTTAAGAAAAAGACACACACACAAGAAAAACTCCACCAAAACCTGATAGAATGAGTCAGCAGTGAATGCAACACTCGCTCTAAACTAAGCTTTCAGCATCCGTGTGAGATCTTTGCAGAAGATCGTGTCATGGACTTCTCGTAATATGGAGTTTATCTTCAACTCACTTTTTTTTTATTTGTCAAATTACTTAGCAAAAAGCTTAACATTCCTTTGCAAAGTGTTAGTATTCATCATACATGGATATCTTTTAGTTTGCTTTTTATTTTAAATCCCTTCAACAGCTTTTTCACCTTTTACGCCTTTTAATTTAGCCTTAAAATTTCACAATAAAGTTGGTAGAATACCTAGCCAGACTAGAACACTTAGACCATCTATTTAAATTATTTGCCTGCCTCTGATTCCTCTAAGTTCTGTAAAACTCCTTCGCCTTCATCAGACTAAATCACATTGACTGTTACAAAATTTCAAGGCACAGCTATGAACAACAGGCCCACAGGGAGTAGCAGAAGCCATGTAGGAAGCCAGAAGAGTATAGGAGGTGGTACAGTAACCTTAGAGTACACAACCGTGGTGCAAGATCCACTATATTGCTCCCACTTAAATCTCAGAGCATATCCTAAAGAAAAACTTGCAAATTGGAAAAGAAGTATTCTCTGTTTATAAATAACCTATTGTTCTGACCTTTTTGCTTTGAAGTCAGTACTTCCTCCAGGGTGATTCAACGCTGTGCTTTGGCTTTGATGTACAATCTTAAAAGCACCATTACAGGCATTTACTGGAAGGGAATACCTTGTTGCCATGGCTACTAGTGCATCACTTGAAATTGTGATATAGCTGGATTTCATCACTATGACACTAATTTTCTCCACTGCAGCAATGGAGGGACTAGATCATAACTGTATCAGATGCAGCAGGGCGGCCTTTCATTCTTTTCTCTTTCTAAAGTTTGTGTAGGTGAAACACGTGGCTGTAAGAACAAACCTGTAAAGCCAAAGAAAACCATGCCAACTATTCTGTAAGGGGCAAGGGAAGAAATAATTTTTGGCTTAGTTTCTTACTAGAAAATCTGCTGTCATGCTTACCATATCTCACCTGCTATGAGATAAAGACTATCAAATTGTTTTCATGGTGACTGTTTGGCCTTAATCCAGTCCTCACTGAGCTTTCTCAGCTGAATGCAGTACACTAAGTTGTGGTGTGAGGAACATCTTTAAGACCTTTGAGGCACGCTTTTATCACAGACAGAGCAAGGCAAAGACTTGAACCAAATTATCTGTACAACTTTTGTATCCCCAGCAGCTCACATACAGCCATCTTAGAGCAGAAAGTGTGATGAATTTGCCATTGTGTTTGGAAATAACCCCTACTTCCAGGTTATCTTGATCTAAACCAACTCTGTTGTCCCTATACCTGCTGCACAGATGTGTGCTAAGACAGCTGTGATGTCCCAGATGAATGACAGATTTATGGAGAAATGTACAGCAAATATATGTGAAATTGGTTTTCAGCTGGGCTGAATAGAAAGGAAAAGTTTTACACCAGTACTTGTATTCTTAACTTTCCAGGCTAAAAGCTAAACCTTTAGATAACTGAAATGGAAACTTTCTACAGCCCTCTAGTTGAGGGATTTAAGGGGAAAAAAACCCACCTAAATCCTTTGTTCATCTCATGACAGGAGCCTCTTATCCTCAAACATTCAACACACATGAAGGATCCCAACTGAAATCTCTTACAACTTATTGCTCTTCTCACTTGAACATATAAGTAAGAGTCATCTCACCTGAAGTATAAAGAAGGAAGGAGGAGGCTTCAAGTGGACATCTACTTTCAGAAGTTTACAAAGGAGATACCTGAACCTGAGTTAATCTGTAAGAGCAGGATTCACTTTCTTAGAGGTAGAAAACTAGTACTGTAAGAAATATCTTCTGATTGAGACAGAGCTGGCAGATACAACACAGGTCTTATGGAAAACACATTTGAATTTTGTTCAGGAGAGGGAACACTTGGCAGAATGCACAGTTAACAGACATGTAGTGACTGACTCCTTAAATTTGACCAAAGGTCATCATCTAGGTTCAATGAGTCCTCAAATGAATGTTATCAACACCTCCAGGGTGTTATTAGTGGCCTCAGACATCTGTATTAAGGTAGGATGAAATGCATCTGCATACATTTATTTTTCAGCATTGACTACTGAGAGAAGCTTATACAACTACTTAAGCTGGATACCTTCAGGTAAATACAACTCAAATGATCCTGTCCTCAGTGTTTTGGTTTAATACAATTTCTGTAAAAAATATTTCTTTTGATTTAATACATTCGTGTGAAATAATTGATTTCTGCAGGAAAAAAAAAAAAAAGAAAAAAAAAGAAAAAAAAAAGGCCAGCTTAGTTTGTTTCATTTTTAACAATTACCTCTGGGTAATCACAGTTATTCCCGATTCCCCCCAATTTTGGTGAATGCATAAGTACCAAAGTCCCCAGTGAACTCCCAACATATTTTCTAATCTTTAGCTTTCAGCTGCCAGATGTTGTAACAAAGTGAAGATAATTGTATCTGAGAAGTTGTTAAGTATGTATTTACATAAATTTGTCGCTATTAGGAAAGTTTGGTCCATTGCATTCTTAATGCATAAATTCCAAAGTGACTGATGTGTGAATGACGTTTTTTCTGGAGTCTGGTTCAAATCCATTTCTAATTAAAACAGCCCAATTTTAAACAGCGCCCCCCCTTTTTTTCTCTTTCTGTTTTTAGTGCATATATTACCTATTTTGATCATTCAACAATGGGAGATTTCCCAATTTTCCCTCCCTAAACCATCCTTGTCTTTAATATTTAGAAGATTTTATGGCTCAAAGTGACAACAGAAGTAGCTTTAACAAATACCTGGCTTATGTCAGATATATGTTACAATGGTTGAAATAATATTCAGGTTTTACAATCAAATTATTTTGTTGCAGGAGTTAGCAATCTTAGTTTGATAGAAGTTTGTATATCCTCTAGTCAAATTTGAACCCATAAAAGTTAAGTTCAGTTAAAAATATCAGCTTGTGAAATTGTTGTGGTATCAAAAATATAAAGAACAATTTTTTTTATGTTCTCTCTCTAAGGTAGACTGGCTTCTCTGTTCTGTTTAGATTTAGGTTTACCAATTAGAGCTCACCATCCTGAAGTAACTCTTTATCTAAATATATCCATTTTCTTACAGAGAAAGTGATCATTTTTTTTCTGCAGAAATGACTATACAGAAAAATGGCTCTTTGTTTTTAACTTTAGTTAACCTATGATACACAGTTAACATTACCCACAGAGAATGAGAGGTATCGATTTTAATTTGTCCCATAAGAAAGTCCTACAGATGATTTTGAAATAAATCTCTCCATCTTCCTACATGGTAGCTGTTCAGATTTCCTCTTTCTTTTCTGGAATAGAATTTCCAGATTTAAGTACTGACTATTCAACATATATGCTGCAAAGAGCCAAATGTCTTTGATTCTCAGTGTTGCCATTTAGCTGTGTCTGTTGACAATTAATTTGATTAATATATATATATATAAATCTACAAATACATTTTAAATGAAAAAATGTTATCAATTTTTATTATTCTTGATTTTGTAGCAAAACCACTGCACTCTTCTAAACAAATGATATCTAAATTTTACATACTGTTCATATCACCCATAATTAGTATGTATTTGTTGTGCCAGAGGTTGTAATTGGAAATGTTTACTTATTACCTGAACATGGTCATATTTTGGTTGCTAAAAGTGACTTTTGAGAAAAAAAACCAAAACATTTTCTGTTGAAGTATTTCCAAAATATAAAAAAAATTACTTTAGATTTATTGAAAATAAGGTAATTTACTAAAAAAGTTTATGATAATCTAACAAGACCCTTTTCTTCACTTTATACAACATATAAGACTACAGTAAGATGTTATTTTCTTCCAGGCATGCTGTAAGATCTTTGATATATTTTAGCACTTCTCTCTCTCCATTTAAAATTTAGCAGATCAGAATATGATGAGGATGAACAAACATTGATGGAGAGGGAATGGAGGAGATGTTGATTCCTGGAAATCATTCAAACTTCAAAATAGGGTCAAGTTCAGGGTGCCCATTTCCTTAATTAAAAATCTAGTCAATCAATCCCAATGTCTCTCTCATTCACATTAGAGTGCCAAACCATGTCAGACCAGATTCTTCTCTGTTTTTACAGCTACATAATTGAAATCTGAATCCACTACTGTATGAATATTAATGTCCATCGCAGTGGCTATTCTTAGTTACTATTTTCTCATCATCTACATATTGGTTTGAGAAATACAATAAAATAGTGAAAAATAAGGCTTCATTTTGGTTCTTCTGGTGAGCAGAGAAGGCTTTTAATTTTACAGAAAATGAAAAAAAAAAAAAATAGTAACGCAGTCTATCCATTCCTCAAAGTGGTGATATAGAGCCAAGCCCTATGGGGATGCTGACTGGATTTATTGTATGTCACACAGATCAAAAGTAAGTGGAGGGAGCTAAAGAGTCTTGATACCCAGCTGGGTTGGATGGTCTGTGAGCGTAACAGACACCGACCGTGCCACAGCACAATACTTCTGCTTGCCAAGTTAATTAAGTTAAGATTGAGTGCCCATGGATAGGAGATAATAATATCAGCCACATACAAAGGATATGTGATATTGTAGATTAGGTTTATAAGAACTGCTTTGTCTCTCTGACAGGGAGACAAAAATGTGCTGCCGTTAAACTCCGAGAGATGGGATTCCTGACATATTCAAGAACGTGCTTTAGTTTGTATTTTTTTTTCCTTTATTATTTCTATTTCCCATTTAATAAAAAAACGTGCCTTTGAGCTATATGCAAGGGGAACGGCAGAAAAGGTGACAAGCCCAGGAAACCGCCAGAGGTGAACTTTTCAACTCACAGCAACATCTCAAGGCAGGCTGTAAATAGGATTACTTTTATTAGACTGCTGCCTGCTACAGCCGTTCTCGTTACGAGCCTGTCACACTGTTCATTGTGCATGGCAGAGTGATGGGCAGTCCAAGCCTTGGGGACCCAGTGCAAGGCCCCCACTGCCACCCGTCACTCAGGTGGAACCATCCCTTTGAGTCGATAACAGTGTCTGCTTGAAGTATGAAATGGGATTTCAATGTCCTTTACAGACGATGGGCGGGTGCTGGGATTATCTTTTCAGCAGAAACACGGGTTGTCAGTAGAGGGCCAGGTGAACCACCAAAAGCAATGGATGTGCCTCCAGTGGATCAAGGCATGCAGCAGCATGTTACCACATTAACTACAGTGTGGTCAAGCTCTTCTGTTCTAGGGATTTCTTTTTTCCTCTCTTGCCTGCTAGTCCAGTTCCTGAATCAGAAGAGGTTTGAATACGGCGGTGCTTGGTCTGGGTTGAACCTTAAAAAGAAATGAGGTTTTCAGGTAAGATCTCAAGTGTTTCCAAGGTCTGGGCCACCACAATGCAAGGTGGGGTATAAAGATCAAACTATTGTAAGGGAAGCACAAGGATTATGGTGATCTGCTCCTAAAATTTATGAACAGATAAGAGAATAGACATAAGTAAATACTAATGGGAAGAGCTTCCTGGAAAGACCAAGAGTTGCAGCAAATGTTTTGTAGAATGTACCTGCAGTAGATGCAGAACATTACATCTGCAAGTCAACCTGAGCTCCCAAGAGAAGAGAAAGTTCCTGTAAAATTATCAGTTCCCCCCACCAGAATCTGAAATACATATATACACACATATATGTATATGTTTATGCAGCTGCAGTTCCAGTTTCTCCAAGACTCTCTAGTTTGTGTAAAAGCCCATCTCAAGCTGATAAGAAGGTCCAAGACTACAGGGGGCTGGAAGTCTGAGATGCTCATCTCATGCATTTTGCTTTATCTAAGCAATCCGCCATTTCACAGGAGGATTTGAATGCTGGAGTTTTACTCTAGACAAATATTGCAGTAGACTTTCAAAATGCATCAACTGAAATATTTTCAAAGTATGAGACATTTGGAATTTCAGATGCAATGTAGCAAAAGAGGGAAGCTTGAAAGCTGTGGGCCAGACTGCAGAGATGACCCAACAGTCAGATTTTCCTCATTCACTTGGCTCTGTCTCTGCAAAGGCATCTCTGTTCTTGTGTCAGGGCCAAGCATGTTTAAACACTTTTTTTGAAAGGGTATACATTTTTAGGTTGCTATTCTGTTAATTTTGATTAACAATACCAAAGTATTACTAAATTGGATGGGTTTATAAAAATATTTAGTCTGGACATATCTTTCAGGAAGCACCTCCAGCAATATATTTCTAATACTTTTTACTAGATATTTTACTAGATATTAGGAAGAATTACTTTAGTGAAAGAGTGGTCAGGCACTGGAACAGCCTGCCCAGGGAGGTGGTGGAGTCACCATCCCTGGA
>JAOQGH010000019.1:5905791-5935250 GCA_025769975.1 Gallinago jamesoni | reverse complement strand
TGGCTCTTCAGGGCATGCTCTAGTGGCCAAGATTATTGGTTTGTGGTGGGGTGTTGTGCGTGGGGTTGTGGGTGTGGAGTTTAGTTGGTGGGTGGCTTTTTTTTTTGGTTGTTTGTTTCAGTGTGGGGTTTTTTTTGGTTGTTTCTTTTTGTGGTTTGTTTGTTTTGTTTTTTGTTTGTTTGTTTGTTTGTTTTTTTAATGTGGTTGGACTCAATGATCTCAAAGGTCCCTTCCAACCACTAAGATTCTGTGATTCTGTGATACTATTTCCTTTCTCAGCGAGGTTTATAGAAATGCACATCTCTCAATGCATACAAACAAAAAGCCATTAAAAAGACATTATAAAAGCTATTATGTTTCATGATCTGATTATACTTATTTTGTCTCAGAACAAGCATACTATTTGGAAAATTATAGTCTTAGTTGAGTCACCTTCTTGAGAAAATTCCTGCTTATATTTCTGACTGACATCTCCAATTTCTCCAAGTAATTCTTCTCAGTTTGCATGTTACAAATCATCATCTATGCAGAGGAATACCAGGACCAAATTCATTCCTGATTTATCTCCACCAATGCACAAAAGGGTAAAGAATATCCATTAAAAACAAGGTTAAAAATAAAAAAAAAAAGTGACACATCCATGAGCTGGATGGAAGACAAATGCCAGAGACCTGATTGTCATTTACATCAAGAAGAATAAAGAAGCTGTGAGAAGACAAGACATGCTACACTTCTGTTTATTTCTAGCTATGTATATGATGGATTTTTTTGGGGGGTAGTGTGGGTGGGTTCTTATTTGTTTGTGAGCAATTTTTTTTGCATTAACAGGGCTTGTTTTTCTGAAGGACTAGACGAAAGGTTTGGTGTTGAACTGATTTTAAAAATCCTCCATCTCTCCAGGATTCACTTATCTTTCTCTGAAAGGATCTGTCTATCTCTCCATCACAGGCCTTGCAATCACTGTGGGTCAAGCTCACTCCGAGGAAGGAGAATATACTAAATTAAGATGTATAAGATATTAGCCAGCTCAGGTTAATTGTGTTTTCATTTTCTTAAGAATTTATCAACACTGTAAAATAAATCTCATTATGCTTTTGCAGTTATTAAAAGAAAATGGGACACCACATAATAGTGACAGTCATTATCATCAGATCTGATAACTAAAACAGGAAAGCAATTCTTTCCATTTGGAAGTATAACCAAGTGGCTACACTTAACTTTATTTCTATAAACTCCCTGCTATTTCCTCATCATCTTTTTCTGTTACTATGCAGCAAGCGATCTTGTCACTCTTGCTTACAATGTCATCAAGAAGGCATCTTTGTGCCTTTGAAACTACTGCTCCTGTGAGATTTCCTTTCCAGGCCTTGTGGTATCTTTTTGTAACTGTGGGTTAGAGACAAATCAGCTTCCTTGTGTGAAATAGTCTTCCTGTGTCAACAACTGAAAGCACAGAAAAAGTTAGACATTGGCAAAGTTAAGCTAAGGGGATTGAGAGGGGAGAGAGAAGAGTGTAATAACAAAGTAGAAGTGTTGCTACCTGAAATAGAGGGAGTGCTTTGGATCAACATCTTCCTCCTGTTTGAGTCTGCCCAAAACCAAATACACTCTATGAATGAGGGAGCTGTGTTTTACAGACACATTGCTGTACAACCGAGGTACTTGAACACCAATCCCAGAATTTTCCCTCAAGATTTACCTTACCAGTAAGAGGTGGCATGTACACCCCTGTCAAAATACCATTATACTGCCTCACTGAAGAGCTGGGTAAATGCGCTTTTGTGGCTGCTGGGCCTGATTTTATTTTGTTTTCCACTTGAACTGAAACCTTAGAGTCCTGACCAGGTCTCACCCAAAAAAACAGTACTGGTTCCCAAGGTACTCAGACACGATCCCTGGGAGCACCTGATCTAACTTCCTGAGATGAAGCATCATATTATCCCTTGCATTACACTAGGTAGCATAAAATACATATTTAGTGCTATTTAAACTGTTTTAGGAAGTGCTGGGGAGGAGGCTGTGTAACCCTCATTATGGTGACTGAGTGTTTACAACAGCAATCCTTTTAGCAGTAATGAATTTCCTCCTGTCAATGAGCACTCCCCAGTGCAAAGGCAGTATCCAGCAATCAAGAGCTTTGAATATCTTTTGTGCTCATTAGAATGAAACAAACAAAGTCCTGCAAAAGAAAAAAAATAATAAATAAAACAAACAAGGTGTCAATCTGAACACCACGAACCAGCCTCTAAGCAGCAAAAGCTGTGCCAGCACTCCATGTTTGCCAGAAGATAAAACAGGAACCAATTTGGAATCAATACTGAGTCAATATTGATTGATCTTCCTTAACTTTAGTCTTCCCACTTCAGTCACTCAGAGGACTCTTAGAGTTGATAGTAGAGAGGGATGCTTCCAGATCTTAAGCCATCCAAACCATTTCAGACCAAGACCAATGACCCTCATATGCTGCCAAAGGAGTCTAGAGTGAGTAGTTTTGTCGTTTACTTAACTCCCATGTTTCCCCTGATGTGATTGACAGTATTATAAGGCTAAAACAACCTAACTCAAATGTTTTCTTATCCATAAATCAACCTCTATGAAAATATACGTAGTATTTCTTTTTAGTCTGAGGTGAATGGAAAGATATACCAGAACGAGAAACTGTAGTATCATATATAACCCTAATTAAATAGTATTTTTCACAATTGTAGAAATATAGAATAAGATATTAAAAAATTATTCTGCTGCTGTCTGATAAAAAGAGCTGTTTGGGGCTTCAAAATACCAGGGAAAAGAATTGGTAAGCAGGAAATCTTTTGCTCTGATGCTGCTTTTTTACACTTCTCTTTTGATTAAAAGTTAGTATCTAGAAAAAATGATTTTCAGGGTCTCAATTCCTCAAAAATATTTTATTTCAGCAGATATTGGGACACTTTAAAATAAACAGTTTCAAAATGGAGAAAAAAAATTAATAAGTGGATGATCTGCAGCTTAGATTTCATTCATGGTTCAAGTGAGTCAATTAGTTTTTTTTCCAAACTTGGAAAGAAGTCCTTTGTGTTTTTGATGATGGTAACAATTAAATAAATGCTACTAGGAAACCAAACAAAACACACGATAAAGCAAATAATCCTTTATTATCTCTACTAGGAAAACCTGAGCTTGAGTCCTCACTCTACATATTACTGTGTCATTTGTATCTCTTACAGCTTTTATGCCTCACTGTAAGAAGCCTTCACCTATTAAATGGGGCTAATAATGCTTTCCAAGTGTGTTGGGAGCTGAGGAGTTTACGTACTGTTACAGTGTGACTGGACAGCAAAACTCAAAATTTCCAAGAATTTTTAATCAAAGACTGACATGTAAGGTTGTTAATATGTCATTCTAATTTAGCCAAACAGTCTAGTATTGCTGTTTCCTCACCCTCTAATTACAGAATCATAGAATGGTTAGAGTTGGAGCTTAAAGATCATCAACTTCCACCCCTCCTGCCCTGGGCAGGGACACCTCCCACCAGACCAGGTTGCTTGAAGCCCCATCCAGTCTGGCCTTAAACATCTCCATGGACAGGGCAGCAACAGCTTCTCTGGGCAACCTGTTACAGTGTCTCACTGTCCTCACAGTAAAGAATTTCTTTCTGGTATCTAATCTAAATATCCCCTCTTCCAGTTTAAAACCATTACCCCTTGTCCTGTCATGGGTGCATGTGGTTGGTATGGTTGCATGTATTTTAAATACATAGTTATTTCATTTTTTGAATTTGAATTTTCAGTTAATAGTTCATGTGATTTTTATCAACAGTCTCCTAGATAGAAACAACACCCACCTAAATGAAAAAAAAAAACAACCAAAAACCCCAACCCAAAGATTATTTGTGGCTTTGTGTCTTCAAGTTCAGCAACTTCTTTCTTCTAATTTTTCATTTTGAAGTGGAACTCCCTGGGAAAAACAACAGAGCATTTGGCTAGAAATCTAAAATGTGCAGATTACACCTGACCTCCTGCCCCCAGCGTTGACAAAGGGGTTAGATTCTATTTCCACTCAAACTCCCACCCTTCCTAAGGAAAAAAAAATTTAAATATCCCTAAAGTATCACTCATTTTTATAGCCAGAAAGAGCATTTCTTATAACTAGGCTAAAGCTACTCAATGGTGAAAAATGACACTGAGCATGACTGAAAGATAAATTCTCCTGGGAACAGAAAGAGACAAAGAAAGAAGATAAAAAAGTGCATAGGAACTTTTCATGTCATGTATTTCTATTCTTTCATGGCCTGGAGCTACAAAGCAATGTTTGCATTTCAACAGAGAGTAGGGGACAGACTACTTAAGCTAAATATCAGGTTTTACTTGCTTTAGGGGCCAGCATTGCTCATAAATGTTTTGTAATAGGCAAGCTCATAAATCCAGGTGACAACCTTTCACTTTTAGCAGCTGTAGGAACAGGCCACACTTGGACTGGGGCTTGAAGCAGTTGCAATTTTGGAGTTTTATTTTTTTCCTGTATTTCAACATTGGTCAAAGAAAATTTATTCTTAATGGAAACACTTTGTTCCTTCTAAGTGTTTTATAGCCAAAGATAACAAAACACTTCTGAAAGCATTGGTGTGTATAATCCTCCCCTAAAGCTATTTATGCCCAAAGTGTCAAACTTGGGTCTTTTTGCCACAGCAATGCTATTGTTAATAATTATAGACTCCACACTAACTCCTGCTAGACTTTTTCTGAATTACCAGTCCATTTCTGACCATAGCCATTGCCCTTGATGACTGAGGCTCTCCTACAAACACCAGTCTCTCTAATGGAAATAAGAAAGGAAAAAAGATTTGAAGGAAATTGATAGTTTAGGCATAGGACTGAACCAGGAAGACACAACAGAGAAATGCAGAATGCTCATCAAAGGCTTTGGTCCAGTGAAACCAGGGAGCTCACTATCACAATGAAGAAGTCAGGTGAGGACATAGCAGCATAATCCAATATAATTTTTCCTTTGCCTAGGCTCCTCTCTTTGACTATGTCTTATGACTTTTCTCAACTCTTTGAGACAAAATTAACTTCTGAATTAGGCTAATAGTCTAGTCTTTACCTAATTGCCCCCCCCCCCTTTTTTTTTTCCCTGCAGAGGGGAGAATCTAAGTTTAATGAAATTCAGCTGAAATTGAATTCCCTTGTTAGCCCCTTCTATACAGTTGTAGCATCTTTTTCACAGTGACTGAGTGTTATCTGCTGTTACTATAGCAATTTTGCTCTTATTTACAAAAGGTATGCACAAATTACTTAACTTTGTTCTCAGCCTATTACGGAGTTGATTATTGATTTAAACATCCAGATGTAAAAAGGCAAGAGAAGAGATAAAAGTCTAGCAAATTTCTAAACACTCAGATATTTCTGGAAAAGAGGAAAAAAAAGTCTTACTTTCTGAAAATGAAATAAATTAACATCTCAGTTGTGTCATGTTTGTGTGTTACAAGACTTTACTTAACGCTAATTACCTTCACTAGCTGAAGGTGGCATAATTGGTGTTTGATCTACCCGGCTTGTAAATGTGGGAACTGTAGTAGCTTTTCCTTACTGTTTCTCAGTGTATGTGCTGGCTGCAGCAGTGCTCAAAAAAGGTCTCTCATTCTTCACTCTATTTTTGGTTTTGTTTTGCTGTAGTCTCTAGTTCATGTGCTCTTTCCCATTGTCTTAGGTTTGCCCTTTTGTACAAGTTCCCTTCTTCCCTTGGTCCTATCGCTATGTCTTTTTTCCCTGCTTCCTTGAGCGTGTACATATGTTACCAACCATTAAGCCTTTATTTCTTCCTGAAAATTGCTATGTAGCCCATAATGTCTTACTGTCTGATACAGCTTAGTACTGAATTCAGTCATACAAGAAACTAAAATTTAATTCTTTCAGCCATCAGGTGAATAGTTAGATGGGAGCCCAGCAGTTACCAAAGGAGAAGACTTTGCAATAACTCTTGCAGCCACTTCAGAAGTGACACTGATGGCTCTAAAAGATTTGGTGATGCTGATCTATCAACATTATATTTTGGTAGAAGAGGGAGCAAGCCATAAAAATGACAAGCAGATTACAATGAAGAAGTTTGCTGAAGAATAGGGCTAAATGGAGGAAAGAATATAGAAAACAGAGAACGCAAACTTTGTTGCCTGAAATATGAAAAGCAAAAAGAGTACAACTATGGTTTGACTAAATGTTGTTATTAATATAGAAATTTTTTCAAGAATCTGGGGACAACAACTTAACTTTCAAGATATACAAATAAGCAAAATGCAGAATAGGAAGGGAAGATATGGGTAATGAAGAGAAGCTGAAAATTTTTTCTTCTTTCCTCTTCATGAAAGCAATCCTTCATTCAAGGAACATCTTGAGCCTCTCATTACTGTAATTTACTCCTGCAGGTGTCTATTAACTTGATGTGCAGTTCTCATAGTGCTATAGTCTTCAGTAAAAATCTGCTTTTAAGCATTCATATTTCTGTCTTGTGCTCAGGGATCTCTTATCCCTTCAAACCTTCCTGCCTTTACTACCCAGGGACAATTAACAGACTATGCTGATTGCACAGGAACATCATTATATAATAAACAATCATCAGGTGGTCACTAATTGACATTATGGGACTCCTCTCAGTCTATGACATGCAGAAAATCAGAAATCAGTCCAGTGTTGTTCTGCTGCCAGGAAGTTACCTTCAAAGGCTGCTTCCTTGCTCTACTTTGACCACACATCCTGAGCTGACCCTATGTACTCCTTCATCCTGGCAGTGTCAGCAGCACATGAGGTGCCTCTTGGCTAAAATATCTCCAAATTGCCTTTTTTTTTTTTTTTTTTTAATCATTTGCTCCAACATTTTCTTCATTACTGTTGTCTTATCCTGTTGGTGAGCAACTTTCTCTGATGAAAACATGTCCCCAGGTCCTGATCAGGGTCCCCTATAGGGCTCCCAAGTGTGTCACAGACATTTTTATCTTTTGAGTGTGAGATACGATGACCAGAAAAGATCGTAAGCATTCAGGACACTGAGCTCTGGTGCTTGTATTTAAGCCTGGTTTTCATTTATACATACAAACCTGAATATATGTTTATTTTGGAGAAGTGAATTTTTTCACTTTTCTTCTTCAGACTTCTCCCAGTTCTTAAAACTGCTCTTTTTTTCATACTTCCAACTCTTGTGGTTATGCCAAAATTTAGATCTGGGTAAAAATCAACTGAGATCTCCCTTTGCCTCCAGAATGTTTCCTTTTCTGTGACTTGTATGGAGCAAATCCCTTCCTGCTATCCAGAGCTGAACCCAAACCTCAATTATGTTTTTGTTTCCATGTAGATATGTTCCATACAAGCTTATTAATTTACACAATTTAATTTCAGTCCTAATAACAATAATGATAGTAAAATAATAATGTTAACAAGTGCCAAAAGTAGTTGAGGTTTTATATAAATGAGATAGGAACAAAGCCTAAGATTAATTATTTGAAAAAAATACAAAGACAAAAAGAAAAGAATGAGAGGACCAGAACCTCTTCTGCTTAGATAAAAGAGAAAGAAATATTGTTTAATTTATCGTCATGGTCTTTTGTGTCTTTCAGCATTCAGCCTAAGTTATTTTCCAGAAACAGACTACAAATGAAGAGACTGGAATATGACTCTGTGATAAACAAAAACATCAGAGAGTAAATAGGGAAATGAGAAATAGAATTACAGGTGCAAAGTAATTATTATTGTGCCACAGCATTTCAACTGCTAACCATTTTATTCCAGCATATTCTATCAAAAGGATCTGCATTTGGCTTGCAGAGCCACTGATGTTTTCAAGGTCTTTGCATTCATTAGAATTTAGTACTGTGAGACAGTGCTTTGCTTTGTTTTTTTAACCTTTTATATTCCATTCAACACATTATGGAGAAAATATTTGTATTGAAACACTGACTAGGAAAGTAAGCCACACCATATTATGATACATTTTATTCATCAGTTCTATTTTATATTTTAAAATTAATTATTTTTAATCTCTAAAATATCTCACCATTTTTTTTTATATGTGAAGTTTGTGTGGAAATTTCAAACTCTGAAAGACTTACAAGGCTTTTCCTATAGGCAAACCCTAGAAAATGCCATTTGAAATAGAAATAGTTACTATTTCTTCATCTCAGGCTCAAAGTAGAGTTAAAAATAC
The DNA here is from genome assembly GCA_025769975.1 of Gallinago jamesoni. Taxonomy (NCBI): domain Eukaryota; kingdom Metazoa; phylum Chordata; class Aves; order Charadriiformes; family Scolopacidae; genus Gallinago; species Gallinago jamesoni. The sequence continues at coordinate 5,927,078 of JAOQGH010000019.1, read as the reverse complement.
AGGAAATTTCTGGCAGGAGAAACTGAAAGGATCCACTTTGAATAAAAGGTAGTACTGTAGTCATACCATGGTCACAGGTCGTGCCTGAGACTTTATTAGGTACCTTAATATGAGCATTAGCTATAAGGCAATACAACATAAACTAACGCCATAGAAAAGGCTTAATTTAAAGAACAATTAGGAGACAATTACGAGATAAGCAGCTCCAGAGACTCATCTCTCTGTCCTATTTCTCTCCAGTCACAAAAAAAGAACCTAGAGTGACCAGCTCAGATTTAGATGTCTAACCTTTAGATATCTCAAGTGAGATAAGACAATCTCATCCGTAGGATTCCTGTGCTGTGAATGGTGATGGATCAACTGCCCCAAAGGGAGTAACCCAGAAGGGTGGTGTACTGAGTTGAGGGCAAGACTCTGACTATGTTACCAAAAATACGATGAATGCTAATGCCAATTCTTTATGGCAAGCATTGCTCCAACTGTTTGTGGCTAACTTTGTGTGTGTGTATGACAATCAGAAGCAGAGGACATGAGGTTAGAGGAGAGGATGGCGTTGAAGAGATCACTGTTCCACTGTTGGCATTTTTTTTTGGTTGCTTTGTGTTGCTTTTTTTTTTTTTTTTTTTTTCCTACAAACAATGCTTTAACTGCTCTGTGCTGTGTTTTAATCACATCATTATTCTTTGTTCTGGGCGGGCTGGAAGTGTCACACTGAAAGATTGACCACTGTGTTGTGACAGATACATAATCTACTGAGCAAGAACACATTTTGCTTTCATGATGTGAAAACGATGCTCCTTAGCTTCCCAGGGAACACACATAACACTCATTTCCTCAACTTCATGGAATTGTGAAGGAAACACTTCAGCCAAGAAAAATCCTGATAATTTGATAGTTTTATTTTTTGAATGGGGAAACTGATTATTTAACATGTATAAATTCACTTATGAACGTGACATGGTTTAGTGATGTGTTTCTGGTTTTGTCAGAGTTACGTTGATGGTTGGACTAGATGATCTTAAAGGTCCCTTCCAACCTAGACAATTCTATGCTTCTATGCTTCTATGAATACACAAAGACATATAGAAGTGTAAAGTATTGTTTGTCTTCAGGAGAATTTACTCCTGCAGGTGAAGTGGAGGATGGGCTTTTAGGTGATGTTGTCCTTGCTTGAAAATAGCATTATTAATTATGGCACAGGAACAGTATTGATGCCAATAAAACTTGGACTTCTCTTTTCCCTGAATCTGCCTGTAAAGTACCTGTCACTGTGGTATCTGAGAGTCACCTGTTAAAAAATAGGAGTGCAGGGATGTTGTCATGCATGTTTTCAGTACTGTCTTCATCCCATTTAAGACATCAGTTACCCTTTATGCATAGACTTTTCTTTGCTAAACTCTCTAGGAGTCTGACCTTTCTTTCGCTTCAGTTCATGCCCTTATGTCTTTAAGCAGTTTACCCTTTAAAATGTTTTGTGATTTTGTATGCACTGGCATTCCTCTTCACCTCTTCTTAAATTTCCTGTAAAAAAAAAAAACAACCCAAAAAAACCAACCCCCCCAAAACCCAAAACAAAACAAAGAAGCAAATGCACAGAGATTGTTTGGTAAATTGATACAGCCTCTTCATGCAAAGTAAAAATTGCTTACAATATTCGCCAAAACTAACTCTTACTGGACTATTATTGGAACTGAGATTTTTTTTTTTTACTTTAATATGATTTAACACTTGTGTTTTCATGGAGTGCAGCTCTGAAGTTTTGGGCCTCAGTATAAGTCATGCATGGAAGAACTGAGCTAAGTTTTTAAACCTTTTGTTCTTTTGTTCTGGCTTAGACAAATGCTGAGAGTATATGGTATCTCCAAAGGCACCAAATTTCCCCATCTATCTAAACATTTTGTTGTTAATGGCTGCCATTTGAAAATCTATTAGATTTGTTCAAGGGAGTCTTAAGCTGATCATTCCTAGTGATCAGGTTGCTAGCAGATGGGATCAATTATCCCAGTACTTCCACCTGAGTTCTCATGCTTTCCCTGTTGTATTTGCTCTTGGTATCGGCTGATGAGATAATAGAGTAAGATATGAGTTAGAATGCTATAAATCAATTCTTACACAGTTAATTCCTTTTTTCAAGGATAATTCCTGTAAATCTTAGTTTTCTGTCTCTTTCCTCTGCTTCAAAGGTAATTTTGACCAGATACGATTATTAGAACAAGGCTCTATTTTTTTTTATATTCCCAAGATATACACTTCAGTCATCCTGAAGAAAAGTATAAAGACAGTATGTGTTAACTCAGTCAGACTTTCAACATTGATGCAGTGTCTTTTATTTTGCTTTCAGGCTGATGCTGTTGGATATTCTGACTTTGCTTGCTGGTTAGTGTCATTCTAGGAGTTACTCTTCTATGGTGATGCATGTGAAACAGGATGGAAATACTGGTGTCCTATTACATTAATGTGAGTTTCCTATTTGTATTTACATCAAATACCTTGTATCTTTTGTATGTTCAATTGCACATGAGCATTTGCTTCTGGTCAATTTGCCTCTCCAAACAGTCAAAATGTTGAACACTGAAATTGTAATCAAGGTAAAAATTAAACATGGAGTTTTAGTCTCCAGCTTGGGTTTTAGTACTATTCAACACCATGTTTCCAAGAGAAATATTTTCAGAAAACTGTGAATCAAAACTAAAGAAAAGGTTTGTCTAAAGCTTTGTGTACTTGAAACTAGGGCAGCAACTGTTACAGTGTTGAATAAGTTTATTAAGATGAAAAACAAAGCAGAAATTACTGAGACATTACACAGAAAAGAATGGAGTCCTTGGCTTCCTCTACATGATGTAAAACCTCTAAAATCGGATTGAAAATGTGTACTGTTTGTTTTGTACCTGTATTCTGCCAGAAAATATTTGCATTTTCAAGACTATTCCGATTCTATCATTTAAACTATAGCTCTTAATACATTTCTCCCAGTTTACTTGTCAGGAAAACAGTGATTTGTCTTTGTTATGTCTATATGGTGAAGTGGCAGTGGTTAACATAAAAGCCCTCAACATTTAAGCATTTAGGTCAAATTGTTGGTAACTTAGTGAAAAGAAGACTTATGTGTTAGAAGAGGATTTGACTGTTTTGCTCCCATTTCAGAATAATTCAATTACTTCCCACGCCCCCTTTTTTTTTTCTTTTTTTTTTTTTCCTGATACCTTAGTCTTGTAGCTTATCACCATCTAAAGCCTTTATATTCTACAAGTTTTCATTCTCACTCCTTCCGATGAAGCCTTCTTTGTCCTACCCTCAAAGCAGACTTCCTCAAAAAATATGATTATAAGCTTCGTGTATTATCCTGAACTGGTCACATCATTGCCTATGTATTTACATTCTAACTGCTAGTGAAGCACACCAGACACTAGTATGAAAAAGACAAACAAGCTCTAGTTTACGAAGAAAGTTTATTATATCCAGTATGTAAAACAATGCATTTCAATGCACAGACTTCTGAAGCAAAACTGGTGACATTTAATGAGTATCATAGCATGTCAAATCCTTTAGTATTTAGTATCCTTGAGATAAATTATTTTCATAGCATAAGGTATTCCTAACAATATTAATGCTGCAAATTTTACAAAATTCATAATTACTCACCAAAGTTATTTGTTACCTTTTCCTTTTGCTTAGAGAAGAGATGAGGACTAGAAAAGTAAAAACTAGAAAAATTTTAATCCATAAATAATATTGCCAATGAAAATGTTGGTATCTGAGCAAATGTGAACACCTTGACAGCATAAACATCATGACACAGTCAATACCCTGTCAGACTTGTACAGTTCTTTGTAAATCAAATGCAAACTCATTATGAATTATAATCATCATTGTGGGAAAGGACAAAAAACCATGAATCTGCCTAATGTTACCACAGTGCACCCCGAGGAACAGCAAAGGTGGAGGTTTTATACTAATTAAAAAAAGGAAAGGCACTTTTATGACCAAGACAGATAAATGTGTTTGTTTGTCAGATACATCTCTTCCACTACTCATGTGAACTAATGATGTTGTCTGGAAGCAGAGTTTATTGTATGCAATAGTAATTTGAGACTAATCCTTATTTTCCTCAGACATATTTGTCATTAATTCTTCAACTGGAACCAAGCATCGTGCTCTGACCTTGATTCAAGATGTTAAAGTTATAATCAGCTTCAAAGATGACTAAAAACTGGATAAGCATTCAGTTTGAGGGGAGAGTTTTGTTTTAGATAATCCAATTTTTGGCAGCAAAGTTCCAGCTAGTCAATATGCAGTATCATAGAATTGGAATCATAGAACAGTATGGTTTCAAAAGGACCTTTAAAGGTCACCTAGTCCAACTCACCTGCAATGAGCAGGGACATCTTTAACTAGATCTCCTTGCTGAGAACCCCATCCAACCTGACCTTGAGTGTTTCCAGGAATGGAGCATCTACCACCTGCACCAGTGTTTCACCACCCTCAGCATTAAAAAAATTTTCTTCCTTCTATCCAGTCTGATTCTTCCCTCTTTTAAGTTAAGACCATTACCTCTTGTCCTATCACAGCAGGCCCTGGTAAAAAATCTGTCCACAACCTTCTTATTAGTTCCCTTTAGGTACTGAAAGGCCTCAGTAAGGTCTCCTCAGAGCCTTCTCTTCTCCAGGCTGAACAACCCCAACTCTCTCAGCCTGTCTTTGTAGCAGAGGTGCTCCAGCCCTCTGATCATCTTCATGGCTCTCCTCTGGTCTTGCTTCAACAGATCTATGTCCTTCTTATTGTGGGAGTGCCAGAGCTGGACAAAGTAGTCCAAGTTTCGTCTCTCCAGGGTAGAGCAGAGAGGTAGAATTACCTCCCTCAACTTGCTGACCATGCTTCTTTTGATGCAGCCCAGGATATCATTGGCCTTCTGAGCTATGAGCACATTGCTGGCTCATGTCCAGCTTTTCATCCACCAGTACCTTTGAGTCCTTATTGGTAGAGCTGCTCTTGGTCACTTCATCCCTCAGACTGTATTGATATTGTGGGTTTCCCTGACTCAGGTGCAGGACCCTTCACTTGGTCTTGTTGAACCTCATGAGGTTCACATGCACTCACTTGTCCAGGTCCCTCTCAAAGGCATTCCCCCCCTCAGACATACCAGTCACACCCTTAGCCTGGTGTTGTTCACAATCTTTCTGATGACTCACTTGATCCCACTGTCTGTGTCATTGATGAAGATATTAAACAGTTCTGGTCCCAGTACGGATCCCTGAGGGACACCACTTGTCACCAATCTCCATCTGGACTTTGAGCCATTCACCACTACCCTCTGGATGCAACCATCCAAACAATTCCTCATCCACCAAATGGTCCACCCATCAAATCCCTGCCTCTCCAATTTAGAAAGAGGGATGTTGTGGGGGACCATGTTGAAGGGCTTACATAATTTCTTTGGCCTTCCTTTTCTGGTTGACATACCTGTGGAAGCCATTCTTATTCTTTTCATCCCTTGCCAAGTTCAGTTCCACCTTGGCCTTCCTGACCCCATCTCTACACCACCAGGCAGCAACTGTATACTCTTCCCTGGATATCTGTCACTGCTTCCACTGGATGTGCATTTCCTTCTTGCCCTTTGCTTTGATCAGCAGGTCTTCGCTCAGCCATACCATCTCGTGCCTTCCTTGTTTGAATTCTTACACCTGGGTATCAAGAGCTCTTGAGCTTTATGGAAAGCATACTTAAAGATCTGGCAGCTCTGTTCTGCCCCCTTGTCCCTGAGAGCAGTTTCCCAGGGTGTCCTATTGACTAACTCCTTAAACAGCTGGAAGTTTGTTTTTCTAAAATTTAGGGTCCTGACTTTACTCTTCACCTGACCCATATTCCTCAGGACTGTAAAGTCCACCAGCTCATGATCACTGTGTCCCAGGCTGCCTCTAATCTTGACATCACTGATTAACTCACTAGCATTGGTAACCAACAGGCCAAGTATCGCATTCCTTCTGTCAGGGCTGTCTATTGCCTGGTGTAAGAAGCTATCTTCAATGCACTCCAGGAGTCTCCTGGGTTGCCTACTGCTCACCATGCTACTTTTCTAGCAGATGTTCGATAAGTTGAAGTACCCCAGCAGGACAAGAGCCTGTGAGTGCAAGGCCTCCTGTAGTGGGTGTAAGAAGTCTTTGTCAATAGTTCCCCTTGATTGAGCTACTTCTAGTAGACAGCAACCACAAGGTTCCCCTTATTGCAATAGTCTCTAGTTCTTACCCATAAGCTTTCAACCTGCTTGTGGCTAATTTTCAGAGAGCTCTTCACACTTGATCTATTTCTTGATGTAGAGGGCAACGGCTCTGCCCCTCCTTCCTCTCCTGTCCTTCTGAGTAGACTACAGCCATTGATAGCCACACTCAATTCATGGGATTCATGCACCAGGTTTCAGTAATGGCAGCTAGGTTATAGCTTTCTAGCAGCATGGTGGCTTCCAAATCTTGCTGTTTGATGCCTATGCTGTGTGCACAGGTGAAGGCACTTTAGCTGGGCTGTTTGCCCTGTCACCTGTTTAGAGGAACACACCTTAATCCCTTTGAGGTATTTCACTATTATTTTCTTTTTGTCTCCTCTTACCTCAGGAACCCCTGGGTCATGTCTGTAAGATTTCAGGCATGGTCCAGTGTAAGCAGCACTTCTCAGAGCAACAAGTTGAGGGCCCTCACTAAAACTGTGTCCCTCTAAACTTGACATGTCATCACACAGCTTGTCACAGACAAGCCTGTTATTATCCCTCTCCACTTTCATGCCTAGTTTAAAGCCCTGTTAATGAGCCCTACCAACTTGTGAGTGAAGATCCTCTTTCACTTTTGACAAAGGTGAATCCCATCTGATGCCAGCAAGGCTTGTGCCGTGTTGGCCATCCCCTTATGGAAAGACCCAAAAAGCTGAAAAACACAAAATTCTCCATCAACTGTGGAGAAAGTTAAAGAAAAAGAAGAAACAAACTGAGGACCTACAATAGATTTCAAGACTTCTTAAATATATGATTGCCATCTTAGTTAAATTGCTAATAAATTAGATTATCAGTGCCAAGTAACATGAATAATTAATCACAGAACTTGAATTTCAAACTGACGCAGAATTATATGTAATCATCTATGTTGTATCTATAAACACGTGTGTCCGTAATTATATATATAAGCATTTTAACTTTAAGTAAGGAATTTCATTAGTGTGGTAGTGTTGTTGTTTGATTCTGTTTTATTTCACATTTCTGCCAGCCTCTGTATCTATTTCCTCATAGACAATTAATGATAAGTCTATCAAAAATGTTAAAAGGAATCCCCTACTACCTGATATGCCTAATTGTGTAAACTGAGGCTCAGGTAGATGTTTTTCTAACCAATAAACAAAAAATTGATTCTGTACGTCAGTATCCATGGCTTACTACTCCAACAAATCGGGCAGAGAATTTTTTTTCACTTTTTATCACAAAAAATTGTGTCCAATTCCACTCTTGACACAGTACAATCAACCCCACAATCTAGTCTGTTGGCTTTTACTTCAGTGAACATTTTCATCTGCCTTTGAGATTGTTTAAATTGTGGTCATCAGGTTTGGTTCCTTTTACCACAGTAGTCAGGAAATGGAAATCACTCCCTAGAGATGCCTATTTCTCTCCTCAGCTGTAGAAGGAGCTGAGGCTGCCTGAGAAGTAGACATCGTTTTTTAGACACAGGACCACTGAATCACAACTGTTGCTTCTAGTGTTGGCCTAAGTTGATTTAGGGAAGTGTCTGTTTAAAATTTTAATTGTTATTTGGGTAGCAGGCAATAAACAAGTCACTGATCTGAAACAATGAATTACACAGGAGGATGCAAAAAAAACCAAAAGACTGGCAAAAGGCCTGAAATCAGAAGCCAAATAGACAGACAAGGGGGATAACTAATGACTAAGTGACAGCAGGCTTAAAGACAGCAGGTATGAAAATCTAGGGAGAAAAACATTAATTGCATTGGAAAACAGATAGGACTTTAAGACAGAATTTGGATTCGCATTCAAACACTCTATGGGTAAAACTAGGACATGTCAGAGGTTAGCATTTACTCCCTATTGGTAATGTTAAGGATTTTACCACAATGCAATTCATGCAGTATTCTTTTTCTTTCTTTTTTTTTTTTTTTTTTTTCTCCCTTTGTATGGATGAAAGTTCATTGCTATTTTTTCTTACAGTCTGATTTTTCAATTGAAATTTCTCCTTTTTTATGATCTACGATGACTTGGAGGGCTATTAAAGGCATGTTTTTCAAAGGCTCCTGGTGCATTGGTAAAATTACACCCACAGATAATCATAGTATTGTAGAATCAATGCCGTCTCTTGGACCCCAGCTAGGCTATTCTAAAGGGTGGGACGCTGGCATTTGGAGATTTACTCTAAATGCCCACGGCCTGCCAGATAACTTGTTTGATTGGTAGTGTTACACTTTGTCTGGACATATCCCAGAGATTCAAGCTGTGTCTTTGTTCATTAATCTTGCCTATGAGAGTCTAAATCCCCTGTCTTCCCTTCTATGACTTTATCGTATGTACAATTAAATCTGACTCTGTCCCTCTCTTCCTTTCCACATAACACTGTGAGCAACAATATCTAGTTTCCAATGTGTGTCTGTCTCATGCAAGTTAATAGTTATTGTTGCTAGAATTGCCTGTTGCAGAAGTCAAATGTTTAGACTAAGATTTATCCCAACAAGCTTTATGCACATAAAAGTCTGGTGTGTACTCTAATTTCTAATTGACAAAGAGATGGAAGTACCTCCGAAAGCGATTTATCCCACCTTGCATGCCTCTCTCCGGATGTGTTGAGTCACACTTGGGAAGTGGCTATTCCTTTCAATTTCCTCTAACTACATTGCTGTGGTTGAATATTATCATGACAGCGCTTACTGGGGGGAAAAGTCTTCTACAGGAAAATTGCCTGCCAGCTGGCAGTTGCACTGTGTTATAACAGATTGTCATACAGGAAAATGGAGCATTCTAGGACAGAGCAATATATTGCAAGCTCCAAGGGTTAACTGCACACCCTGTGTTGATGTTTGTAAGCAAAGTCTGTGTTGACTTTTGGGCTGAGCAAGACTTGAAGGATGAAGCCTATTAAAGAACCTAAAATTTTTCTGTGTCTGGTAAACTAGGAAGTCTACCTTCAGAAGGTACCAGCTTCCAGATTTTTGCTTTTGGGACTTTTGTGTGATTGTTGACTAGATTTCTTTTTTCTTTTTTTTTTTTTTTCCCTCTCTTTTATTTATTTTTTTTTTAAATACAATTAAGGGTATCCAGATTACTTTAACTTTGTTTCTGTGGAGAATGTTTTACACACTCCTTAAAGTGGGCACGTGGCAATTGAGAGAAATGTTTACATCATTATGACCTGACACTATAACTGTTGAGATAGAGGTGCAAAAAACTCAGATGCAGATATAAGCAATACTTAATTCCAAAGCTAATTTCTGCAAATATTAAATAGATAATGCAGACTTCACAATTTCAGAAGGGATAAAACAATCATTGTATCTGTAAAGAGAGTCTGAAATTATAAAACAATACTAAAATTCTAGAGGCAAGTTCACAGACAAGTAACAGTGTGGGCTCTTTCCAGGAAGGGAACTCAGCAGTGTTACAGAAACTGAGATTTCTGTCAGTGGTAAACCGATCATTGCCACATTGATCCTGTGTAAAATGCAGGGCACAGAAACCTGCAAGGCTGCAGTATGAAAATCTGATTTGTAAATGACTCTCTGTGTAACTAGAAAAAGTACAATCATGTTGTTGTGCAACATCATCACTACTACTGTGATATAAAAGCTGGATTAACAGGATTTACTCCTCTGAGGTCCAATAAGGTGCTCTTTCTGCATCCTGGACAATTTGAGTTTGGGCACTTACAGACTGGCCTGAAGAAGCACTTCTAAATTTTCTTCCATAAATTGTAAGTAGCTGTTTCTTAAACTCATATACACAAAGGATTAGGAGGACAGGGAATACAGTGTGTAAAAAAAAAAAAAAAAACAAAAACCACAACAAAGTAAACAAACTGCAAATGAGGATTTTAAAAAAGCTGTGGTTTAAAAAAAACCACCCTATCTATATTTACTGAATGAGATGTCCTTGTACTGTTTCCTGAAGCAATTGTAGAATGGATGCTCATCTTTACACCAACCACATGAGTGAGATTTTTCCTGGGAGGAAGAAGCTTTCTAACATTATGGAATGTTGGTCTCTCACAGAACCTCTCTTCCTTTGCCTGGATGCCCTGAAAGTGGTTCTGTAGACATGTGAACTTAGGAGAGAGATCAATATATCTGTAAATCTCCAGGGACAGAACTGATTTTGCTGAAAGTGTAGCTTTTAAGGGCATATTCAGTTATCTATGAATATAATTTTTTAGAATTACAAATTGTGGGTTTTATACGCTGACATTTGGGGCTCACAGGGCAATTCAATATCTGACAGAGATCCCCTAGTCCAAAGATAGTGAAAATCTAGGCAAAAACTAGTGACAGGGATAGCATTAATATTCCCAGCTTCTCCCATCCTCACAGACACAGAGATATATCGATGTGAGTCCAGGCAAAGAAATATGTTGCAGCCTATGGAAACAATCAACAACCATATATTTCACACATATTTTATAACATATGCCATACAGCATTTGTCACAGGCCCCTTGTGCTGTAGTCTGAGCACAAAGTAAAGGAAAAGGAAAATAAGGAAAATATATTAAACTTTCCAGCAGCTATTTTCTTGTGATTGTCTAGTCTCAGCCCAAGTCTCAATCAGATAAAACCCACCAAATTCTCCATTGATCAAAGTCTCTCCAAGAGGCATTGCTATATTCCACATTGATCTTCCATTGATTATGTGTTATTTAAACAGGGCTAAATTTAAACTAGCATATTCAGACAGATAATCAAGAACAGAACCAAGTTTATTGGGCCTTTTCATAAATTATGGTGAATTGAGGAACTTTGTTAACCAGTAAGCTGTATTCTTGTTAAAAATAAGCACAGAAATGGTGTCAAACTAGACACTGTAAGATGTTCCAAATGCACTTTGAATAACATAGCTCTTTTTCAATGTTAAAATCTTTTTTTAATATATTTTTATGAAGGCATTTATTTTTCCCATCAGAAAACTATGAGATAAAAAATGGATGTAGTACAATATACACAGAAAAATCGTGGAGTTAGACATCTCTTCTCCTTTACCTCTTCCATAAATATAAAGCATCAGATAATAGAAACCAATTCGTGTGATGTACTGTAAGTCAGGTGCTATTAGACTCAAAGGTGTTATCTGCCTTAGTAAATAGTTGCAATAATCTATAGCCTAATACACTGTAAACCGTGGTAATAGATAAGAAGCAGAAGTAGAATACCTCTTACAAATAGTCACTACTGTTTATTTAGGTTTTCAGGGAGCAACATGGAAAGATTTTTCTACCCCATCACATCCCAAGGAGTGATTTGCATTTCAACCAGTGCAAATTACGTAAAATAAGTAACTACTTAAAACAGCGTATCAAAGTAACAGTCTGGAGAAGTCGGAGTCTCTCAGAACTGTTTCCCTAATCACTCATCCTTTATGTCTAATAAATCAAAAATAAGGGGGAAGGGTATGACAAAAGTTGTTTTCTTTTCCTCTTATTACATTTGAGGGAAGAGGAACAACATAGTTAGACTCAGTTTCTAAACCAGATATCCACAGAGGGCAATACCAAGAGCTGGCTAATAGTGGAATTGGGACATTATGATTCAGTAGCCTTGTGGAAGCTTCTCCTGACACTGTATTGGCACACCAGGCATTTACCCTACATATCCAATATACTGACAAGTAAGAGAAGCACTAACAATGATTCACCTGGCAGAGGAGTAAAGCTGCTAGTGCAGCACACTTAAGCTAATTCTGATTTTTACAATTATACAAAGTTTTATAATATTTTAAAAAGTTTTCCACTTTCTGTAACCTGAACTGTTTCCATTTATTGACAGATGGAGGTCTAGTTTTCTAAGCATTTATAACACCAAGAACTGCTTTGCACAGAAACCACAAGTGTAACGGATATGTAACTAAAGTCTTTAAACACTTGATGATGTGTCTGGTTTTATCAGAGACAACCCAGTAATACTACAAAGTGTTGGAATCACTGAAAAAAAATTGCACAGGCCCAATCTTCAGGAACTCTTGTATATTTTATTTATGCATTGTTTTAATTATGCTTCCTTTTCACCACCTTAATTTCTTCTGTTTTCTCTGGTCTATTCAGTAAATTTGTGTTTATATCTCAGTTCCTCAATGTATAAATTTTTACAGTATGTGCTTTCCTGAAATTTAGGCAATTTTCATCAGTGGTTTCTCACTTGTAACAATTTGAAAATGAACAATGTTACACAGTTCTAGTACATTTCTTAGCTGTGGTCCTTTTTTATGAGTCCATTTTGATTTTCTTTAATATATTTCTAGATGTTTTGTACACTCATCTCTTACTGGTAATACTTATATCTTTCATATAGCTGAAATTAGGCTCACAAGCTAGCTATTTCCTGCATACTAGATTATTTTTTTCAAAGTGTGTCCCGTGCTTAGTGTAACGTTACTGAGGATACCCGTGAGGAAAATAGCAAGAGTTTAATATATTGAAGTATGGTATCACTTATCTGGGGGGTCACAGACATGGCTATAGAAAAGAAGGAGTACATATGGATTGAATTCAATAAAAAGAGAGGGAAAAAAATTACAAGAAAATGATTTTTTCTTTTTATTATTTGTAAGTTCCAAGTGACAGGAAACAGCATTTTCACTATAATTCTGTTCCATGATATTTCGCAGAATGTTTAATTATTAAGGATGCACAACATCTCTTAACATAGAAACTTTCGTCCTACCCTTACTCAAGACAGAAAACAGATTCTGCTGAGGTTTTGACACATTCACTTCACTTTTGTATAATGATTTTAAAAATATCACTTTTAATTATCCATTTAATTACGTGGGGGTTTTTTTCCTCAAGTAGGGATACATGGTTGTGACAAGAAAAGACAAAATACCACAGAAAACGCTAATTAAAACACTCTGATAGGAAAAGGTAAAAGCCCACCATTATTTCTGCTTGCTTTTCTAAGTCAAGTTTCCAAATCCAAAAAGAAATCAGGCAAGTCACTGAAAATCCACTTTGTTATAGAGGTAGGTGAGTGAACCTGCAGCCGTCTTCCTTGTTAATTGGCCAATAATGCTGTTGGCCACTTTCTTGATAGTGGCCTTAACCTCTTTTTGTGTAATTCTCATGAAACCACATTTGGTCTAACTTTGGTGAGTATTGCATTAGGATTTCTCAGGAAGTTTAACTGTGTTTAATTGTCTACAAGACTTTCTTCTGAAACTGAGCCAGTAAGTGAAGAGAATACTTTCAGTGTCATGATATGGTTTATACATCACTGTTTCAGAGGATTTAAGCTGATCGTTCTTTTCTGGTTACATTCGATTTTAATAATGGTTGTTTGCTGCTTTTAAGAAACAACATTAGTGATGTTTTAGTACAACAAGAACATCCCAAACCTATGTGAAGTGCTATGAAACATGGGTTGAGCAGTATGCTCTGAGCTGCGCCACTCTTCACTAACCACCTTGGAACCATTTAAAATATCCATTATAGTATGCAATACCAGTAACTCAAGATGGTTAACCAAAAATCTTCATAAAAGAGAGAGGGAATTAGGTGTTATGCAATTTTTCTGTGATCATGTACTCCCCAAAAATTTTGAAACTTTGTCACCTTCTTTCCCTTTCCAGCTTTGGCTATTTTTCCTCTGACCCCTTTGGAACATGAGCTCTTCCTCCCTCCCTCCCTCCCTCCCTCCCTCCCTCCCTCCCTCTCCCCTTTCCTTCCTTCCTTCCTTCCTTCCTTCCTTCCTTCCTTCCTTCCTTCCTTCCTTCCTTCCTTCCTTCCTTCCTCCCTCCCTCCCTCCCTGCCTCCCTTCTTTTTTGTTCTGTTTTACTTTTAAATATGCAGTCCTCCAGCTACTTTTATGGAGCATGCAGCACAGACTTTTCCATGCCCACAGGTAAGCCGCAGAATGAATCAGGACTAAATTTTCAGGTGATGTTATTACATGACTGTCTATCCTTCCACCAGCCCTCATAAATGCTTGAAAATGGGCCTTATAAGGACTAAATAGGCAGTTGAAATACTCATACAATTAATGGCTATATTATTCTCTTATGGTGACACTACACAGAAATTGCTTATTTCCTGCATTTTTTATTAAATTAAAAAAAAAAAAAAAAGAAAGGGAATGGAAATGGCCAAACTGCTCATACTAACCATCACTGAATTCATTCCATCAGCAGAATCTGCAAGGGTAACATAGAAATGAAAGCCTTCATCATCTTTCCACTTATTTTTTCTTATATTTTCTGAAAGCCTCATCAGTTCATTTTGATTTAGATTTGGCAATCGTCACTAAGCTTTTTAGGAAAAATCAGTTTATATAGGAAGCAATCATGCAATTTGCCAGCATTTCATCTAGCAGGTGAGCTGATACATAGAGATAGCCAACAGTTATTGAGTGCAGTGAGGTTGCAGTGGTGGGCAGAGAAACTAAAAAAACAATGAATACAGTGAGCAGATGGGATGGTAAGTTTCCCACACAGGTCAAGCAAGACAACTAATCTTGTCAAAAAGCTTCTTTGCAATTATTAAGATGATCTCTGTATTTGACTGCTAATTTCGCTAATGACATTCACCCTACATTACCAAAATAGGGAGGCCAACATAAACACACAACCCAAATCCGTATGTAATCCCCTAAATAATCACAATTTGCATTTTAGTCTTTTTAAGAGGTACTAATTCACTGGTTTGAGTGGATTAAGTCTTTGTTGAGTAGTAGAGTGTGGGCTGCTGTAGTCTTCTCTTTCTGCTCCTTGATGCCCACTTTTCCTAGCTGCTTGCACATGTTTAATAGAGACTGATTCACTTACGATTTCTGACTTCAGTTTATTACCTTTGCCAGGAAGATGAAAATGAAAGGCAAATTCATTCAAGCAGATGTGAATGTTTTTTAAAAGAAAATGTCAGTCTTCCTTTTTTTGCCCCACTTTCTGGTCCCAAACCATAGATTAGCAGAAAATCTTCAGGAAACCCCAGGGAAATTAGATTAAAATATTTATAAGTGAGCTAGTATAATCTTTTGATTTGGAGATAACTGGAAAGATATTCCTGTTATTTTTACCCTATAACATGGAATATCCTTACAGTGACAACTACTTCATATTCAGCAAAAAAGCAGTCTTAGCAGATGATGGGATTTGCAGACAGTGGCCACATCTAAGTATTTTATGTTAATGTGCCACTGGACTGAGTTTCTCTATTTTGCTGAAGACGTCAAGCCTGATTTTTAATATATAAATTATGCATATAAAAATAATGAAATTGCTTGAGTATCTCTTCTGAAAAACTTTTTAAAATAAACTGTTGTTGTTGTTAGCAACCTTCTATGTTTTCCTATTTCTAATTTTGGTTTTGGAGGTGAAATGTTGAATTGTGTTCGTGTCTTCATTAGCATCTGCTGTGCAGTGATAGTGTGTCATCTGCTTTAGAGAAAGGCTTGACGCATGTGGCCTTGCTTGAAAAACTTGTAAAGTTGATAGCCAAAATGAACAGCTGATGTGTGAACACAAGAAATAACATCAGAGCTAAGGAGTCAGAGACTAGTAGTTTTTCTCTCTCTTTAAGGAGAAAAAAAGAAAAATAAGTCTACTCTTATAGTTTCTAGACATTCTTTTAAGGATGGGATTGAGGAAAAAAGGGCATTGAAATTATTCACCATCAATGACTAAAGCAAAATCTAGTTAAAGTGGCCTGAGCCTTCACAAGATAAATTTTAAAGTTAATTGTTCCAGCTTAGGTCATATTATATTCATGTAACTGATACAGGTGATCCCAGCACACTATTTACCTTACCACCCTGAATAATCCTCTTTCTCCCTAGTAGCATTGTTGTTCCTGTATCATGAAAAAAAGTAAAATTTAAAAAGTAAAAGCTGTCTTGGGTTTGAAAATAAATTATTAAATAAATAATTACTTTTAATAACCGTTATAAATCATCACAGATTTTGATCTACTTTGCATGACTGATGGGAGAATCAGACCAATTGTTTTTGCACTTTAAAAAGGGCAGTGGTTTCATTTTCATGAGCAAAATAGAAGGATTCCTAGGAAGCAGCTGGTTTTATTTATTTGTGAGTGTTACTGGTGAGGCACAAGAAACTATACAAATGTTGCAGGGTAAACCAACCTGATGGATTGCTAGTGTAGAGTGCCCTTAATGTGAGATGTTCAGCTTTGCATCTCCCCCGCTCATATGTTACCACTAACTTGGTTTTATGCTTCATTATTAATCTGTAAACTGTCTGCAGAACAACAGGAGACGAATGTCCAGGCTGAAATGGGCGGGGGTAGTCATTGATCAAACTGCTCAAGACAGTTCCCATCGATTTTTTGGAGATATGCATCCCTACATGTCTGCAATAATATGTGAATGAGTTTTGCAATTTAAAAAAATAAATCCCATGTGTTTGGGGTTTTTTTTAGAAGGCAGAAGATTTTGTAACATTATATATATATATATATATGGGTTTGTTGGTTACATTGACATTAGTACGTTCTGGGGACTAGACTGCTAAGAGCTTTTTAATTGTGGATAAGAAAAACCTGATCAGAATAGTGACATTAGCTTTTGTGGGTGTGTAATTTAGATGACTGTTCTCATGTCTCTAAAAAGAAGCTTCCAAAGACCAGCAGTTTATTTTGATGGTGCAAATAGTTTGACTCAGTGATTTGAATAAATGAGCTATATAACTCATCAACCTCTATGTCTGTGAAAATTTGTACATTGTACGGCTAGACATTGACACGAATAGGTGTGGTTTTCTCCTGACAATATATTGTCTTTATCAGGAAAGAAAAATCTCCAAAATTCAAGAATCTGCTGAGAGATTCTCCAACTATTATCTTCACCTTAAAAAAAAACAACAAACAAACAAAAAAAAAAAAACAAACCCAAAGCAAACCAAGACATAACATTAAGCCTGCACAATTTAGCTGTAAAACTCTGAGGGGAAATTATTTCTTTCTGATCCTGTTGCATTCCATCTCCAGGAAGTAGACTGAGATTTCTAACAAGATATTGGCTGAAATATGGAAATATAAATGAAAAAATAAAAGAAATTTAAAGACCCTATGCAATGACTGAAAAGTGTACTGAATTTGGCTTAAAAGATGTCCAGGTTGTTTTCAGTAGAGAGAGATTTATGTACACACACAAACACACTTAGACATAATATGATGAATTATTGTGAGTTAACATGGGAGATTAATTTTGGTGGAAAAAAAAAAACACATTGAATGAGATTAATTAATTTTGTGATACTGTTCATTTCTGCCTCTTGTCAAGGTATGATTGGGGATTTGATACAAAGCTGGAACAGGAAAAGCTAAATATTTTTCATCAAACATTCATGACTTGCCTTGTCATATGCTGCACCTTCAAATTCTGAGGAATGAAGAATATTAATTCCTGGTAGAGATGGTAACTGGTGCCTTTGCACTTTTGCAAAGTTTCTCCAGTCTACTCCAGATCAAGCATGAACAGATTACACTTTCTTATAAGGAATTCACATTTATGCTTTTTCACCATTTCTACCATCTGAAACAAAGACAATTTAAGTAGAAGAGTATGGAGAACTATATAAGAACTTAGTGCCATGGAAGAAAACTATAATCTAAAGACTATTTGTCATGAATGGGTTGGTGTCGTTTTGGCTGTGGTGTGTGGTTTGTGTGGGGTTTTTTGCTTGTTTGTGGTTTTTTATTGTTTGTTTGTTTTGTTTTGTTTTGTTTTTTCATTGGTTGGACTAGATGATCTTAAAAGGTCCCTTCCAACTTAGGTGATTCTGTGATTCTGTGAATCATACAAACAATAAAGAGGAATATTGGATGTGTTGATGTTATGATGCCACTTCCATCTTCCATTTCTTCCTTTTCAGCAGCTCTGTTAATTCAAATCTTACTGGAAAGAAAGATTTCAGCTTTGCCTTGCAGCATCGATCTGAAGCACAGTTGAACAAGTTATTAAAACATACAGTGTTCTGAGCCAAAGAAATAATCAAAATTCCAATTAATGCTGTGGCAGCATTACACTATTGTGATAGTAACAGTGGCATGAAAGTTTACATCAAAAGCCTTGTTAGGAAGTGCCAGTCTAAAAGCAATCAAATCCCTGGGAAAGCATTCAGAAGTTCAAAAGAAACTAATGAAAGAGCCCTTTAGGATATAATTTCATTGACAGTTATTCTTAGTTAATAGAGGCAACCCAACCAGGGTCTTCTGTTACAAGGAAGCTCAGCGGTTAAAACAAATGTATTAGAGCAATAGTGCTCAGATTAACAGAAGCAAGGAGGTACTGTGTAGCAACATCAAAGCACAAATTTGTGCTTGTGAAAAGTAAATCCACAAACCAGTAACATTAGGAAGATTCTGAAAAGATTCTATTTGGACTGGAAATATGCGTAGGTATCAGGTTCATAATACATAGAAGAGAAGACTTCCAGGCTCTGACTAAGTTTTTAAATGATTAGTTGAATGCTCCTTAATTTGTGACCTGTGTATAGTATGTTGCTTGAAAGACCCTCTGATCTGTCTTGAAGGCACAAAGGGAGAAAAAATACCAACAACAAATAAAGCAAGCTAGATAAGCATATTCTGATGTTGGTCAGTGCTAGATTTCATGTGATTTCCATCATAAAGTTAAGGAATGTGCACTAAAAGCTTTCCTATTGTATGCCTGAGTGGGGGGGTTGGGGGGGGGGGGGGATTGGTGGGGAACTGGATTGTTGTTGATTACGATTTGAAAGCAGCTGAAATCCCAGAAGAAAAGCTGTACTTTCACAGCATTCCAGGAAAAGATAGGAGGTTTGTCATAAAGATGTGTATTCTCATGAGAGTTCTTCTGCTTGCATGAAGGGAAGAAAAAAACCCACACAAGATCAGAAAGTGATTCCAGTATCTCCAGTATCTGTAAGCTGCCAAATTCAAACTGAGATACGAGTCTTGATTTGCAATCTAACATAAAACTTAATCCTCATTTTCAGTGAAACATAGACTCAGTGGTCAAATTTTGAAAGCTTGGATGACTAAAATCAAGTGAATGAGACACACTGAAATAATCATCGGTCATGTCCCCAATATACGCAATGCAGTCCTGTCAAAGCAAAATCAGGGGAAAAGAAAAAAAAAAAAGAATAAGAGATCTGAAATAGCATCTGAAAGCAGAAAAGAGAGTTAGTCTTGGGAACAAAGAGGTGGGGGGTGAGGGGGAGCTAAGAGATTCCTGCACATCCAGGTAATGTTCTTTTGATCTTCTCTGACTCCTGTATTTCACGTTCATCATTAATGCCTGCACAGAGGGGAGGAAGGAAGAAAAATCAGTTAATGAGTTACACATGTACTTTGATCAGTATTGCTTTTTTTCTTTTTCAAGTTGTTTGCCAAAGTGCTAACAGACGAGAGGGAGGGTTTAATTTATGGCAATTGTTCAGTCAAGCACATTCTCAGGAATGTTTCCATAATCTCTAAATTTAATCCTGTACTTCTCGAATGATAAATTAAAGGTGATTTGGATTTGATTTTACTTCCACATTATCAAAGTTTTCTTCCTGGTAGAATTTCTGCACTTCTATGTCCTCAATGTCAAGACACTGTATACAGCTATTTAAATAGTACATTTTTGCAGGTGATGAGAACAAAGTCTAGAGAGATAAATGGTGAGTCACTTGAAAAGTTAGAATTAGATTTAGAAATCTCCTGTTTAGTGCTCAGATGTTGACATTCCACAGAGGGGAAAAACTTTCCCTGCTCTTTCCAGCACCCGTTGGTGCTACATGAGGTCCCTTGTGAAGTGACATAGTGCCTGTCATGCAGATAGGGTCCACATCACCGTCTTCAGTTTATTATATTCTTTCTTTACCACTCAACATGAGAGAGAAAAGAAAAGAGCGTGACAATACTTCTGTGAAAGAGGTAGGATCTTTTATCTCAGATATTCTGCTGGAGTGAGCCATTTTTAGGCTAGTGTTGACATTGAAATAGAGATATAACCTAAAGAGGGACGTGGCTGTACCTATTCAGTTCACATTTGGAAGAGGAAGGAGAGTGATACACCATCAAATCCCACAAGCATGCAAAGCTCTGGTTTTGTCCTACTCCAACTCTGCAGACAGAGATCTGATCAATTTGTGAGATGAGAAAAGGGTCATTTCCCTTCACGTCCCAGCTGGGGAAAGCATTTGAAAGCAGGGTTGTGTGTTAACTGTGACAAGTCTCTATAGGAACTTTTACTGGAACTTAAAAATGTGCCTTGTAATAGCCTTAGACAGCAGTCAGTAAGGGTCTGGCTTTATGATCCTTTTCCTCTCCATCACAGAGTCCCAAGACACCTGTCCATTGAGTTCCCCACATCCACTATAACTAATGAGGTTGTGGAACACAAGAGAACAGCATAGGTCACTCACTACCAACAGCATGACAAGTGTTGGTCTTGTATAAATTACCTTGTAGACGTGTTTTGTAGAATATTTCATTATTTTGCGTGGCAGCTTCAATAGCAGCAGTATGGGACACATCTCCCATTAGTAGCATACAATATATTTTCTTGTCAGTTAATCTTGAAAGCTGGCTGCCGTTCCTCAAAGGCCTGGATCTTTCATTTCCTTCTAATAAATACTTCACACTAAATGTACTATTGCTAGAAAGATGTCAGTAATCGAATGATTATCATCACATTTTCCTTGTGCCCTATGATAAAAATATTTTCTGTAGTGGATGCAAAAGGAGAGTGAGAGAGGTGACGGGAGTAAAATAAGGAAAGCAGATCAAATCAAGTGTTAGACAAATAGCCCCCTGAACAGCTAGAACTGTAGACAATTCAAAGACTGGAAGGCTTTAAGAACTGAAAGAAAACTGAGAATATGTTTCGGTGGCAACAACAACAAAAAAATATCCGAAGAACACAAGTATGCAAAATATTAACATCTTCTTGAATAGTTTGTGAATCTTCTATGGTACTTACTCTGTTGTCCGTATTTTATAACCTTTCTGTGTATGTAAAGTGTGAGTATTTAAACCTGGCTTACTTCACAGAATCACAGAATTGTGGTGGTTGGAAGGGACCTCAGAGATCATCGAGTCCAACCACAAAAAAAAAAAAACA
>JAOQGH010000019.1:5895539-5905691 GCA_025769975.1 Gallinago jamesoni | reverse complement strand
TTGAAGCCATTGCCCCTTGTCCTATCGTCTGTCACTTGGGAGAAGAGACCAACCCCTGCCTCTCTACAGCTTCCTTTACTTATGCACTTTAAAAGACAGTTATTAGAGACCTGGCTCTGGTAAATTGTTGCTATGAATTTTTTGGTAACATATATGTGTAGGCCAGAGCAATGACCCACTACTTCTTTTACTTCATTACCTTTTGCAGCTCCTTACAAAGAATTAGCCATTTTAGATATGTTGTGTATGTTTCAGTTTCATGTTGCATGCAGAAAAAAAGCACAGCAACAGCTTGCATTATATTTATTCCAAGCAATTATGATGCAGCTGCCATATGAGTATTGAGAACACAGACTTGCTAAAAATTAAAGCGAATGAAGGAAAATAAAAAGAACTCCTACATAAATGATTGTGAGGAGGTGGTGAGTGGAGGAGCAAGAAAGGACAGGCTTAGGGTGATTTTTTTGCTTTTTGCTTAAAACTTTTTGAAGAACACACATTCATGCAGGTTTCTAAAGAAATGTATCTACAGATCACTTACTCTGCAAAGTAAGATTTCAGCTGATGGCTTATTATTGACCGAATCCTGGTTTTCCACCTATTCTCTAGGAAGGAGTGCAGTTATGACCTTCTCAGCCTCAAACTCTCAAAGGTTCCAGAGAGACAGCTCTCCCTCAGTTATGGCAAAGAACCAAAACTAAGCAACTTAATCCCTTTACAAGCCAACTCCTGTGACTTGCAGATTTCTAGCATGGCCATCTATCTCAGTGCATGTCACCATCCCTTCAAGCTAATGTGTGAAATGAACCCTGGTGCTTCCGGGGGAGGATGATACTGTGTTTGGGTTTCAACTCTTTCACAGACTGAGAAAATCACTTAGCCTTTCTTTATCCTTGATGATGGAGATAAAATCTATTATTACTTTTACACGCTTTCTCACCTATATCATGTTTATACACATTCTTAGGCAGAGCTTCTTATCGGTGATAAAATGGTATTTTGTGAATGGGGCCAATTCTAGTGTCAGAGGTCCTTAGCGTACAGATATGAATGAGAGAATGAGGTGAACAGGGGTATTTGGCACATACCAGGCCTCAGAAATTCAGAAGCTGCTCAACTGGAGAGTTTTTACGTATTTCTTGAGCCCTTAAAGCCCACTGGTAGATTTAAGGAAAATAAAACTGAAAATTCAATCTGGTCTAACATATCTGCCCGTCGATCTGTGTGCTGGTTTTGCATTACGTTCATATCACAGTATCTGAACAGTTTCCAAAAAAAACCAAATAAAATCAATAACAGTGGTGTTATCTCTCCCTGCCCATGATGGCTTTTCTCCTTTTCACTCCTTCTCGTAGGCTGTCTCTGAGTTTGCCACCTCAGTGCTGTGAATGCCAGCACTGCCCGTTAGCTGGCTCTTCTGAGGAAAGGGAGGCATTTCACTTGAAATCAAAAGGCCCAACAAGTGCAATTTTTCCGTTATGTCACCACCGCTGTCTACTCTGCTGAGATGCAAAACGCTGACTTCCCCACGCACGTGGTGGTTTTGATGGTTTTTGATGGTGTTTTTATTTTGGTGACCCTTTTTTTCCCAACAGGAGGTCTGCATTCCACTGGGGAATGTGTCCTCCTCTCCTCGGGAAGAGGACAACCAACCAACATTTACATCTGGGGTTTACACCACTCTGGGGAGGGGTTTATCTGCTCAGTCTGGCTTCTGGCACCTGTTGAGCCTTGTAAGTTCTTGTATTTTTTTTACTCTTTTTTTTCTTTTTTTTTTTTGCTAGGCTCTCCTGACTTTTGCATTCTCTCTGTGTGTGACGAGGGCGGTTGTGTGAGTTGCTCAGAGAATAATTATCCTTGCTGAGACCTGAGGAGGCAATTCATCATGTCAGACTAACAATGGCTGCAGATAGCACAAGGAAGCCTACATAACCAAGAACTGAAAACTAAATACAGAGTGCACTGAATTTCCCTGGTGAATACAGAATTTGGGGTCATTATCCCACATTTTTGCTGAATATGAGTGGACATATTTTGAGGCTAACAGATGCATCATTTTGGCTTTATTTCCATCTGCCAGGCAAACAGAGGATTTATGACTATTTCACAGAGCCCAGCAAGCAATGCTATGAATAGTATCAAATAGGGTTTTTTTGCTAAATTCTGCTTGCCTTGGGTGTATGTGTAATTATCTCTTCTGATACGCTGCATATTAAGTCATATTTATTTTTATTGTGATGTGCAATTGTACATTCCTGTTCCATTTATTGGCACCTTGCAGATAGATGGCAATTTTGTATAAATTTGTTTTTTGTTCCAGAGGAAAGCTGCAGTCTTCTCTGACTGTGCAGAGCTGGGCAAATAAACTTAATTTGGAGATCTTGTGATGGGTTTTCCTCCTTTCAAACCTCCTTTCCTGGTGTATAGCGGGAATACCCACACCAGCAACACGCCTACTTTTGTGTATTTCAAGTTCCCTATTTTGCAGTCTGCTGAACTCAGTGGGGGGCATTTTCTATAAGCTGAGAGCATTTTGTTTTGGTCTACGTAGAAAATGGGTTTGAATTAGTTCAGTATAACTGATAGCACTAGAAAGAATGTAAGCCAAGCCCTGCCAGACATCTCCTTTTTTAAAGTCATCTAGGACATACATACACACACATATGTAATTTGTGATTTTTTTGACCGTTTGTTTTTTTTTTTTTTTTTTTTTTTTACTAGAGCTTTGATAATTTTGCAGAGAAAAGCAGATTTCATAGATGTTTTCAGCCAGATTTTCTAGGACTAAATTCTTCTTTGTGAATAAGAAGCCACTGTGGGTAAATCAACATGGAAATATGAAAAGGGAAACTGTTGTGAGATAAATTAGACCTCTTTTTCTGATTTGACTGCATTTTAGTTAGAAAAAGGAATTATGAAATTAAAAAAAAATATAATGAAAGAAATTTGTAATTTTCTGATTATTAATTTAAGGTTGGACCTTTAAAGATTTTAACTCAGAAGAATCTTATTTCAAATGTTCTCATAAGCTATTAATAGAAGTCAGGTCAGGCCTTTTCTGTCTTTTTACAGGATAAAGAATATTTTCACTCTTTTTACAGAACAAAGACAGAAAGGCAAAGAAAATTTTTCAAAACCTTACTGTGAAAAAATTTAAGATGGATTTTGAACAAAACCTTTTTTTTCACCTATTATCAAATGCAAACAGTATAAACACTGCAGGAAATAAAGCCAGTCTCAAAATACCTGTAGCAATGGCCCCGATAAGTTCAATAGGGGAAAGCTAAAATACAAAGTGGATTTAAGATTGAAAAAATAATACCTGTGCAATAATACTTGGGATGTTGTGCATGTGAATGAGAATGTGCCCTTGGAAAAGTCTCGTGACAGGAAAAAGAATTTCTCTATCCTCTGTGTGCATCAGTAGCCACCTGGGTGAATCATTCTCTAAGGGTCAGGTTGTAACATAGATTATCAGCTCATGAAAGAGAGAAGACATGTCAGAGATCTCTCACACTCCTCTGCAGGGTTTGAAGAAGAAATGTGAGGTCTTGGCTCCATCTCCTCTCCTTGCTACCCAACTCAGGGTGCTGACTAGGCTGTAACTCACTATAAATCACTAAACCACAGAGAAAAAAATTAAAGTGATGCCTTAGGGAGGGACCTACAAAGCACAGCTTTGTATGTTACACTTTAAGACTGTACCTAACACTTCTGTCAGTCCCCCTAGGGTTTTTCAGTATTATCACCTCAAAGCTTGTTGAGTCAAGACATCATGCCAAGGAGCAGACAGTTGTGACAGCCTCCATTTTTGGCTTGGTTAACATGGGAGCCTTCAAAATTCTGCAATTTTCCAAAGCTCGATCTGTAGATTCACACCGTTTAACAGCTCCTTTACTTCTTGCTGAACTGAGAGACCTCTGTGCCAGCTGGTCAGAAATCATTTATCTGGAATTCACACTGGTTTTCATCTTTTGCAAGATTTTTTTATTCTGTCGCTTGGGGAGTTTGAGAGATTAGAGTATGAGTCTTCATAAAACAAAATCGGACACGGTCAGATACTGGAATCATTTTTCTTTAGAAACACAAAAAAGTCCTGGAAAGCTGCAGGCTTCTGAACCCTGCCTAGCTTGCTGAGTGGCTCCTGATATCCCGGCCACCATGCAGCTACCTATGGGCCAAGCAGGACCAAGGTATAACCATTTGGCTCCAGATACTCTTGCAGAGCAAACAACAGATTCCCCCAGACCTTTCTAATGTTTGCCAGAATTATTTCAGATGGAGTGAACCATGTCCCTCTTTATGCAAAAAAGTTGGGTTTGGAAGTGGAAAACAAGTAGATAGCCTCAGTCATAAGTTAGGATGTAGGGAGATGTATGTATCACTTACTATCAGTGACTTATGAATGGACAATCTTCGGTCAGTGAAGCAGCAGCTGTTACGTCTGTCAAACACATTATTTGGGATTTGGTTTAGAGTGAGAAGGGAGTGGCAAAATATAAACAAATTGATACTAATGTGGAATGAAATTTTAAGAAAATTACATTTTTATAACAAAATAAAATTAATGTCTATAATACTTCAAGACCCCTTCAAGACTTCTGAAATTGCCAGCACAGTGTGAAAATCACGATGACTTCTGTGATGTTTCTACTTAGCTGTGATGCAGAAAATGCAACTTCAGTCTTTCTTTGGTGTTTTCAACACCCCCAGATTAGAGAAGTTAATGGTCAGTTGTAATTCTGATATGAAATTATATTCAAACGTTTTCAAAATTCACAAACCTGGGTAATATTTTCAGTTTCTCCCAACAGAGAGTAATTTTGGAAACTCAAGATGGTGCCCAAATAATAAATTAGAAATGGAATTGAAGCACTTGTTTCTTAATTCATGCTCCATAGTCCTTGTTGTAAACTAGGCCCTATGAATGTCATACAATCATAGAATGGTTCAGGTTGGAAGGGATCTTAAAGATCATCAAGTTCCAAAAGGAATCACAGAATAGTTTGGACTGGAAGGGACCTTTAAAGGTCATCTAGTCCAACCTCCCCTGCAATGAGCAGGGACACCTTCAACTAGATCAGGTTGGTCAGAGCCTGGTCCAACCTGACCATGAATGTTTCCAGGGATGGGACATCTACCACCTTTCTCAGAAAACTGTGCCAGTGTTTCACCACCGTCATGGTAAAAAACTGGAGTTTAGGCCAACAAAATAGGCAAACAAAGCACGATCATTGCTATTTTACAGCTGGGGAAATTGGGAAAGCAAGAAGTTCAGGGACTTATCTAAAGCTGTGGAGGTACCAGCAGTGAAGAGAGAAATGTCAGTTTCATAAAACCAAGTCTTATTTACCAGGCAGTCCTTCCTCAAGACTGTAGGAGCCGCATTTAATTGATGAGCTGATTTAGGATGAAGCAGAGTTTGCCATCAATTACAGAGCAACATTATTGTGTCTAACTTTGTTAAGCCCTGGAATGAACCAAAGGTCCGGCAGGGCCAAAAGGGCCCCAGTCAATTCTGCTAACTGTGTGATTCTTAAACAGAGCTGAATTCTCCTAAACTGTATTTATGCTAAATTCCATGGCATCTGATGACCTCAATTAAAACCTTTCAGAGGAAACCAGAGGTGCCAGCAAGGCCCTGCAAGATGAATGTCTATGGCTTTCTCCTGTTAACTGCTGATATAAACTTGGCAATTTTAAAGAAGATTTCATAGTGATTCTGCTACTGTTTTTATCGAAGGTGTCAGAATGCCAGTAGTGATAATGTCTCACTGAACACGTAGCTTGCTTTTTCTTGTCCCTTCCCTAAAGCACATAATAGACATTATTAGCATCTAGATAAATCTTCTTTTATGGTGCATTTGGTCACAGAGAAGAATAAATTTGTGTATTCGTATTATTTCTGTTGTGAACATGGAGAAAGGGCATGAACTTTTGCAAATTTACTGGTCTTTCTTGTACAAACCAGTAATTACCCAGAAGCATTTCTTAAGGATGCACCCAGTTCAGCAAACAAGGGGAAAACCAGTGTGTTATTGGCTATAAACTACCTGTATAACATAACTTTTAGGGTACAAAGAACTACACAGAAAAATTCCAGGTACAAACAGTAGCACCAAGACCCCCACATAATTCTCATAAAACTGAACAAATGTACATGCAAGAATGGGAAAATAAAAGGGAAGAAGCTTAGAGTCCCTGAATATTGCCTTCTTGAAAAGATAAAAGCATACATCTGTTGTTCCTCAGTTGATTTAAAGTTTTCAGCTGAAACTTTTTTAGTTAATAAATATTTAAGCCCTGCCAAGAAGTCTAGAAATTTCTCTGTTTAAATTTGAATAGGAAATCACACAGAAAAGACCACATAAGTCTTTATTTCATTTGGTTTATATTCAAATCAGGACTTCTTGAAGGTTCAAAAAATATTTTCATTATTTTAATTGCAAAGAATGATATTTGAAAATTTCTTGATGCTTGTGGTAAGCAAAAGCCTGGTAAATTACCTACCATGGCATGGATGGATTCAGTAATGATGGGATTAAAAAATGCAGTGCCTAGGAGAATATATTTTTAATTGCATTTCTGTTGAATATATTTAGGACCTGAAAATTAATTGTCTAATTAGGATGAATTTTTTTAGGCATGTTTTTTACTGGACTGACCCACAACATAAATATATTGTGGTTGAACATAGGATCTGCCTGAACAATTTTAAATCCCCGCAATCGCAAGTATGCAGCAACTTCAGTCTCAAATTGTTCATTTAATGTTAATCACAGCCATTGTAACATGGAGCCAGCCGGCTCTAAGGGACATGACCTTATCACAGTGGACAGATGGCAAAAAATTTTCAAGCCGTGTTAAACCTTTTTCTTCAATACTTTTTTGTTCTTAGCATATTTATTGCTGACACCATATATCAGTGTTATAGCTTCTGTTCAGGTGAATACGATCAGTTGGCAGTAATAGGTTCAGCTCTGGGAACCTTTCAGCCATTGCTTTTTGAGCTGTTTCTGTAAACTCACCGTCTGGAAGAAACAAGGACAAAAACAAGAAAAGGAGGGAGAGAGGCTTTTGGAAACCCTTCAGCTTGGCTTAATTCCCATGCAGAGAGCAGAATAAATTAATGCAGACACCATCTTTTCCTGGCTCGGATGTCATATTTTCTCATGATTGGAAAGATCAGTGGCAGCACAGGATGCACGGAAGAGAGAGGGGGAAGCAGAAAATGCAAGAGGAAAAAATATATTTGAAAATTTTAAACTCAGCTCCAGCAGTATTTGTTAAATGTCTCATGCATTTGTAAGAGAGCTATGTTTCCCCGCATTAGTGCTGAGGCTCCTCTGGTGTCTGTCATCTCAGTGAAAGAGTCAAATATGGTTTGAAGACACAGTAGGAAACATGCCTTAAATGCCTTTGGAATTGTATCATATGACTTTATGAATGCTCTGCATAACTCTGCAAGCTACGAATGTACTTTATGTCTGTCAAATCTTCTATTCCCTTGCTTTTTCCACATCTTTCCTCTGTTCTTGAAGAGGAGAATAATATAGACAGCTTTTCATTATATTTTTGGGGTGAAGAATTATCCCTGCCCAGTTCAAGTTCACCAAGTCCAGGAAGGGCTTTTTAGGTCCAGTAGCACTTTTGTCTTCCACAGGCAAGTGTCCTCAAAATGTAACTAAAGATTTTTTAAAGGGATTTTTCTCTGTGCCAAAAACAAGCTCAGCTGCAAGTACTCTTATTTCCTATCTGGTAAATACCTTGGCTGAGATAACCTGATACGCATCAGACATATGTTCTGCCTGAGAAATGTGAGTATCAGTAGGAAAAAATAAGTGCATCCCACCCAGAAAGTCATCACTCAGAGGTCCTAATAGCAGATTTACTGGGGTGAAGATGGAAGGAGGTGCGAGAATCGTCTCTCTCAGCAGTGAGGAGCACTCATCCCTGATAAGTAGCATCCCTGTGAAGTTGTGCGCTTGCAAATGCATCAAACTGCGAGTGCACAGCACGTGTTCTGGGCTGAGAGGCTCCCAGTAATTAAGTTGTATGTTCAATTAAACCTAATGCCCCAATAACTTTGTGAAATGCAAGGGCCCACAGAGGCAGGAAGGAACAAAATCCTCAGGCTCCCTTTACTGGCCAATAAACCTACTATAAATGTCCCTGACTGGAGGCCCAGATCTTTATATATAGCTGCAAAGCTGGTTTCTATTGGTTTCAGATTCAATCATGAAAACTCTAGTGCTCCTGTGCCGCTTGGGAAAGGAAGTGGAGGGCAGCTGTTACATTCGAGGAGTCAGAGACCAACTTTCAATCTTAATTTTAAGCAGTTTTTAGTTCCTTAAGGCCTTTCAAAAATAGACAGGGAAAAATTGGGAAAAAAAAATATTGACAGTTATGCCAGTATGTTCTACTATTTAGAAAGCTCTCTCACTGAGGGCTCCTGAAGAGTTCACTGGGCTGAATCTGCAGAGCATGTGAGTTCTTCTCCCTTAACTTTAGTCCTCTAAAAAATAGGACATTTGACGGAGTGGCTGACTGCAACAACAACTGAAGTACCTGTTTCAAAATAAAAATCTACTAATTAGGAAGATGAACCTACTGGATATATTACCTGTAAAGAGATGCTTACCTAGAGAACTTAAACCAGTTTAAGATGCTTATGTTTAGCAGAGTGGTACCTCGCCCGAAAAAGGGTACACAGTGTTCTTGTCTTTCCTGCAAGTAACTTTATCTCCTCCCTTCCTGGCTCCAAATTCTGTGCTTATGCAGCTCATCACAAAGTGACCCAACAACCGACGACAGCTCAGGTGATGTAAGGGTACCAATACAGATATTTTCATCATCTGCCCATGGCAGGGGTTTGGACCTCAATGATCTTTATGGCCCCTTCCAACTCTAACCATTCTATGATTCTATGATTATTCGTCGTTTAATCAGCAATAAATATCATCTCTACCCCTCTGTGTATGTGTCTCCTGTGTTAGTCTTAGAAGGTAAATTGTAAGGAGCAGCACCTCTCCTTTTATTCTACCGGCAAAGACTTCCTTGAAAATCTGAGCCTACACATGGGTAAAAACTCAACTACCCTGCTGTATTTATTACTGCTGCTTTTTATTTGTTTGTTTGTTTTCCTCAGACGAGTCATCTTTGGGTATGGAAAGCAGGAATCATTCATCATGCCCCACAAAACACAGCAAGTGAATGAAAATAACATTCAGACAGCAGTCCGAACCCAGAGCCTTTGCAGAGAGAGTTCCTTTTACATGAGAAATCAGTGATCTGGGACATGGAGGACTGGGGTGGGGGTTGAGGGGAGGAAGAGACTGATTTCTCATGGCAGGCGTTGGGATGTGGCGTGACAGTTATTAGCCAGAAAACACAGTGGAATGCAAAGCGGCAAAGCAGAGTGGGGCACTGCCGTGCTGCTGAACCAAAACTGAAGGAAAAGGTGCTGGTGAGTGAACTGGAAAGATGAAATGTGTACTTGGCTGGAATCAGTAATAAAGCACTCTGCATTCAGTTTGGCAGCAGACACCCAGAGCTTATCAAAAACAACATATTCTTATGTAGCGGGAGGCAGTACAGTAGCTATGTGATTGCTGAGCAGGCTATGTAAAACTGTATAAAAATTTTCTTATTGTACCTAAGTCAGCAGGAGACAGAGATCCTCACTGGCCTTGCAGGAAAGGGGGAGACTGATAGAGTCATCTTGGCTTACACAGAGCAGAGCACATGGCAAATGGGAATTTCACAGAGAAGCATTTTATCTTTTTTTTTTTTTTTAGGAGATTTTGACAGCTAAGTGCAAACTATTCTGAAAAGTGTCGACTGTCCAACTAGTTTTTATAAAAAATAAAGCCAATAGGAGTCTACAGAAATTATAGAATGAAACTTTTATAGTAAACTTCATACCAAGAAATAATTTCAAACATGTCAATCCCTAGTCAGAATCTCATGGTTAAAACTATAAGTGGATTAAATTCTTCATAGCCTCTTTTAAGACAGCAAAATAATCTATTATAATTTAAAGGTCCTAAATGACATCACAGGGTCATCCACAACTTCACAGAATCACAAAATCACAGAATCTTCTAGGTTGGAAGGGACCTTAAAGATCATCTTGTCCAACCGTCAACCTAA
>JAOQGH010000019.1:5884036-5895439 GCA_025769975.1 Gallinago jamesoni | reverse complement strand
CGCAGGAAGATTACAAAGGTATAGCAAAGTTATGTAGGGAAAAGATTAGGAAGGCCAAAGCCCAACTAGAACTCAACTTCTATATCTTGTCTTAGACTATGGCTAAGGTTAGAAAACAGTTAATCTTCCCCCAATGTTTTTAAACTTCATCAAAGGGAGTGCAATAGAAAATGTAAATAGAAAAATTCGTTTTTCTTTACTGAAACTTTTTCTTATCCAGATGTACAAAACAGCTAAATTCCTTTGGCTTTGGTAGGCATGAACAAGTGGTTGCTAACCATTAGTGTTTTTAAAGACTAAAAGATTCAAGGATCCAGATCTAAGAGCAGCTAAATTATTGGAGGCCCATTTGCTACAAATTAACCCTAACCACAGAGAAGTTCTAAAACAAAGCCAAATATTAGCATATACATATGCCATATAAATAAATGTGCACTCAACCCACAGCTCCAGGAACTCGTTACCGAATGCACTGACACACCAACACAGAACAGCACTAATTACAAAGTGGTGACTGTCTGTGACTTCATGACATGATTAATGAGCTTGATTTTCCACTATGTGATTATTGATTGGAACCGTGTCCGGTAATTTTGTATGGATTTAGCACTCCAGCTTCTCAAACTTAACAAAGGTGCATGTAAGATACGGAAAAACTTTTTGCACATTAAAATCAATGGCTTTCTGTTTAGCTTACATACAAGAAGTGACATGGCTGATATGGAGCACCAAGGAGCGTTTGTTGCCATAGAGTAGCCTGCAAGAACATCCATTTGCTGAATGCTTCCAAAAGATAAGAAAGATCCTTCAAAACCTCCAAACCTGCGATGAAGTTACTGAAGATTTACAAGATAGGTTTTTCATCTTTTGCAAAAACAAGGGTTTGCAATGGAGATGAAGTTGGATTGGACCAGCAGTTGGCTTCAGCAGGCATATTAGCTGAATTTAAAAAGAGAAAAAGTAAAATGCTTTGTAAGTCAGATGGTTGGCAATCAAGACTCATGTCAGAGTAGAAGTATATGGCTGGTTTGTCCATGCATTTTTTGATTTATTAAGTAAAATTACCAGTGGAATAAAGGCAAGTGAGAAATGGTGAAATGAAAACACATATTATATAAATATATATTTAAAAGGAGCATATCAGAGAAGATTGTTCAGCTGTACTGGCACCACATACAGCCCAGAGGAAGAGAGGCTATAAATTGTCAAAAAAAAATGTGTTAAAAAATTGATATGCAGCTAAATTTTAAAAAAATGAAATCATATTGATGTCTCAAAAAGACAAAGAAGCCATGCCAGTGAGATTTTTACAGGAAGAGAGAAGTTAAAAAGGAGGTGGCAAAGAGATAAAAGATGCTGCAGATGTTGTAAACAGCGAACTGGGTAGAAAGAGACAAGAGAAGGGCATCAGAGAATTGAAATGAATAAAAAATGTAGGTGTAGAGGAAAAAAAAACATTAGGAAAGCATTGTGTTCTGTGTGTCATTAGGAGTTTGATCAGCTCTCGGGAAATGAGTTCACTTTGATGCAGCCCACACCACTACTTGTATAATGGGTAAAAGAAGTAAGAGAAAAAATGATAGATGTTCAATCAGCAAGAGTTATATAAAGGGTACTGCATTTGAGGTGATGGTAAATGGGGAAAGATGTCTGAGCTGTAAAAAGGAAGATATTTAAAGAGAGAATCAGCAACCGCATTTTGCTAGTCAACAAAGACCAGTTCAAGGCTAAAGGGAGACATTTCAGACTGGACACCAATAGAAACCATCTCATTTCCTAGCAAGAGAAAAATACTGAATAGTAGAAAAGGTGAATAATGCACATTGCAGAGTCTCTGGAAGGGATGTGATCGAGTAAATAGCAGGAGCAACTGAGTACAGGATACCAGAACATGACAATGGTGTTGATCACATCCTTGCAAAAAACATGTTCGTATAGCACTGCACTTCCATAATGATCCAGAGCCAGCACGAAAGGGAGAGGAAAATGCTCTTTCTATGACTATCACTATCTCTTGCATGGGGGATCCTAACAAGCAAAAAGGTTGTGTGACTGGTATTTATGCTACCTCCCAACAGTTGAAAAGACTGCTTTGGAAAAAAAAAAAACACAAAAAACCCCACCAAAAAATAACCAAACAACCACATAAAAGAAGTTTCCATAGTCAAATGTTCTTCAGCTATCTCCAGCTGACATATAGCATTTTGATCTGGACTCTAGCGGAGGACGCAGCAGCATTACAGAATCACAGAATCTTAGTGGTTGGAAGGGACCTTTGAGATCATCGAGTCCAACCACATTAAAAAAAACCAAAACACCAAACAACAACAAAAAAAAACCAAAAACAAACCATAAAAACAACAAACAACAAAAAAACCCCACACAAAACCAAACAAACAAACAAAAAAGCCACACACCAACTAAACCCCACACCCACAACCCCACGCACAACACCCCACCACAAACCAATAATCGTGGCCACTAGAGCATGTAATCTACTTCTGATAGCTTCTCCCTTTAAGTCCGGAACAAAATGAGACATCCTGGTAGGTAGTGGTTGTATTTTTCCCCATCTACTATATATAGTTTCAGGGGCAAAACTTGGTAAAACTATCCCCTGCATTTAACATTGCACTAATACAATCTCCCTACCAAAAGGTCACTCATGAAATAATGCAGAGGGATCAAAGTCAAAGGTACAGTGGAAAACTCTTTTGTTCAGTGGTCTTTTCCCACTAGAACAAAAATCTATTCTTTAGCATACTCTCATTTACATTACTTGTTTACATCTATGGTGAGTGTTAATTTCTCTCACATTTTCAACTTGATAATTTTTGTCTTCTGTATTCAATATCTCTACATTTTCCCTTCACTCCTTCTGCTGTCAAATTAAACCACATACTTTTGCCATAATCCGTCTGATTTGCACCAATTATTGAACAAGCTCCACAATGAGTAGAAGTTGGTCTGTGAGTAATGGACCTAATGAAACTAGTGGGTTTATGTCCTTTGTCTTCTTTGCCACTTTTCTGACAATAACTCTGAGTCCTTCCACTGTTCCCAGTGATTCCCAATTTCTCATTTCCTTCAGTACTCCTTAAAGTCTTTGTGAGTACCATTAGGTTCCTTGTGTCCCCCAGATCTTTTCATCTATTATGCACAACTCTTCCTGAGCTCCCTCTTTTACTCCATGTAATGCTCTTTGTACGTAACTCTTGACTAATTTCTCTTCACAACGCCAAAACTCTTCCTCTCTCCTCTGTCCATATATTTTTTGCTTAAATCTGGGAAAGAGTTGAAATATGCTGCAGGAAACCTGCAAATACATATATATGTGTTGATTGATCATCTGCTACTAACACCCAAGTATAAATACATAAGAGCCGAGTTTTTTCTACCTTTTCTTCAGTAGTAGCATTCAATTATTTTTTTTTCTTTCACCCAGTTGTATAAGAACTTGATATATTTCAGAATTCAGCCTTTCTCTCAAATTTCATAGAGTCTGACAAGAAGATTAAAGGTTATTAGAGGAAATAAAATTTACTGACAGCTCTCCAGGCAGAATGAGACCATGACTCAGGGAATTCTTTTCCTTTAGGAAACAGGGCTACAAAAATGTTGCATCAAAAATACAAGGTTTGATTCTTCTGGTCAGCTGAAGGATTATTCCAGAGATGAAGCACTTGTTATGATGGTGCAGTGCTGATACGACACTGGCAGGAGAGGCTGCCAGATCGGTACATCACCTTTCAGAGAGGCCTCAACAGGCTGGAGGAATGGACTCATGGGAATCTTGTGAAGTTCAACAAACGGAATTGCCAAGTCCTACACCTGGGGACCACTTTGCTGAAAAGGACTTGAGGGTCCTGTCTCGTAGCAAGTTAAACAGAAGCCATCAATGTGCCTTTGTAGCAAACAAGCTCCAAAAGCCTCCTAAGCAACATTAAAACCATAAAAAAAAATAAAATTTGCTGTAGATTCTATAGAACTGTCAAAAAAACCTAGAAAACATCAAGGAACTTTAATTCCCAAGGTTTCTAAATATCAAAAGCAAGCTTGGAATAAGAGTTCTTCCCAGTGAGAAGATTAGTTCAAGAGAGCTAGAATATATACTTTATGTTCACTGTTTTCCCGATACACCTAATGTATTTCTAAAGAAGTTTACTCCCGGAGAGAAAAATAATAAGGAAATAACTCCCATTTCTAATAAAAATTTCCCTTCCATGGTACATTTGTGCTCTGAAAAGTTTTAAATAAGCAATTTTTGGTTTTTTTTTCCTCATGTTGCATTGCACATGTAGGAAATGCTCAACATAATGAATATTTGCTGAGACACTTCATTAACCTTCTTGAAACCATCTTAAAATATGCCCTGATGTAAAAAACTGAGATTTCAACAGCTACATGCTGAGCCAACTGCTACAGCTGTCTTCAACAGCCTTACATATGGCCTACTAGTGGTGTCCTTTCACTCAATGGCTGGCATTTAAGATTTTGGGATGGATTACTCTCTTTTTCCACACTTTAGGCAATAGTAATTGCAATGATCATCATCATAATAAGCATAATAATAGATTTTCTGCAACTGTGCAGCATGTAATTTTAAGTATACAGTTTGAAGGCACTCCCATTAACTTCCAAGTAGGTTACAGTCAAAAAATGCAAATATTGGTTTGAATGGGCCCCTCTAATTGCTCTCTGAGCTCCACTGTGCTTCCCAAGACCTACTTTCTGCATTAAAGTTACCAGGATCTTTCATCTTCCTGTTGTGTCAGGCAGTGGTCTATTTGTTATGTGTCTTCTTTCTGTCACTTTTTTCTCCCTTGTTAAGTCCTGAGGGTTCCTGCAATTGTCAGAGATACAATTTATGAAGCTGTTCTGATGTCAGATTAAAGCAATGTCCTCAAGGTTAAAAGTGTTATTGGTCTATAGCGTCACAGGTAGAAATTCTTGTTTCACCTCACCTGCTTCATTTAATTAGAGATTCTTGGGTGATCTCTCCACGTGTCATTCTAATTTCAAAGGGTAGAAAAGCATGCCTTGGTCTTATAAAAATACAATCATTCTCCACGTGGAAAACACCATTGGAAAGGTTGGTAGTGCTGACCGGTTGCTTCACAAGATAGATAGTAAGACTGGTGATTAAAGTCTGAAAGTGTGGCAACGCTGACATTTACTTGAGTATTTTGATGTGTACAGGTGAGGCCACAGTGAGGCTGTAGCTATCTACATGACTTGAGACTTGAATAGGGAAACACGGAAATCTTGTAAGACATCCAAAAGTCCCCATGCCTCCAA
The DNA here is from genome assembly GCA_025769975.1 of Gallinago jamesoni. NCBI lineage: Eukaryota > Metazoa > Chordata > Aves > Charadriiformes > Scolopacidae > Gallinago > Gallinago jamesoni. Next base: position 5,890,141 of record JAOQGH010000019.1, on the reverse strand, counting down.
AGCTGAGAAAGCAGAAAAGCCTGCTCTCTTCATGCAAGGCATTTGTGCACTACCTGTAAGTAGACGAGTTCTTGTACCTTCTCATATTAGAAAGGATATGTATATTATCAGTTTCTCAAAAATTATTTTCTCTTTCTTGCTTTTGGCTCGGCTGTGTGGTCCTAAATCAATGCTGGGAAGGCATTGAATTAGAGTAGGAGAATCACCACCCATGGCCACAACTCAGACTTTCTCTCCTTCTCTGAAGTGTCTTTCAGTTTGTGGAAAAGGCAATGAAAGATTTCAGCATTTCCTGCTCTGGTAAGCTTGTGGTTTAGGGTTTTTAATTTTTTTTTTCCATAAATGAAGAGCTTTGACATAGATTTTTGCATTGCTGAGAAAAGTTGTGGCATCTCTGACACTTCAGGGAGCAAAACAAGGAGACTGAACCCCTCAGAAAGTGGCTGGGAGGGAAGAAACTTTCCCTCAGAAGAAGTGAGTGAAATTAGAAGTCCAGACATTGTAAATTTTAGTGCCTGCTGTTTTATAGCTGTTGGTGATTTTTTTGTGTTTTTCCATCACAAGGCTCATTATAAGCAAATTCTCCTTTTTTCTCCCTTTAGGAGATAAGTATCACCTATCAGCTTCACGGTGAGAAGGCATTAAGTCATCCCAGTGAGACATGGGACAAGAATGCAGGTGGCTAATAAAGCAGAGTTACTGCTCAGCCATTTTATCACTCAGGCTTTTGGCTGGCTTGGTGCAAATTGAATGCTTCAAGAGAATTACCCATGTGCAGGTAAATGATAGGGATTTTTATCCTTAAATTGTCTCATGCATATGCTTAGATGGTAAAGGTCTGAGAACCGAAGTTTGTCCTCCATTAATAATGTCTGGATGTTTATTTTTGTTTGGAAATGCTTAATACAGGTTTTTATAAATGTAGGAAGTGGAGAAAAAGGAGGTAAAGGAAAAAAGACAACAAGTGATGTCACAGTGCGCTCCATCCAACAGTTTGATCAGCTTCCTCTTCAAAGGCATGGATCCCACTGATGGATTTTGACCTCCTGTGATTTTGTAGCAATGAGAACAATGTCTGGAAATTACATTACCATAATATTTTAAAACTAAATTATACGGAGTTTATCAGCAAGTTCTTAAAAAAATAACCAAAACTAAAACATCAACCAAAGAAAAAAAAACAAAACAAAACCAACCCACCTACAATAAAGAACCCAACCAGCTTTAAATATCCAGGTCTTGGGTGGCTAACTTGAAATGTCATTACTGGGTATCACTTTTTTATATTGGATATCCCCGCTTGCATCCTTTTACAAGCAAAAACTTAATGGCTGTAAGAAAAGCTAAAATACCATGTTACCAAGTTATAGATATATAAAATTATAGCTACCTGGTTTAACATGTTGTGTTAACAAGGTCTGCAGAATTTCCTTGAATTGACTCCTCTGTGAACTAGAATTTAATCTGGGGGGAGAAAAATGAAATAATGCAAAACAAAACCAGATCCAATCTCCATTAAAATTGATGGTGATGTGATATGAGGAACTTAATCAGCATGCAAGTGAGGCTAACAGTAGAAAAAGTCAATTTTTTGCATATATACCTTAGGATAAATAAGAAAGAAAAATGCAATGCCTTACTAATCTAGAGATGGTATAGTACACCTTGCACAGAATACACAGTACCGTATCTGAGAAAAAGGGAAAAGTTCCATTTTTTTACAACAGGCCATAGGCCTAGTAACTTGCCTTCAGAGATTTAACAAATAAGGGCGTAGAAAGAAGCCTTGTTATAATATTTAACATCAGATTTGAACCAAGTTGAACTAGCTGGGTATCTTTCATGAGAAGATAATTGATTTCCTCTGGGGAATATGTTAGATCTCATTTGTTTGGACTTCAGTAAAACATTTGATATGGTGCACTTAGGAAATGCCAGTGATATTTGAAAAGAAAGGGATGAATATTATAATTGCATGATGGTGGATTATGAAAGGGATTATGTGATGGCTGCTGGAAAACTGGGGTTTTGGCAATCCTTGCTTCTCTTTCATTATTTTAATGCCTTTGTGTCTTCCAATTATTAAATTCTAAAATTTGCCTAAAGAGGCTTATTCCTAGAGGATTTTACTCACTGATTTACACCATGAGAGGATCCCCAGAGTAATTAACCTGCCCCAGCTACAGGTGGAAATTCATTTCCAGGCCCCTCCTACGGCTGATGGGATCTCTGCTCTTTTGCTGTGTGCTGGTCAACCTTTGGCAAGCCATCAACTTTGGGTATTCTCAGTGGAGGTAAAAAAAAAAAAAGGCACATGTTTTTATTTTCTTTTAAGATTTAAGAGGTTTACAGATCAGAGGGGTATTTTCACTCTCAAGTCAAAGTAGCTTTATTGCTTCCAAAAACTGTTTTAATTATTCAAATGTTTGGCTTAAACAAAACCCAACTTTAGGCTTGGCGTAAATACATGTATCAGCATAAATTATTACCTGCTTATTTTCTTATCGCTTGTTTGCAACAGTAATTCAAATTACTAGGGTCAAAATTATTTCAATAAATATAACAAATTATAGATGTAATTATTACAACATGCATTTCAGGATGCAGCTTTATTTACAAAGGACACAACATTGATTAAAACAGCTTGAATTATGCTAACTACAACACTGAACTCTCTTTACAAAACCATTTGAGAAGCACAGTAATTTGAGTTCAAGGGAGAGGCAGTATTACAAGAAGGCTAATGATAATCATGTTTAAGGTCATTGGCAACTAAAGTACTTACTGTACAGGAGCCTTCTGTCAGAGACAATTATAGTGAAGGGCCTTTGAATGGGGTTGAAACACTTGCAGTGTGTTTCTGTGACAGCTTTGTTCTTACAATATTTATTCTGTTTCTAGTTTATCTGTAGCACGGTATTAAATTTAGAATGTCACGAGCCAAGTAGTTCATGCAAAACTAAATTGACAGAATGCAATGATGTTGTAGTTACACCACAGCCTTTCTAATAATGGCAATGCCTTGTTAGATCAAAAGCATCCCCCAGGACCTAGGAGGCAGTGCCAGTAGTCCTGCTCACATGGATTATGGAAGCAATATCAGCTGCACAAAACTGTCGGAAATAAAGAAATATCTTCTAGGATCACATTCTTTTGTAGCTGGTCTTTAGCCCACAATTTTATTTGATGCACATCTATTTCATTTCATTTTACTTTTGTTTACCTGGAAAAAGAGAAAATAGATGAGCAATATCTAAAGTTCTCACAGTCCTTAATTTGTTCAGCCACACTACAAAACTTGATGGTGTTGTGAGTATTGTAGAAGGAAAACTGAGTCATGCAAAACATCGGGTAAGTTGAATGTTGATTCTTAAATGGTTGTAAAGTGTTCACTCTCCGGCACCATATCTTGGGAATCCAACAGTGCTGCCATCTTATCTCAAATAATACCTGTCTCCACCAAGGTAGTCTCAGTACTCTGAAGTGGCAGAGGATTTAAAATAACTTCTGCATGCGTGGCAAAAGCTTGTTTTGCACAAACAGGACGTGTGCCCGGTTCACTTGGATAGGGAGCTACACACTATCAGATTTTAAGCATGTGTGGTGTTGGGGCAGGTTCAACATTACTTTCCCTCCCTACCTCATCCCAAGGGCTGCTGATGGACAATCACACTATATCTTTATGCTCGTGGGAAATATTTCACAAGTACTGAACCTTGGAGATTATTGTTTATAATGTTAGTTGTCTATGCAATAATATTAGTTGTCTATCAATAAATTACTATATTGTTATTTGTCCGTTAAAATCAAAAACCAAGTCAGAAAAATATTTTCATGGGAAGCTCATTAGATGGCAGATTGTCTTTTTCCATTTTTACAGCAGCCTTTTTGCAAACTTCAGTCTGTTATTTTCTTGAGAAAAATTAACTCACCTGGGTCCTGTCCTCTCTAAGGATTAGTTAGAATTGAATGGAAAGATTAAAACAACAATCTGTCATTTTGACAACAGTTTTTTAATTAACATCTGGATTTACGGATTAAAAAGCCCTTAATATTTTAATGAAAAATTAAGAAAACTCACAATGAGGTTGATTCAACTTCAAATAGGTTTAGGATTAAATTTTAAACAAATAATGGGGTTGGTCAGATATTTGAAAATGCTGCTATCTAATTTTTTCAAGTGCTCCATGCAACCTAACGTAGTTTGAATTCCTTGTACTAATATCACATTTATGGGCCAGGCTGTCTTATCAAATAATAACTTTCATTATTTTACCCTTTTAGAGAAGCAAGGAAAGAAACTAGGTTAGACATCATATTTCCTTGAGCATGTACATCCCCGCAGACTGTATTCCCAGAGATTTGGGAAGATGGGAACCAACAAAACCACCATTTCCAGAATGCAATGGAAAACCTTATTAAATTTACCACCTTCTGTTAGATTATTGAGTGTGTATTTGAAATAAGGCAAGTTCAGTTACCAAAATGGTGTTTTTTCATTGTGGATATTTTTAGTGAAAAACACCTCGGCTTCATGAAACACTGTTCCATGAAAAAAGCATAGTGATAGGCATTTTATTGCAGAATGTAATGTGAATACTTACTACTTTACAGCAAACATTGATCCTCTTAAGCATATGGATATGGTGGATTATTCTGCTTATTTCATTTTACATGACAGACAAGAAAATCAAAATGTAAAGCACATACATTACAGTGCACATAAGCCACATACATATAAAAACCCAGCCACTCCTACTTTAGCAAATTCATACAGACTGCCAAGCAAAAAGATGTTTGGTTTTTTCTAATGTAGATAAGAGAAAAAAAAAAGAGCTAGATTTGCTGTTCCCTGGTGAGTGAACATAATTTCCCTGTGTTTAAGTCTGAATACTTTTTATACTTCTAATGCATTAACATGGGCCCATTTAGATGGTTTTGAACAGATGTCAGGTTTAAAAATAATACACACAGCCATGGGTCGATTCTCCAATCGAGCGAGCCATTGTCTTCTCCGACAGGGGAAAAGGAGTGGGGGGGAAGAGAGGAAAAGAGAGGGCAAGGAAAACCTGGTCCTTTAGTGTTTGGTCATAAAGGCTGAGCTGTGAGGGCAGAGACATTCCAGGAGGTTTCACTGCAAGGTTTCAGGGAGCTCTGGGATGCAGACACAACCACTGGCATTTGGTTTCACCGTTAATGGTACCATCTCCTCAGCACTGACTGGGGGGCATGAAATATTCATGAGTTTCTTAAAGGCTTTTGGAAAGAAAGTGCTAGAAAGAAGCATTAACGTGCTGATCTTTTTACTATCCTGTGTCAGCGAGGGGATATTAAATAATTAAGTCAATTTAAGCTGTTTTTTGCACAGAAGGAGGTTACGATTAGCAGCCCCCACGTGTGGGGAGATGCTGCCTTTCCCACCGCTGTAACTTTTAGGTCTAGGAAAACAACAACAGAATAAAAGGGCCAGGTTGGTTCCCAATAAAAAATGCTCTAAAGCACCATTTGTTCCATGTTGTAGCCCCTGTGTTAGATTAGAAGTGCCTTTTTATGGCCCCAGATGGAAATGTGACCTCATAAAAACCTCTCCATACACAATATGTTCTCTAACCTCTGCCTGTGAAAAGGCTCATGCAAAAATTAAACAACTGGGTGGAAATCACTCAGTTTGCTTGTGAAAATACAGATTCTCAAAGGGTTATCCTCCCAGTCCCTGCCTCCTGACACCCTATGTTATATTTTCCTTTCTATGTGGAGCCTCAAAGAGTTGAGGTGGGTGACTCTCATCTGCTCTCATCATCACAGAAGCTGGATCTCCAGGAGGATGCTTCACTTTAGGGTATTTGAATCAACAGAACAAGGATAATTTTAACTGAGTCAAAATGGGCAAAACATGTATGTCCAAGTCACATGAACACATTTTGGGGAGGTTTACTCAGACACACACAAAAGGTCAGAACTATGGCCTGCAAGCCACCAGGCACCTTTGGGGAATAAATTTTCCAGTTTGAAGTTTTTGACCCAGAATGAAATCACAGAATCACAGAATTGTGGTGGTTGGAAGGGACCTCAGAGATCATCGAGTCCAACCACAAAAAAAAAAAA
>JAOQGH010000019.1:5869825-5883936 GCA_025769975.1 Gallinago jamesoni | reverse complement strand
GACCTCCCCAGTTTGCCAGGACTGTTGGTAGATGATGGAAAGTGGCTCTGCAAGCACTTCTGACAGTTCCCTCAGAAATTGAAAATTGAATTGAAATTGAGCTAGAAACCACCAAAGATTGCCTGGGAAAAAAATTTAAACCTTATCTCACATGGAGATCTGGATTTAACTTCCATCTTTAATTAGTATTTAACTGTTTGTACAAACCGGGAACATTTCACCTGGGAGAATTAAAAACCTCTTTCTTCTGTAGTGCATATTTAAGAGTTGATACCACACATCAGAAGGTTCAAGGCTTTGATCTGTAAAAGGCAGAAAAGAAATGTAAAATAACTCCCTGAGATGGCAGGTGATGGTTGGGCTATTAACCGTTATGGGTAGATTCAGGTGTCTCACCCTCATTTTTCATAGCAAATTTGACAGATCTTGAAACACTCCTGAGACAGACTGGAGGTGGGGGGTGGAAATTCATTGGATGGGAAATACATTTCCACACAACTCTTCCAAATGGTGTTCAGTACTTCCTCTCACAGAACTGAAAGCCTTTCAAGTCAATTAACACATTTTTTCTCAAATACATTTTTAATACTTGCTTTATTTATATCCAAGTCATTAATTTCTACATATTGAACCCAGGCTGCAACAGAAAACTTAACTTATAAGGACTGATTCTGGCTTGGTTTACACCAGAATGGAGGGAGAAAACCAAACATCAAAAAAGTCACTATAATAAATGCAATGTTAGCTAGGAAAAAAAAAAAAAAAGAAAGAAGAAATAAAATCCCTGGTTTAAGCAAGATCAAAACCAATCAAAGACAACTGTGGTATGGCTACAGAATCAGTCTTTTTGTAAGCAGGCTGCTTGCTGGAGAGTTTTCTTTTGTAGGTGTTATTTTAATGTTTTCTAAGTGTGGGGTTATGTCTATACCAGCCACAGGAGCACAGGTGCATATTGATAAAAATTCCTTTTTGCATATTTTATGATTTTTATGCAGCGTTGTTTCCTTCAGCCTTCTTTTTCATTAATATTTAAAGACAAAGTCACTTCACTATGATATTCAGATTCCAGTGAGATCATTCCTAAAATATTTAAAAGTGGGTAATACAAGTTTCCAGAAATAGTGATAAATATAACCTTGGTCTCCTGACCCTGTAATACCTGCAGGTAGGGAAATATACAGGAGGCATCTTAAAGAGCCATATACCAGACTGACCCCATTTTTTTTATCAAGAAAGAGAGACAAACAAGGACAAAGCCATCAGAAGGTTGTCTGATGTACTCTCCTGGCCAGAGTGAAGGTCTTTACAATCTTTTTCTGAGAGAGCATCTGCCAAGAAAGAAATCCTCGCCATGACACTGGGCTAGAAATATAATCTCTCTGTGGTTTGGTTTTGCGTCAGAAATTAGTAAGAATAACTAAATCATGTTGGGAAATGTGGATTTATTTATTTTTCTTAGAACAAGAAGATAATACTAAGAAATTTTTTTTATAGATTACCTGTTCTGGATGAGCTTCAAAGAAAATTTGAAATACAGCGGGGTTTTTTTATAAGAAAACATCCTTTCCCTGCCACTTCCCCTGAAGAGAGAGAAAAGAAAATAAAAAGAATATTTTATGTGCCAGTAATACTTTTTCGTGCTCTCTCACTTTTCTTTCTCTCATGGGTTTTTATTGTAACTCTCCCCACATGCCATTTACCTGTGCATGGCAAAATCCCAGGTATTAGAGTAAGAAATAAAAGTTTCAGAGATGAGTCATTCTCCATCCAAGAGGGTCTAAAGCCATGGAGCAGAGCTTATTCCCAGTGGAGTATGCAAACTCTCAAACAGCACCCTGAAATCTGAGCCTCAGAAACTCTCCTAATAGGGAATACAGAATACTTCCTCTCAACCTATGTGAGAGAAAGACATGATATCTGATTGTGGAAATATATAGAGGATTAAAAAAAAAAACCAAAACCAACTTCTTTTAAAACTAGCTTTGCAAGTGAAAAAGTAAATAATATACTTGGAGCTTTTTTTCTTCCCCTGTGGCTAACCAAAAAGCAGTTGACTGAAACCCTTTCCTGTGCTATAGTGTGTTCAGATTTTGAAGTGGTGAAAGACAGGAAATTATTTTCCTCTCTCCCTCTCCTTATTGCTCTTTCCCCCATTTCTGATCCTGGATTTTTCTGGTCACTGGGCTCTGGCCCAGTTTTACCAACTGCAGGTGTGAGACGGTATGAAACCTTTAACGAACATATCTTTGGCTTGTGAATATATGAAGTATTTTGCACTCAGCAACAGCTCATTTGGCTGCATAAATAAAAACCTCAAAACAAATATCCTTTCCAAAGGCAAAGTGCTACTTGTATTTTGGACTCGGCACTTACCACACTTGTAAATATGCATCAGTGTGGCTTGTGCTATATATGATTAGATGCTACATGGGGAGTTTTATTGTTTTATAGTTAGTGCAGCAGCATCAATGGAGCACACAGTACATGAAATTTAGATAATTGTGGATGGGAACCAAGTAATTTTAGTTACAGCTATTCCCTTACCCACAAATGAATCTATGTTATTTCCTTATTTTGTTTCCAACACTAACTTTAAGGAGAGCATAGCTGGGACTCTGCAGTTCCCCTTCTGCTTCTGTTTGAACACGCAAGTATATCCCATTGATACAAAAATATGGGTCACTCGTTTCACGTAATATGAAGTTGACAAACGACCAGATCCATACATAAATCCTTTAAATGACGATGGTAAGCTCATTTAAAACTCTCAAATGACATCCTCATTACTGTTGTTCAACAACACAAGGCTATTCATGCAATCTGGCTCACATACCATTGTTTGAAAACCATCAAAACCACAGACAGCCACATGCTGAGATACAATAAATTAAGTCTACAGTGCATATTTTCTAGAACTGCTTAATGCTGGCACAGTGTGTGTACCAAAGAACACATAATCAAACAGGCAGCGCTCTTCACTGTGGCTTTCCCACTGGGGTTTGAAATTGCTCAAATTTGACCCAGTAGCAGAATATGACAAAGTGGAGATGTGTCAGGACTTTGGATAGAAGCTACTCAGCAGAAAGCAAATAAGCATACCATTACGTCAGAAGGCTTTTGGCCCATTGGTGCAAAAATTCACCAATTGTATGTCGATGACATCAACTTCTGGTAAGCAAGACTGAAGGAAAGTCTTTCAAATTCCAAGTTTAAAAGAACAGATGGAGGTCAGCCAAAAATATCAATTATTGTCACAAGTCCCTGAGATGCCTTGGTCTGGATTTGGTGGGCCATTTCAATGATTAATACCCACTGGCAGCTGGTATTACTGAATGGTGTGAGCAGGTCTAGTTGGGGTTTGCACACAGTTTGGCATCCCTGCTTCATTTGTCCAGGACATATTTATGATTAGTCCCTGAACATCTGAGCTCATCTGTAATAAAGGACAGGGTAACATTCATTACACTCCTTTCTAAGACTGTCCTTTTTGTAATATAATCAAGTAAAAATTGAAAAATAAGGCATTTATTTATCCAGTCTCTGCAAATTCTAAGACAGAAGAAAGGAGCATGAGAGCATGCTCTCCTAAGCAGCAGTGTTGAGCAATGGGCTCCAGAAGTTTTTAAGATCCCTGGAGGAGGAGGAGCAGGTAGGGAGTGGGGACGGGATTTTTTCACCAGTAAAACCTTATGGCTGGGCTACTTTTTTCTCTCCCTGAAAATCCTGGCTGGATGGAAATGGAGATTCTGCTATTTGGCTAGATTTTTCCCTGGGAGGAGAAAAATTTCTTCCATAAAGCTGTGAGATATGCAGGAATCTGGGACATATGTATAGCATGTGTGAAAAACAACTCTGCACGTTCACAGTTAGCCTGACACATCTGGGAAATGTCAGACTTGCAGAACAAATGATATGTGCGTCACAGATGTCTTAGGTTGACTGAACACAAAGATGTGGGTAGTGTCTTGCAGCTGCAAAACACTGGACTCACTGAACATCCCATGAACGAGCACTCATTTCTTCTTGGGATTAAATATAGCTCTTGTGAGTCAAGAGAAATTTGGAGACCCCATGTGCAGTCCCCAGCCAGGTCATACCTGACCAAGATCCTGACTCAGCACAAATAAGACTTCATCCAACCATTCATAGAATCACAGAATCATGGAATTTTCTAGGTTGGAAGGGACCTTTAAGGCCATCTAGTCCAACCATCAGCTTAACTCTGATTAAAAAAAAAAAAAAAAAAGAACACGAAAAGCCAAATCACTACACCATGTCTCTAAGCACTATGTCACCCCATCTTTTGAATACATCCAGGGATGGTACCTCAACCACTTCCCTTGGCATCCCATTCCAATGCTTAATAACCCTTTCAGTGTAAAAATTTTTCCTAATATTCAATCTAAACCCTCCCTAGGGCAACTTGAGTCCATTTCCTTTTGTTCTATCGCCTGTGACTCGAGAGGAGAGACCAACACTCAACTCCCTACAACCTCCTTTCAGGTAGTTGTAGAGAGCAATAAGATCTCTCCTCAGCATCCTCCTCTCCAGACAGAACAACCCCAGCTCCCTCAGGCACTCCTCACAAGACTTGTGCTCCAGACCCCTCACCAGCTTTGTTGCCCTTCTCTGGATCTGCTCCAGCACCTCAATATTTTTTTTTGTGATAAGGGACCCAAAACTGGAAACAGTACTCAAGACAGGACGTCACCACTGCCCAGTACAGGGGAACGATCACTTCCTGAGTCCTAGTCACCATGTTGTTCCTGATACAAGCCAGGATCCTGTTTGCCACCTGGGCACGCTGCTGGCTCATATTCAGTCAACAGTCGACCAACACCTTCAGGTCCTTTTCTGCCAGGCAGCTTTCCAACCACTCTTCCCCAAGCCTGTAACTCTGCATGGGTTTTCCCTGTTCTTCATGTAATTTTTTCTTGTGTGATATCAGAAACATAAAGTGGAAATTTCCATTAGTATTCGGAGGCTCCAAAAAGTTGTTATTTTGAAGACCATTTATCTAATATAGTAGCAAAGTGACCTCCAAGGATTTGGCCTAGGCTCCCTCTGACAGTGATTTTACATAGACTGGGACTGCAATTGGAGAAACTACTATTAGTATAAAACACAAAAAAATTAACAAAACAGTAGATTCCTTTCAGTGGATAGATTTTTTAATATTTTTTTTTTAAATGAAGAAAATAACTAACTTTCCCCTTAAAAATGACAGAAAAATGGAAGTAATAAGAAGTAAATTTACATTTTCTGGCTTACTCACCTAGACAGAAGTTAGAATCCTGAGCAGGGTTTCTCATTCTTTTAAAGCTGAGAGCCTTCTAGCTCCCCTGTTAAAAATCCCACTAACCATCCCAGTAACACTGCCAAATTTTCTTTTCCATTTATAGCTGAATAAGAGCTCTGTTAACCTTTGACTTCTAATTTTATTATTTGTTTTTGTTTTCCTCTATATGGTTTATTTCCTCCCCATCTTAAAAAAAAAAAAAAAAGCCATTACAATTATTTCACAGACCAATTTCTCTCTCACACAATTAGCCCACAGACAGTAATAGACAAACACCATCCCAGTTAAATCCAATCAGAGATGTATGACTCTGAATGGCTGAAGAAATGGGATTTGTATGTACAACTGCAAGATACAGTAAACCAATTACTAAACTGCAGAAATGATGGAGAGGGATTTACTCTCTCATGTGGAGCAGCAGCTCTCCAGGAATAATCAACACACAGAGACATCTTGTTGCAAATGTGGATACTCTTTCTTTGCATAAACACTACTGGGGGGTAAACAAACACAACAATAAAAAGAAAAGGAGAGTGAACACATTTAATAGTTTTAATTCTTTCAGGTAATTCAGAATATACTGGAACACAAATATAAATTGCCTGTTCACCCATGTATATACTAACGGTTAATAAGTCATACTTACTTCACAGACTTGTTGCAGTGTGCTGCAATTAATTAATATTTGTGAAATACTTTATGGATTCACAGATTTGACAGAGTTGGAGGGGACCTCTAGAGATCATCTAGTTCAACTGCCCTGCCAAAACAGGGTTGCCCAGAGCACATAACTCAGGACTCCATCAAGCGGGTCTTGAAGAGCTCCAAAGAGGGGGGTCTCCACACCAGCAGCCTTTTCCCGGGTTCTGTCACCCTCACCATAAAGTTGTTCTTCCTCATATTTGAGTAGAACTTCCCATGTTCCAGCTTGTGCCTGTTGCCCCTCATCCTGTCACTGGAAACCACTGAAAAGAGTCCAGCTCCATCATCCGTCAACCCACCCTTAGGAACTTGTAAACATAGATAAGGTCTCCCCTCAGTCTTCTTTTCTCCAGGCTAAAGAGTCCCAGGTCTCTCAGTCTGTCCTCATAAGGGAGGTGTTCTAATCCCTAGTCATCTTCATTGCCCTACTCTGGACTCTCTCCAGTAGTTGCCTGTCCCTCTTGAAGTGGGGAGCCCAGAATTTGACACAGAATTCCAGTTGTGGCCTCACCAGTGCAGAGTAGAGGGGGAGAACGACCTCCCTCGACCTGCTGGCCACACTCTTTCCTATGCAGCCCAGGATTCCATTGGCCCTCTTGGCAACAAGGGCACATTGCTGGCTCATGGAAAGTGTGCTATCTAACAGGACTCCCAGATCCTTATCCTCAGTAGTGCTTCCCAGAAGATGCATCCCTAACCTGTATTGGTGCCTGGGGTTCTTCTTCCCCAGGTGCAGGACCCTACGTTTGTCCCTGTTGAACCTCATTAGGTTCTTCTCTTCCCAGCTCTCCAGTCTGTTCAGGTCACGCTTGATGGCGGCGCAGCCCTCTGGAGTGTTGGCCAGCCCTCCTAATTTGGTATCATCAGCAAATTTGCTGAGGATACACTCTGTCCCCTCGCCCAGGTCATTTATGGATATGTTGAACTGGACTGGGCCAAGTATTGACCCCTGAGGGACACCCCTGGTTACAGGCCTCCAACTTGACCCTGGTCCCTTAATTAGAACCCTCTGAGTCCTGTCACACAACCAGGACTCAATCTACCCCACTGCCCCCTCATCTATCCCATACTTCCTTAATTTTCTATGAGGATGTTGGCAGTTCTGCTGGCTCCTTGTCTTGCTTCTGCAAGAATTGAAATATATGATCTCATGATCACTCTGCCCAAGATGACCTTAAACTTTTATATCCCCCACAAGACCTTCTCTGTTAACAAGAAACAGGTCCAGTAGGGTGCTTTCCCTGGTTGGCTTGGTCAGCAGCAGTGTTAGGAAGTTGTCTTCCACACACTCTAGGAACCTCCAGGACTGTTCCTTCTCTGCTATGTTATATTTCCAGCAGATGTCTGGAAAGTTGAAGTCGCCCACAAGAACAAGGATGAGTTATTGTGGGAGCTCTTCCAGTTGTTGGTAGAATGTTTCATCTACTTCTACATCCTGGTTTAGGGTCTGTAATAAGCTCCCACGATGATGTCTAACTTATTGGCCATCCCCTTGAGTCTGACCCATAAACACTCTATACTGTCATTCCCATTATTATCTTCTAGACACTCAAATCTGTCTCTAACATAGAGGGCTACCCCACCACCTCTCCTTCCTTGTCTATCCCTTCTGAAGAGTTGGTAGACATTGATTGTAACACTCCAGTTGTGTGAGTCATCCCACCACATTTCTGTGATGGCAACTATATCATAGTTTTCTCGCAGTACAATGGCCTCCAGCTCCTCCTGTTCGTTGCCCATACTGCGTGCATTTGTGTAGATGCACTTGAGCCGGGCTCCCAGTTTCACTCCCATCCTTGGCCCTTTTCCCCAAAGGTCATGACCATTGGGTCTGGTTTTGTCCCCTTCCCCCTTCACTTCTAGTTTAAAGCCCTGTACAAGAGCTTTGCTAACTCTTGGCCTAGTACCCTTTTCTCCATTAGGGATAGGGTTTTCCCATCATTCTCCAGCAGACCCGGTGTCCTGTAGATCAAACTATGGTCTAAGTACCCAAAGCCTTGCTGGTGGACCAGTTACAGAGCCATGTATTGATCTGCCTGATCTTCTTGTTTGTCCATTCATTGGTCGCCAAAACTGGAGGAGCAGAGGAGAACACGATTTGTGCTCCTGAACCCTTGACTAGCTGTCCTAGACACCTGAAATCTTTTCTCATTGCCCTCAGACTTCACCTCACTAGTTCATCATTATCTACCTGTAAGACAAAAAGGGAGTAATTATCTGAGGGCTGTATCAGGCCAGGAAAGTTCTTGGTAATATCCTTAACACAGGCCCCTGGGAGGCAGCAGACCTCCCTTTGGGAAGGGTCCAGCCTGCATATGGGACCCTCAGTTCCCCTCAGAAAAGAATCACCTATAACTATTAGCCTCCTTTTTTTTCTTCATGGGGGGAGTCTTAATACATGGAGCTGGCTGCTTCAGCAGCTCCCTGGGTGAGCCACTACCAGTATCTTCAGTCCCCTCCTCCTCTATCTCCAAGGGCTCGTATCTGTTCGGAAGGCGGGGGAGGTCTGGAGGGAACTCTCCTGCTGCTCCAAGCAGGTACCTGCTTCCACTCCCCTTCATCCCCTCCTCCGGCCTGGTGGCAAGAGCAGGGGATCCTCTTCCCCTCGTGGAGCCTCCACCTGCTCCTTTTTCCCTAAGGATGGCAGGGTGTTGGTCCACCAATCTATTTCCTTTTCACATTCCCAAATGGTCCTTAGTCTTTCTACTTCCTCCTCAAGCTCAGCCACCAGGCTGAGCAGATCATGGACCTGCTCACAGGGCCCACAGGCGCTGCCTTTGCTGCCCTGCTGCAGGAGCGACAGACATTCCCTGCAGCCCGTCGCCTGGACGGCTGTGTGTCGCTGCGACAGGTCAGTTCGGCACGCTGTGCTCCTTCTGACTGGGGCTGCGGGCCCAGCGGAGACCATCTCGATGTCCGCGTTCCCTTCAGCCCAGCGCGCCCGACCTCCCCTCGCACTCACCCGCCGCGCGCTGCCACCTCATGAGGCTGCCACCACCCCGCAGTGCTTGGGTTTGCAGAGATATACCATATATAAACCCAAATGGTGATGGAGATTGCTCTTGTTAATTTACTGCCACTGCTCTTTGTGTATAAACTCAAGGAACGTTTCAAATTTTAATCTTAAACCAAAACGTTAGTGTATCATTTGATTTGGGCATCTTTACACATGATTTCATCACAGTTAGGAGGGCACCAGAAAAATAGATGTAATTCCGAAAAGCTCAAATGACTCATGTTAACACTGTAGTCTCAGAGCATAACAAATCTCTATACAGAGCTGTGTTAGGATGTTAACAATATGACTATAATGAAGTTATTTGTTCACAACACCATGTTCTACATCATTAAACTTCATAACTGATGCTATGTCAAAGATACATGTGACCTTCGGCTGTAGACCTCCAAAAGAAAATATATGACTGGGTGAGGTATTTTCATAGATTTTATTTTTATTTTTATTTTATGTACCATGGGCTAAAAGAGGAGCTCATAATTCATCGACAATATGTGGGTTTTTTTGTTTTGTTTTGGTTTGTTTGTTTGTTTTAAATAGTTAAGTAGTTTAAATAGTTAAATAGTTTATAGTTAAATATCAGTTATATATATATAACTATATAAATATAGTTAAATACAGTTAAGTATAATTAAATAGTTTAAATAGTTTTAAATAGTTTAAATAGTTAATGAGATTCTTTCTTGGAAGAAAAGACTGTGAATAAACTAGGTAATAGAAATAGTAAGACGAGTTGTCATTGGATGGATTTCCTAGGAAAAACAAGGCTCGTGTAGTACAGCTGTACATGAATGCAGGTGTTTGTGCATTTGTTGGTTCACCTGCTGTTCTAATAACATAAATAAATTTGGAAAACTTTTAAACATATTTGACAAATGAATGGACACCTTAGACACAAACTTTTATAAAGTTAACTGGGAGGACAGGGGAGGGGAAGGGAGGGGAGGGGAGGAGTGAGTTGTTTTACTTTGTAAATAGATATGCCTCTGTTTCCTTAGAAGAGCAAGACATTAGTTTTCCGTGAGATAAAATGTAGATGCTTGCAGAAAATGAATTGAAGTCCAGAAGGATACAGAATAAAGCAATCTGAGGTAAATTCAACACCAATAAATTCAATGTCCATGGGAATGTTCCAGGACATGGAATTCAACAAGAACCAAATACCCTATGTGTGTGTCATATCCAGGAAATGGTTCAGGCTTTAAAAACAGGGAGGCTGCATGTTAATTTTTCACAAGCAAAAGTCCTTCAGCTAGTCTAATTGCCAAATGATATCCAACGGAAAGTGTTGGAACAAGCTGGTAAATGTTCTGTCAGATTAGCAGCACAAAAGAACACATTCTAATGCTTAAGAATATTTCCAAGCTCATCTCAATTTCCAATACAGAGAGAGACACTGCATATTAAAATATTTTAAACTTAATCTAACATTTATTTATCTTGATGGCACGTTGCTTGCTTTTGATGGGTTTTGTTAGCTTTTATGAAAAAGAGTAAAATAGGAGGATACAACATGCCCCCAGTTGTTAGGAAATCAAGAAAGATTTTGACGTTCCTGCCACCGCCATGACAATCCTTCATGGGAAGTGTGATTGCATTTCCTTCCCCGTCATTGAAGCCTGCATTTGCCAATGGGAAAAAAAAAATCACTACCATGGATTATGACCAGACACATTTAGAATATAAATTCAGTGTGAACAGAGCTGGACTGACCTCCTGAAAATAAAATGTAAATCAGGAACTTTTGCACGCTCTCCACAATCTAGGAATCCAGTGCTGGGAATATGCTAGCAGAGTGGTTTTAGCAATGCTGTTGAAATCACTGTGTAGCAATAGTTTAAAGCATTCCCAAAGGTGGTGTAAAGTGAGCCAGGATTGTGCAGAACTAATATTTGACTCAACTTTATTATGTGATGTCTCAGACTCAGATCCCTTGTTGGCATTTAATCAAGGTTATTGAACATTTTGGACCCAACAAAATGAAGCTGAAATTTGGAAGTCCTAAGAGATCTGATTCCATACAATTATTTGTATCAGCATTGAAGAGAATAAAATATGTATTAGAGTGGTTTTGGATTATAACATCATAGTCTGCTTAGATAAGGTGATGAGAAAGCTGAATTTTCTCTGCATTTTTCGATTTATTGTTAATTACTATGATGTTTTGCTCTAATAAATCGTATTCACATTCAGAATTTTCAAATCGATGCCAATTTTCTACAATAATTTATCGCAAAATGTGCAGAACTGCTGCATGGAGCAAAATGATAATACTCTTTAGGAAAGATTTATTACACTGCTTGTGGTGTAGCATCTCTGACTTAAGATCATTAGTATTTTGCCTTCTTGCTCCCAGATCTGACAATACATGGAGGCACATTTAGCAGTAGATATTTAACGACTAAGGACTATAAAACATATAAATAATTTGTGAAAGACTATTTAACATTAAAAATACGATACTGAAACCCAGCTTTTTTCCTCTCAAAACTCTTTGCATATTCTGGCATTTAAGCACTTACCATAACAGAGGTGTGACAGACATAAAAACACATATCGGTGCACAACTGAACCCCACCATGTTAAAACTCATACTGAAACAGTTCCTTAGCCATCTGATAGGGTTGGAGACAGGACTTGTGAATAATGTTTTATTACCACCAAAAAAGACAGATCAAGAAATAATTACAACCACACAAAGAAATTAAAGAAATAATGAGAATAATATCATTGATAAAAATGAAGTCCTGATGTTATTGCTCAGGATTCACTCAATGTTTTAGTTGGAAGAGGAAAAATAACAAGAACAATGAGGATAGAATCAGTGAATTTAGAAAGAAAGGGTGAATTTGCAATAAAGATTTTAGGCTGAAATAGAGAAAAAATTGTTGGATTTGCTATGCAAGAGATGCACAGCTTTCTGACCTTTACAGCTGCAAAGCTCAGATGAGATACACCAGCAGACATTGCAGCGGGATGTGAAAACATACCAAGATCCCAGTGAATCTTCCTCACTTATATATTTTCTGTACTTAATTTCCTTAATATATTCCCTATTTCTGTGCTTTCAGACATGAAAAGTGTGACTCCTAACCATTATTTTTCACTCCTTCAAAGCAGTGTCACCCCTGTCCAGTGTGCATTTGTGGCCAATCTCTGCCACTTTAAAGGCAGGTGATAAATAGACAATAACCTCAAAATACACCCAGTCAAAGGAGAGATTTATAACGTACAGTCACATAAAGCCTTGATTCCTTTCATACTGATGTCAAGAGCAAATCACCTATTTTCTTTAGTGAAAATGGAGTTAAACCACTTATCAACCCCTTATTATAGGAGCACAAAATATTTAGCCAATATCGTCTACTACCAAGTGCTTGGTTTAGCGTGTTGGCTGAGCTGCAGGAAGTGTCCTAATGAAATTATTGTCATTTGGGAAATGGCACACTCTCTGGAAGCTTGCCAGGATGATTTGATCTGAATCCAACAGAACTTGGAAATTTTTATTATTTTTTTTTTAAACTGAAACATACAGTAATACAAATTTCTTAACTAACACTATCTTCATAAAAACCTGCTGCTGTGCTAAGACATTCCTGGCTGTGCAAGAATTTTAATTTTAAAGTCTGTAGAAGAAAAAAAAACAAACAGTTTTGGCCCTTTTACCTGAAATTATCATAGTAATGAAAGTCCCTGTGTCTCAGTTGAGAGTTGAAGTGTAGCCTTTGTGCCCAGCAAGATTTAAGCCTTTATATTGTAGTGGTCTTGTCTCACCATATGTTTAGAATATCACAAAAACCAGAATCACCTTGGCAACGTTATTTCTACTGCTCCAGTGAGATAATGGTTTTATATAGCTGTTAGTACTGGTCAGTCCCTTAATTACAGAAGAGAACTGATAAAAATGAAGCACGTTTTTTTAGCAAGCAGCAGCATCCTTACACGAACTCCTAATCATCATCTGCAGATCTAATTGTTTATCGTGTTTTCTTTAGGAGGATGCTTATCCAGATAATGCATTTTGAAACTTTGACAGAAACTGTGTAATAGAAATAAAATGCTCCAAATCAAGACCTGTGAAATGGAGGGTAACAATATTCTGCTTCAAACATGAAATTTAGAAATTGAAATTCATGCACCAAAATCCCTGCCTGACTCCTTTGTCATGTGCTACATTTTAGTAACTTTCATCAAAAGGCTGAGCTACTGAACAAATTTGCCTCAGTCTTCACTGGCAAGGGCTCAAACCACACTGCCCATGTCATGAAAGGCAAAAAGAGGGGCTCTGCAAATGAAGAACTGCCCACAGTATGAGAAGATCAGAGACCTCTTAAGGAACCTGAAGGTGCATAAGTCTGTGGGACCTGATGAAATCCATCCACATGTCCTGAGGGAGCTGGCAGATGAAGTTGCTAAACCCCTTTCCATCATATTTGAGAAATTGTGGCAATCTGGTGAAGTCCCCGCAGACTGGAAAAAGGGGAACATAACCCCAATATTCAAAAAAGTGAAAAAAGAAGACCCAGGGAACTATAGGCCAGTCAGTCTCACCTCAGTGCCTGGCAAGATTATGGAACAGATCCTGCTGGAATCTCTGCTAAGGCACATGGAAAATAAGGAGGTGATTGGAGACAGCCAAAATAACTTCACCAAGGGCAAATCGTGCCTGACAAATTTGGTGGCCTTTTATGATACTGCCACAGACTTGGTGGACAAGGGCAAAGCAACAGAGGTCGTCTACCTGAACTTGTGCAAAGCCTTCGACACTGTCCCGCACAACATCCTGGTCTCAAAATTGGAAAGTCATGGATTCGATGGATGGACCACTTGGTGGATAGGGAGTTGGCTGGCTGGCTGCACTCAAAGGGTTGTGGTCAATGGCTCAATATCCAATTGGTGGCCAGTGACGGTTGGTATTCCTCAGGAGTCCATCCTGGGACCAGTGTTATTTAACATCTTTGTTGGAGACATGGACAGTGGGATAGAGTGCACCATCAGCAAGTTTGCCGATGACACCAAGCTGTGTGGTGTGGTCGACACGCTAGAGGGAAGGGATGCCATCCAGAGGGACCTGGACAGGCTGGAGAGGTGGGC
>JAOQGH010000019.1:5829696-5869725 GCA_025769975.1 Gallinago jamesoni | reverse complement strand
CTGGGCTGCATCAAGGGAAGTGTGGCCAGCAGGTCACGAGAGGTGATTCTACCCCTCTACTCTGCGCTTGTGAGACCACCACCTGTAGTATTGTGTCCAGCTTTGGAGTCCTCAACACAGGAAGGACATGGACCTGTTGGAACGGGTCCAGTGGAGGGCCAGAAAGATGATCAGAGAGATGGAGCACCTCCCCTATGAGGACAGGCTGAGAGAGCAGGGGTTGTTCAGCCTGGGGAAAAGAAGGCTCTTGGGAGACCTCATAGCAGCCTTTCAATATCTGAAGGGAGACACAGGAGAGCCAGAGAGGGACTCTTTGTCAGGAAGTGTAGTGAAAGGACAAGAGGCAATGGTTTTAAACTGGAAGAGGGGAGATTCAGATGAGATACTAGAAAGAAATTCTTTCCTTTGAGAGTGGTGAGGCACAGGAAAAGGTTGCCCAGGGAAGTCGTGGATGCCCCACCTCTGGAGGGGTTCAAGGCCAGGCTGGATGGGACTTTGAGCAACCTACTCTAGTGGGAGGTGTCCCTGCCCATGGCAGAGGGGTTGGAACTAGATGATCTCTTACGTCCCTTCCAATCCAAACCATTCTATGATTCTATGATCGTTGTCTTAATGCAGTGTATGCCCAGACTTCTGAGACAACAAACATATGGAGCCATCTCAGATGCATGAATTTGGGCCTGTAGATGGATGAACTCTTTACCCCTGAATCTTGATTTCAGAGTGATCTTTGCTTACTAGTCTGCTTTTCTCAATACATTTCAAGAAAGAACAAACACTTTTAGGTGCTTAAATACAGAAGAAGACACCAGCTTAAGACAGGTGTTGAACTCAGACTATTAAGCAGGTCACTAAATCATAAAAAAAACAGAATCTCATACACTCCCCCTGAACACTGCTTTCTTCTGGCTAGCACAATTATTTATCAGTGCTGGCTTTTAAATCCACTTGTTCCTTTCCCAGCAGTGCTTACAATTTGATTAAAGAATTTAGAAACCCACTTTGGGCATCTGATGTAGCAGACTGGGATTAAAAGCTTTTCACATGAGGTCTGTTTTGTACTTCAGCCTATTGTTATATGTGCTGAAGACAGATTTGACTAGAGGTGTTCATGGATGTGGGTGTGCATGTGTGCTTTTTCCTAACTTACCTCCATCACCTGACAGAACTTGTAGAAATTTTGTACCTACACATGCATAGCTCTTTTATTTATTTATTTATTTATCCTTTCTTTTCATGTACGATGTGTGAGATATTGTGGAAAAAAAAAAAAAAAAAGGGAGTGAAAGAGTTTTTTCTATAACAAATTTTTGGTGATAGAAATATTTCATAAAATCATATCAAACCTGCTTTAAAAATATAAATCCAAACCTCATGTTGTAATTCAGGTTGTCATGTTCTTTAACAGTACTCCAGTCTCAATCAAGTTAAGCAAAAATATTTTTATTTTGAAAAAAAAATCCAAACACTAAGCTGTTATTTAAGTAGGAGGCTCTTACAGATATATTCATGCAAGAGTAAAGATAGTTTCTATAGATATCCTCCTTTTTTTAGTGTTAAACAAAATATCACAGAATCACAGAATTGTCAGAGTTGGAAGGGACCTCTAGAGATCATCTAGTCCAACTCCCTTGCCAAAGCAGGATTGCCTAGAGCACATCATTCAGGACTCCTCAAGGCGAGTCTTGAAGATCTCCAGAGAAGGGGACTCCACGACCTCCCTGGGCAGCCTCTTCCAGGACTCTGTTACCCTCACTCTAAAGAAGTTTTTCTTCATATTTGAATGGAACTTCCCATGTTCCAGCTTGTGCCCTCATCTTAGTGTTGGAAACCACTGAAAAGAGTCTGGCTCCCTCCTCCTTCAACCCACCCTTTAGGAACTTGTAAACATAGATAAGATCTCCCCTCAGCCTTCTCTTCTCCAGGCTAAAGAGCCCTAGCTCTTTGAACCTTTTCTCGTAAGGGAGGTGCTCTAATCCTATATCCAATCCAATCCAATATCTAAGGGACAACGTCATGGGATGAGGGTGTGAAGGGGGCTTCTCTGATCTGGTACAGAAGTGTACCTGCCTTTCTAGAAATAGTATCAGTTCCCATTAATTTTATGTTATATTTCTCAATGCAGTTGACTCCACCCATTCTGTTGAAGGTTTTTCCAAATATCTAAGAGAAAGGTTTCATTATTGCTTGAGTTATTTGAATGATACATGTTTTGAACACAGCTTTGTAAAGACAAATGCATTTTGATAACTTCAGCTTTATATTTCCTTTTTGTATTCGGCTTCAGTATGAATTTGATAATGCATTGGTGGGAGTGGAAGATTTGTTACAGTCTCAACTATACTCCTGATTTCATGGTTGGAAGGTGGTGCATAACAACAGCGATGGTATATAACAGAAGTGATGCTGATCTCCTGAAAATTGGTATAAAAATCTAAGATATTTAGCATCGAGGACAAGAAAAGAGTTTCATAATTAGCTTCCACCATTCTCCTGGATGTAAATCATTGTCTTGCCATATTTTAAACCAAATTTCTAACAAGTCTATTTAGAGGAGGCAATTATTTATAAGAAAACTGTTATAATTTCTTCATTGTCTTTAATGTTTAAACACATTTGCCAAGCCCAGGATTACTTAGGGCCCAGGGCTGCATTTCTAAGACAGTTGGGGGCAATCAAGTTAGAACTGCACAGCTCTGCCCTTCCACTTGTGTGCCAGATTTTGAGTGCTAAACTGGCAGAAAATTCATCATGTTGCTGGTCTTGTTTTGCTGAGTGACATTTCTGCTCCACAGTGTAGCTGATGTGGACTGGTTCACAAAGAGGGTCACTAAGTATTAGTTTTGCACAAAGCAAGAGGCAATAACATTGCTTTAATCCCTACCTGGTCACATGGGGAATATCACTGTCATAAATAAAGACTGTCCAGACAAAGCTCTTATAAATAGGAAGACAGATTCAGCTGGTTACCTAGCTGGTTCTGCTGGTAACAATCAACCAGCTCAGAAGGGAAGGGAAGGGAAGGGAAGGGAAGGGAAGGGAAGGGAAGGGAAGGGAAGGGAAGGGAAGGGAAGGGAAGGGAACTTGAACTGAAAACAAGAAAAACATGTAAAACATCTTTTAATAATCAAAATTAATATTTTCTGTCAAGAAGTTATAACTTTCTAGTTACTCTATTAATTTTATATATAAATAGCCTGACATATATATAATTTTTATATATGATCTTCAAAAAAAAATTATGATCTTCAAACAGCAGAATGTATGCACTTTAGGGCTATGCTTAAATAGAGGAAAAGCTTCACTGAACATTGTATAGCCAGGGAAAGCTTCAAGAAAACAATTTACTTCTCTAAAAAATAATTTTGAAATCCTTTCTTTTTTCACAAAGGGTTTCCTAATTGAAATGTTTTTTAAGTCATCAAGAGTTGATTAAACCAAAATATTCCAGCTTAATTCTTACTTTGTCAAATACTTCTAGGATAAGAAACCATAAAATCTTGTTGCTGCATTACAATACTGCTGTGCCTTTGTGTTGTGTACATGTTTACAGGATTTCTGAGGGTTGGAAGGGGTGGGGTAATAGCATAGAATATCCTTATTAAAATTACTTGGAAGGTTATTGGCTTGACCTCTAAGGGAAGTGATTGGTTCAATGAATTTCCTGATAATTTTATAATTGACTTTTTAAAAGCCTTAACAAATATGCTTTAGGGATGATTCTTACAAGTAATAATTAAATTTTAATTTCTATGGTCAGATGAGGAAAATAGGACTAAGGTAAAATAAATGTACCTAGAGAAAAGCACTCAGTTACTCAAATCCTATGGAACAGAGCATCCTTCTTAAACATTCAACATCTATTCAAGTAAATGAGTAACTGCTTTAAGCACTTTTCCTCTATTGGGGATGGGGTTTTTTTGAATACAGAACAAAACATAAACCCAAACCCAAAAATGTTACTCAATTCATTGCTTCTTCTAGATTCCCTACTACTCATTGTCAGTGTAAACTCAAAGGTTACTTGTATTTCCTCCTGATGGTCCGTAGAAGCTGAATGTCCGTCACATGTTAGAGTAGCTGCCACAATTTCCTCAAACTTGTTTTTAAATTTACAAGGCAACAAAACACACATAAACATCTCTGACATCCTCTAGTGACTTGAAAATATGCCAGTAATAATTTTGCTGGCTGCACTGGTCCCATGCTGCTCTGCAGTGTCACACACAACACTCAAAATTCATTCAAGAAGCTGCTGAGAGAAAAGTGGAATAGCTTGCTCCCCTTGCAATGGGAAATCACTATTTATTTAATTTTTTTCATTAGCTAGTACTTTGGAGGGTAATCTTGTCAGTTTGTGTTGCAGAAAAGCATGTAGTCCAGAGTCACAAAGTGAGGCGGATATATGTATGTATCCAACCATTTCAGAGTACTGAGGGTGTTACCTGGGTTCACATTCCTTCAAGGCAAACCCAGCTCCTCAGAGGCAATGTGCTGGCAACGTTTGGACATTGACATGGGTCAGGAATCATCCCATGCAAGTAATTCGCAATGAAACACCTTCTTATGTTGGAGTTGTGATCATGTCTCATATTCTCATGAGTAGCTACCTGACCAAGGAGACCTCATGCCTCTGGGATATCCCAGGGTGTCCTGCTGGGCTTTCAACTGTTGCTGGTGTGTCTTGTTCTTGCCGTGTCTGTCATTTGTCAGTGTTGCAAATGACTTTGGGCTTTCAAGAGGCAAGAAAAACCTCTTGAAAAGCCTCTACGCATTTACCTAACAAAATTAAGCCTTAGCAGTTTAAATGTTGTTTTCTACAGATCATACCTAGAGAAAGCCTGTGAGCTTTTATGACACTTATAAAATACCATTTCTACCACTGGAGAAGGAAAGGAAAATAATTCAACTTTCTTCAGGCTTCTCAGGAAGGTCTCATGCAGCTTAGCCTGGATGTTGTGGATGAAAAAGTTTACAGGCCCATAAAAGACTTCCAGAATAAGGTCATGAAAGGTTTGATTGAGGATCACTGAATTCACAGAAATAACTTCTGATTCAGGAGGTTTCTGATGAATGGTGTCTGAGAGAGCATACATAACATTCCTTAATATGTTTTAATCCTCTTTACTGGGATTCTGCTTGACCTCAGCAGGAAACACGTATTTCATTGGCTGTACATTTTTCTGTATAAGGAACCTTTAATTAAGATAAAGCAATATGAACTGTATGAAATCAAGAATTTACAAAGAGTCTTTCCTCCTATAAGAAGAGGCAAACTCTTGATAGATGTGTCATGTTACTTAAGTCATTATAAGTGCTTAAGCTCTGAAACATAACTAAATAATATCCCACAAAAAATACTATGAATAAATCAGAATTAAGAAGGTTCATATCCCTTTCAACTTATTATTTTCTAAAGATAAATGCATTTTATTTTTATGTAAATAATACTCATACTTCTTTCAAATGCAGTCATTGTTTTGTAGTCAGCAGCACAGCAGCCCCCTGTAGAAATGTGAAAGGTGGAGAGAAAAATGATCTATGAAGCTGGGACAATTCTTAGTAGGACATGACATAGTGCTTTATCATGTCTAAATATAGCTGACCTAAATGTAAAGGTCTTTACCAGTTCCCTTGGAAGCCTTTCCTACCATAAAATGTGTCTTACCAGTTGGAAGTTAACCAAATATTGAACTTCTGTTTACTTTTTTCTATTACTACTGTTTAATGTACATACCCAAAGTTGTCCCAGCAGACTCCTCTCTCTCTTTGGTCCACTTTTATTACATAGATTTGAAATGTCTAAAATAAGTTATATGCTAGTACTCCGTCAAGTGCCAAAAGCTTGCTTATTCTCACTGTGAATTATTACAAGTACAATCAAATTCATTTGCACGTTTAGTACTTCTTTCAGGTAAATATGGTCACATAAGAGTTAAACATTTAATTTAAGCTGATTTTCCTGGCTTTCTCTACAGTGACATTAACAGTGTTCTGTTTTTAAAGTTTAGGAAAAAAGTAACTGAAAGATATCAAAGAGGCACATAGAATATACATGCTGTGGGTATTATTATTAATACCATCAGGAGCATGGTCTCTCTTATTTTCCTCTGGTGTCACAAAGATTTGGAGAAAAAAATACTTTATTTCTTTATTCACCCTAGATTTACTTCCAGATTCAGCCTGCAAGATAGATGGGAACAGACAAAATTCTGGGGTTTGAATACAGTGTGTTTGTATGATTATACGTGTGTGTCTCTGACACTATTTAGGATGTATAGAGCATATATTTTCCAGTAAGAAAGCAGTCAGATTGTACCTGCCCTGCTTTACAAGATGAAAAGAACATCTATAGATCCAAAATGGTAAAAAGCATCTTATTTAACTCTAGCATTTTGACATTTCTTTGCAGGAAAAAAAATGTGTTGAGAAGAGCTGTCATTCCCCAGCTGAAGGATGGTTGGGGAAGCCCATCTGCCTTCAGGTGCCTTCCCAGCAGTGATGGTGTTCCTTCTCCTGCTCATGGCCACCCCAGGGGAACAGAATAGACACAGGCCAAAAGACAGTGATGGATGAGACAAGGGGAATTCCTCCTCCAGCCTCCAGGCCTCCAGCTGTGTTAATATCTGCCCCCTAAGTGAGCCCACAGGTAACCAGCAACAGCTTTGTAAGGCAAAGTCTGAGGTTTAACACTCAGCATCAGTGCAACACTATTGGTGAAGGCATGGCAATGAATTAATATCTAGGACTGCAGTTTCTATATGGTATTTGGGAGATGTCATCCAAAGAGGACAGTCTGCTTCAGTATCAGGCTGAAGATCATCACAGAGACTTGCATAGCAGTAAAATTATTGGCAGTAATGTACTGCCATAGTACACTGAGGGAATTTAACAATGGTCTTTAAACCTGTTCTTGATTTACAAAATCTGACAAAAGGTGGGCAGTCTGCAAACCCGTAAGACCTCCTTATCCATTAGAAGTGAAGGTCCTTTTGTGTTGCAATGTGTCTTTTCCTCTCCTGTCTATTTGAATCACTGTGATTCCCTATAAGGTTTTTTATCACTCAGTGGTAAGAGGTTTGAAAAGTCTCTGTCAGGTGAAAGAACTGATATGGTACTGACTGTTCTCAAATTTCTCAGTGGTCCCTGGAGGTCTATCCTGACTCAGAACTTTTATCACAGAAATATTTTACAGCTTCTATAACTTAAGTCTTTCTGAAGTTTACTGTTGGCAGCTATGGCATATTCTCCTAGGCTTTGTGTTTTCATCTCTTTTTCTTCTCATCTTTCATCCACATCATGGTAATCAACTCTGCACAGGTCGAAGAACTGTTCAAAGTACTCCTTTGAACATCTGCCTACTTAAAGACATCCCTGCTGTATTCTCTGATAACTTGGATCTCATCCAGTTTTGCTAGATAAGGACTTAGGAGTATTTGGCGGACACCTTATTAACTAAACAGGAGAGCAGAAACAGGTTCCTACATTTTTCATTAACATCTGGTCTGAGAACAGTGGGAGGGAAAAAGCCAGCAGCGAATGATCTGCATGCACTGGTTGCAAACTGGTAGCTGCTTTCCCAGATGAAACCATATATTTGAAGTACCATTTAAAATCTTCAGCAGGGAGCTATCATAACATCTTTTAAGCTAGTTATGAGGCATATAAATGAGGATTTTGCTACTATCCTTCCAAAATACAGAGCTGAGCATCCAATTTTTCTCCCAACTGTTCAGTTGAAACCAGCGGCTTTCAGTTTCTGAAGCATACACAGTATGGGGAGCCAGCAGACACCACAGAGAGAGTTATCCTCATAAGTATCCAAAGAAGCTTCAGTGAAGGGGCAACTTATTCCATAGTCACCTGTAGTCAAATTCTCATTAGAAACCTGATGCATACTTCAGGGAAGGAAATCCAAACTTCCCTTTTACTTCACTGAGTTTTGATATTGTTTCTTCCTGTTTAATTTTCGATTCTATGCTGCATTCTCCAGATTTTTTTTCACTAAAATGTATTGCCAAACTGTCTTGCATATTCACAGAAGGAGTTGTTTCTCTGTCCTCTTCCCTCCATTTTCCTTGCCAACCAAGTTGCATCATCCATAGGATGACACAAGTCATCATCAATTACTATTGCTCTTACTATCACCAATCTCATCTCAATATCCTCCAGCAAACTCCTATGGTATGTGCACTTGAATCAAATCTCTGGAACTTGTCTTGTATCTTTTTAAGATTATATCTGCTCTTATTCCGTTTTTAGAAAACATTAAGACACATGCAGAATGGAGTATGGTGTAAGGCGTTCCAAGTTCACTTGATTTTCATACTTTTACACATAGTGTATTCTTCTCTACCCCTTCCACCTATCCTTCCCACTACTAACAGCCTGCTTATTCTATTTTCCTTAAAATGTCTTTTGCTTTGGGTTATGGCTTTTGTAAATTTTCAGAAAGCTCATCTTCTTCTTTGTGACTGAAGTGTACTCATCATCATGCAATAACACATAATTCTTTTCTGGAGATGGATGGGAATCAACTGTAAGGTTTTCCATTGCATTCAGAAGAGCTGCCCACTTACACTGGCTGAATACTTTAAGTGTTCAAGCTTATTCATTCAATGTCCTAGATAAAGAGGCATCTGTGATTAGTCAGCAGTGTCTAGCAGTGTCAGTTTGCAAAGTCAGTTTGCAGAAACCATCAGCTTCTTATTCAGAAATCTGAGTGACTTTGCAAAACTTTATCATTAAAAATACTACTCATTCACCTCAATATGAACATTAAATTAACAGGAAATTTATGCAGAAGGCAGAAGGTGCAGCGTCTTTAGTTTGTGAAAAACACTCAAGACCATCTTTTACATTGCTGAAGGTGACACAATAGAACAAGTGTAATAAAAATGAAAAACTGTGAGTTTATCTATGTGGCATTTAAGGTGGAGGGGTTAGCCTTGATGTTTTGGGGTTGCAGAGAAACTAATGGAAGAAACTGCTTAGGAATCTTCTTCAAGCTACGTTGTTGGAAGGGACTGAATGGAGTCACAACCATTGTTCACAAAGCAAATCCTGAATCTACTGCCTCTATTTTGTTCTTTTCAGGACTGGGAATTGCAAACTATTTTGTTTGCAGAAGCCAGCAAGAGCAGACAAATAGAAAGCTTTTGTCCATTGGATTTTATAGATGTGAAATTGAATGGCTTCCTCTTCTACTAATTAAACTAATTAAAGGGTAAAATGATATTGTTCCAACTGCAACCATGAAAAATAATGGCTTTTGGGTTTGGTCATGTAGTTGTTGAAACAGTTTTAAGTCTAAAAGGACCGCAAAAAAGTGATGTATGACAAAGTATGAGAATGGGAAAATCTCATTGTCACATTAATTATCTATTGACAGAAGATATACAGTAAGTGATGCAACGGTTTTGGATGTTCTTGTCTTTATTACCTCTTGGAGGAAAAGTTCAGATCATGAAATGAGCTTGGTGCTCTTGAGTGGACATTTGTCCTCATCACAAAACACCCTCATAATTCAGCACGATGTAACAAAATTGGAGAGCTCAAGTTGAGGAGGCTTAGAGCTAGAAGCATCAGGGAGTGATAAATCAGGCTAGAGGTGGAGGGCAATGCTGCTTGGGGTGACTTTCACAGCATCTGTGAGACAATGCCATCTTCATTACAAATCATTCTGCCAGGCAGACATCCTACAGAGATCCACATACTTGAAAGAACACATGAAGCTAGAAACAGTGCTGAAAAGGGGGCTGATCACAAGTGGTCTAAGACACTACTATGTTCAACTGCCATTCAGTTTATGAGAACTGAGATTTTCAGTGTATTAAAGTCATAGTCTGTAACTTTGCCTTTCCTCTGCTAATTTTCAGGGATTTTTTCAGTCATAAACAACAAGCAGTGTTTATAATGCACACTTGTGCATCCCCCCTGAGGGGGATTTCTAAATATGGATAACTATTGTAAGTATACTTAATTGCATTATATTAGCATAATTGCCTGTGTTAGACATCCATCTTTCAATTGTTAGTACAAATTCAGACAAACACTGGTGCATTCCTATAGCTAACTGCAAACTTTGTGTAATTTGTAGGAAATGGATTGATGGACTTGAGTTTAATTTTTAGCACCCGACACTGTCATCTCAGTATCACCTTCTGTGGTGGGTACAGCAGGTGCCCTTGTTTACTGTCTCTGCAAGAAAGCCTGCTGGCAACCATTTTGTTTATCACAAAACTCACAATCTGGCCCACAGAGATTGTAACGTTCAACTTGGGAGAAGACATTGACACAATTGTAGAGTGTAAATCACCACTATGAGACACTAAACTCTGCTGAGGCCCATCTATGGCTCATTGCATATATTTTTTTCTGTCATGGTACAAGGAGGGATGAAACACCTAAGAAAGGCTAAGAATGAGAAACATAGAAACTATATATATTATTTATTATATATATTGTTTACATATATATATTATGTGTACACATCATATAATATAAATAGCGGACAAAATGAGTATTCCTTCTTTTCATTCTAGCTATGCATTCTTAGAGTCTCAAAATATTATATTTTGTATGCGTAAGAAATGATTTTCAATAATTTCTAAAGACATCAGACTGTTAATGTAGTTCATGAACTGATCATCTGATGGAACACAGGTTTCTGTTCTTAAGTCTTAAGGCCTTTATGTAAAGCCCATGAAAAAGGAAAAGATAAGTATTCCAACATTCCACCTTGACTTACAGCCTTCCCCAGATTAAGTCTCAACTAGATACAACATGTGATCTGCCATAACTGAGAAGAAGGGTAATTAACTGCCATATATTATGTATTTGCCAGAGACACCATGGATATATTTGCAAAGTGTTATTATTTTATTTTATTTATTAGCTGGATTTAATTATAATTCTGGAGGAAGCTGAATTACAGTCCAACTGTAACACAGTCTGACACTGAAGTAAGTTATAGCTGCTACCTTCATGGGATTGTAGGCAACACAGCAAAATAAAGTGATCAGTTTCCTTCTTCAAATTTTCCAGATGTGATTAGATGAGAGACTAGTCAGAGGTGGAAAAGTCTTTAGACACAGAGCTGCTGTTTTTTAATTCTGTCAGCTAGCCTTGACAGCTAAATACAATCTTTTGTGATGGAATCATAATGATTAATTAGGTAAAGCAGCTGCACCCAGACTCTTGTGCAGTTATGACTTATGTTATTCTCACTGACTATAACTTCTATCAGCTCTGCTCAATTAACTGAGGTTAAGTGTTAGAGATTATTGAGGAAATGGGTGATGGTAAATCAGAACGACTTTTCTAATTTAAAAAAAAAGGATGGTCAGGTGTTTCAGAGACAAGATTCAATGCCAAGTATTCACAGAACCTTTCTCTGCCATAAATAGTGGGTGGACAAATCATATCTGAATTCAGCCATCAAAAAGTTAGGCTTGGAGACCAGGCTTCTCTTTATGGAGTGTCAGATGGTCACGAGAAAGAGGCAGCCATTTCAGGAAGTGAGTCATCCTCTGCTTACCATCCAAGATAGATGGGACAAATCACCAACTAGAGGAACCTCGCTCCCCTTATTACCCAAAGAGACTCTTAATGACTAGATATCATGATCAAGATTTTTATGGTTAAATTGGAGTGACATAGATACAGACTTTTCTGCCCAGTACATATTCAAATGCCTGAAATTGCCCATGGAAGACATAACAGAAGATCCTCAGAGAGTGTGATGCCTCATTCTTCTTGAAGAGATTAACCTTGTATCAAATATATTTCAAAATGTGTTATGCAAGGCCTGATTGTGGAGATCCTGATGGCTTGGTTCATTTGAAAATATGACTATGTAAACTATGTCTGTACTAGTAATTTGAACATAATCAGGGAGGCACCCAAGCACATCTATGCTGCTAAACTGGTAAAATGGTCCCTAGCTTGCTTTCAGACCACAGCAGGCTAGCACTTTTATAACCAGTTGCTGATCATGGTGCAGAACATAGCATAGTCCAGGGACCACTTCCAACCGCAGTTTGCCTGTGGTAACCCTGCTGTGAAGGCTAAGAGAGTTTAATAACATGGAAAGATGTTGCTCCATGCCAGATGACCTTAGTGTCAGAGAATGGGTATGTTTAATTTATGAATCCATTTAAGGCTTAATCTTAGAGTGTATCTACACCCTCTTTTGCAACCTTTTCTGTATCACAAACTGACCTGAAGCAAGGTACCCCTAAAACTACAGAGACAAGCCAGTGTTGACATATGTCCCCCAGCGGGGTAGGTGAAATGACATAACAACCAACGCTAAATGGTTTTCAATTGACTCAAAGCTTAGGCATCTGCCTGAAAAAGACCAATGAGCATCCCTCAAAGTTTCTCAGGATACTAATTTCTATGGTCTTTTACACATGGAACGACTGCTTCATCCCACTCTATGCAGTGTGCAGCATTGGAACAGTCACAGATGTTTCCCCCTGATATTTATTGTCTCATAGCTGCCATCTGTTCAGTGCAGGCTCCTGTTGTCCCTCCACCAATACTTAGCTCATAAACTCTTTGGACAAGCACATCTCTTTGTCTCTAGGATGCTTGACCTAAAATCTCTGTGGCAATACAGGTAAAATAATAATAGTAAAATAATAATAGTAATTTAAGGAGTATAAATGTAGACTTCAGCTGTTGGAGGCAGGAAACAGAAAATTGAGCATAAATGTGTGTCTGTGTTTGTATTCCTCTCAAATAATCTTTCCAGAATAGAAATATAGCCACATATTATCTAACTATATACAGCAAAGTAGTACTTTTGGCAGAGAATTTTTGACAAGTCAAAAATTATCACTGATTTTTTTGAAAGGCAAAGAAAACAAAGAACAAAGCACTAGATTTTAATGAACTGAAATTTTTCATGAAACCACAACCTTTTCAAATTTAACAAAGCAAAACAAATCAACTGCCCCCCCCCCCCCTTCCCCCAGTCATCCAAAATATAATGAGTTTAAACCCTGCAAAATAGTCGAAGAAGAAAAGCAAAAAAAATGAACATTTACTAATGAACATACAGGTTGTTTTAATGACATCAGTTATCATTCCAGGACAGACACAAATGACACTGACTACTGGTGTGGTTTCATGGAAATCACAATCTTTATTTTTTGACAAAATGTATGCAAGTTTTAATTGTAAAATTTTTAAATAAAGTCAATAATGAGAGAAGCTTAGGAAAAAATAAAAAGTTGATTAAACTATACCTTACTTCATGCCAGCTTTAAAAAGGAATATTTAAAAGGCCTCTCCAACTGATCAATCAAATTATTCACTTGGATGGCCAAGGACTGTGAAAGATAGTGACTGACCTGATGCAATTCTCTAGGACCTTGTGGCCTGAATGTTACACTGCAGATATTATTACGTGCTGGGACAGAGCTGCACAGCTCTAGAGAGAACTCTGGGAAGTATCAGAGAGACAGTGCCTTTGTGTGCTCCTTGG
Source organism: Gallinago jamesoni (assembly GCA_025769975.1). Lineage (NCBI taxonomy): Eukaryota > Metazoa > Chordata > Aves > Charadriiformes > Scolopacidae > Gallinago > Gallinago jamesoni. The sequence goes on along the minus strand of JAOQGH010000019.1, from coordinate 5,856,230 downwards.
CAGGACACAGGAAGGAGTGTGTGGCCAATGATGAAACACAGGCCTGGGTTGCCCAGAGAGGTGGTAGATGCCCCGTCCCTGGATGCAATTCAGGTCAGGTTGGATGGGGCTCTGAGCAACCTGATCTAGTTGAAGATGTCCCTGCTCATTGCAGGGGGAGTGAGCACTAGATGAGCTCTGCCTCTGGGCAGCTGGTGCGTGACTTGTGCTATGATTGACAACCCTTCCTGCTAAATGGAAAGGACATGATGAGGACAGGGCTCTAGAGGGTCAAAACTGGGAGCCCCCAGCATTCCCTTTGGGCCTGACTCACACACACACATGCGCATACACACACACACATGCAGGCTGAGTACAGTCTAACCCTAAACCTACACATGAATGCAAAGCTGAAGGTCAAGTCCTAAAGTCCTTAAGGAGTCAAAATGTCCATTGAAATCAATGCTACTCATTCCTAGGATGATGAAATGATCCATGCATGTAGAGAGGAGGCAATCAGTGCGTTCCACCAGTACTAGAGCTGGTGGAAGCTGGTTCTGCCTTGGATGCTGGCTTAACTCCTAAAATTTGAAGACAAGCCAGGGGCCAGGTAAAAAAAAACACAATATTTTGTCCACTCAGATTTGCAGAGAAGGGATGAGAGGGTATGCTAAGTGACTTTATCTATAATACAGAGGAGCCACAGGGCAACAATTAATTGGGCCTTCAAGGAGCTACTTCTGCATGAGGACTGAAGGGAAGGAACTCCAGGACCTGGTCTGGAAGATGCTGTGTCAATGCTGCCTTTTAGAACTGTTACGTATTACTGTGGTCAGCTCCTGATGGGTGGCTCATGGGGAATTGCCATCAGGTGGTACTTTCCTTTTTTCTCTTCAAGGATCCTTTCAGTTTCCGCCACAGACTGTCCTTCCTCTTCATCTTCTTCTCTACCATGGGCAGTAAAGACTCTTTCCTTCGGATTTCCCTTACTAGTCCGTGAAAGACATCATCAATGTAGAAGCGGAGGGCAGCGGAAGTCTCAAAAAAAGAGCAGGAGTATTCTCTAGCTAAGCTCATTCCTTCTTCAGTCGAGACCTACAAGGAAAAAACAATGCCATAAATATTGCCTGTTTCACAGAACATGAATTAACACAAGAACACTACAGTACATGTAGTCTGACTTTTTGGATGCTGCAAATCACTTTTACAGGAAAATATTCTAACAGTAGTGGACAGAGGAACATCAAGAATTAAAGGAACAGACTGAATCCAGGAGATGTTTGAACAGAGCATACTGACAATATTCATGTGCTGAGGTATAATATTTCTCTAATTCTGATGCATCAATTTTTCCATGCATTTCCCCTCCTTAGTGCAGCAATCAAGTACAGTTTAATAATGTCGGTACCTTTATTCCACAAACTGGAACAGATAGTCAAAAAGCATTACATAGAATTAAGATCCTAGTAAATCGCTGTTCAGCATTAACCTAATCCTGGAGGCAACTTGACTCTTTAAGCACACTAGCTTTCATACCCTAAGATTTTTCATTCACATTAATTTCTGAGCTTGCCTTTAAGTGTTTTTGTCTTGGCAGACCTGCAATCCCATCACTTAGCTCATGCCTGTGCTGTGTGAAAATCCCAAATCCATTTGTTTTTCAGCTTGTCTTTGCTAAGTAGCCTTGTATACTTACTGTTCTCAGAAAATGTGGAGAAAATGTGTGTTTGTATTTTGAGGAACTGTAAGGAGGGAATAATCATGAATCTAGAGGAATCCAGAGCAGATCTTTCTTAATTTGCCTGAATTTTGAAAAACAGGTATCTTATTTGTAAAATTTCCATATTGGTTACCTCTTGGCATTTGACCTGCCAGCCTGCTAAATGAAAGGGTGGTCAGCATGCTGACTAATGTGTGGTTTGGGTAGACTTTAAGTACTTATCATAAGGAGTACCACTGCCTACCACTTGAGCTACATTTTGCACTTTAGGAGCTCACCCAGTAACACGTGGCAAGTCTGCAGCAAAACAAGGAACAAACTCTATGAGCCTCTAAATGTTAAGCTAGCTTTCCAGCCAGTAGGCTGTCCTTTCTTTTCAGTATTTGAACACAAAACTGAATGAATGAATGAACTATATGAATTAAATATATGGTGTATATTCAAATTCTAGGTCAGAAATTCCAGCCTTTGTTTTCATTTGTGTTTGGATCTCATGATTTATTCAAGTAAATTATCAACCCTCTAGATAAAAAGACAAAAAAAGTACTTTGAGACAGCCTTGTATAAGGGTACGTGATAGGTTGTGAAATTGCTACTTCCTACCACAAGACTAATCTTTTTTTTCTTATTTCTAACTTCATGCACCCAAAAGTGCCATTTATATCTATTAGGGAAATAAACCCCGATGTTTCAAATTACAAACAAACTCTCTCATACCTGCCATGATGAAAATGCTCATTATAATAAAACTATGACGTTACCGTGCATTTCTTGTACCGAACCACAAAGATGGACAGAGTGTGAAACAGGATTTCGGATGAAACAGAAAGTCATTTCATTCCAGCCTGGAGGTAAATCTGCACTGAGCATGTACCAGCGTGACACAGACCACAGAAATCCTCCCTGTCACTTCTGCATTGAGTCACAATTCTGTAACATTAGTAGGATCATTCTTCTATGCTACCAGTATAATCTTAATTTAATTAAGAATGTTGTGAGGGTAAACAGGAATGTTGTAATCCAACCTGAATAATACTCACTGACACAATGAAAGATTGTTACCGCTTTCCAAGTGCTATAATTGCCAACCTTTAGAAAAAGGAGATGGGTAGCAATATGGTCCTTGTTTTTCTCTGGGCAGCTGTGTAAGCAAAAATGCATGATTCAATATGTCTATTGGGCACCATTGCGAAATTAATTGTCTGGATGGAAGACAATTTTGGTCCGTTTTGGACTTTATAATATTTTTTTTTCCTTGCTATGCCTTGTTTGAGCCAAAGGAGGGGTTTTTATTTTATTTTGTTAAAAACACTGCAGTTCTGAGCACACGATTACACATAGCTACAGTTTCAGCAAGGGTTTTACGTATTCATTATCTAAAAGGAAGAAAAATGCGCATAAATTGAAACTTCCATATGTTAAAGAATAGTAAGGTCATAAATATGATTAGGGTGTAAGCACAGAAAAACTTCCTTTTGCTCTATGATTTTCTAGTGTTTGCACATCTAAATTCTCCTTTGCTCTACTCCTTTATCTTTTTTTTTTTTTTCTTTTTCCTCTCTTTTCTAGGATGAAAACTGTGTTTTCTTCCACCTGCAAGGAAGAACAACTGCAGGGAAGACATGCTATGCTCCATAATGAAACAAGACTGCTAAGAGCTGTGAGAACTGGAGAATACTCAGGAGAAATAAATTGTGCAGAAAAACATCCTTCTAGTCTCTGTGTGGCTGGAGGCTTGTAACTTGGCCAAATCTGGCTGGATTTCTATAAAAAGGAGAAAAAGTTTGTGTTTGGCTCCAGTTTCCTGCCAGATTAAAGATATAAAATTGAAAATATTGATGGCAATGGTTCATTTGAAAGTATGGTATTTTTCTTAAATCTTACCCTCAGGAACTAATTAACTACTTTGGTGAAATTTTATGAACTAATTCAGCATGAGGACACCTGGCACAAACAATTTCAGGACATTTAGTTGAAGTTGTTCAGCTTCAAGGCTGAAAACAGGTTTCCCTGAAATCTAATGCTGTCATAATTACCACTGCTATTTCCAGCACCGGCAAAAATATAGTTATAGCAATGTAATTAATCTGATTGCTGAAGAAATTGTATGTGTAGAGAGATGTCTAGAGGAAACATAGATGTTTTTCTTTCGGTTCATAACTCGGTCAAGAGGCTAGACACCTATGGAATGAGAAACAAGGGATAAAGCTCTTGATGAGGTCACTGACGCCCACATAATTCCAGGGATTTACCTTGTTCCCATTTTATCACTAAAAGAGAAACTATATCATAAAAATCCATCCTTGATCTGCACAGCTCAGGGACTTGTTGACAAATTGCAGCTTCTGTGGGTCTGTGCCAGAAGAAGATATGATCTGTCAGTGTGACATGAACAGACAGGTCAGGGAATGAGGTCATTCTATTGAATATATATCTGGGAAGCAGGGCTTTATATCTCATCTTTAGAGTAACCCTCTGTGATTGAAACTGGCATTGTTTCCCAGAGTATAATTCTGGTTATATTGATTCCAATTTAGCTTGTTCCTTTGCTGGTAAACTTTAAGAAGGGAATGAAGGTGGAAGACTGGTGTAGTGAGGATAATGAAAAATGAAAATTTAAGAGCTGGCAGAAGCTTCCTGAATTTGATCCAAACTTTAAAAGCTGTGATTGTCTTGGGGGGAAGGGGCACGTGTGTGGATCAGTACTTACAGAAACAGGGCACTAAAGCTTGCAGTGTAACCAAAGAGCAAAATCCCCCAGAAGGACAACTCCATTAAATGAAAATGAATAGCATGTGTGACCCCTAAGAAAACAGTCTTCTGACATTTTCCTTGCATCTGAATGTTCATTTGGGTGCACGCGAGTTGAGAGGGAAGATACACCAGCTACAATATCACGAGGACTGTGGATCGCACAGAGGACTGTAGACTGAATTTGGGAGTTTCTCATCTCTTGGTGGTTCAGGGCAGCTGGAACACAGCACAGCTTCATGCAGGCAGGAAGTATTCACTGGCTACAGACTGCATTTTATAGCATTAAGATTCTGTTTGTGGCTTTTGCAAACCTCTCTTGGAAAGTTACTAGTGAGATTAAATGCAATGCTGACAGCCTGTGAAAGCTGTGATGGATGAGCTGCCATCTTTAAGGCAGCCAGTTCCCCACTAAGGTCAGCGCCTGCACAACCAAAAGGAGAGCACAAAGCTACCTGGGCTGGATGGTGGGTGGAGAGGCACTGGCAATCATTGGCCTCCATAGGCAGAACATAAAAATACCTGGATCTGAGAAAGAAAGTGCAAAGAAGATAAACAGATCGATATTTTACCTCTGCCCTTGGACTGTCATTAGCTGACAAATCTCCATCAGGATGAGAATATTTTGTGTTCAGCTTTGTCTCTCCTTTGGTCAAGGCAGCAACAGAAGCATCCTGAATTAGATTTCATTGACAGAGATCGTATTAGCAGTGTCCGCAGCATCACCTTGGGTAAGCCTGTGGTGGTCTTCATGCAGGAAAACAATGTATTTCCACCTGTGCATCTCATCCTTGCAACAGCAGAATCTTCTTGAGATAGCTATTGCAGCTTTCCTCCTGTGACTGGGACCTCCAGGTTGTCATGGAGAGCTCTGGAGGCTGCAGGTGGAGTGCTAAGGGCTGCAAGGCCTCTCCTAAATTTTTGGTACAGAGATTTCCACCCTGACAAACCTCATTAACTTTGCAATGGGAAACACAGTGATAATTATAGACTCAAAAGCTTTGTTCTGTGAATGTTCTTTGCTGAAAACATGAGGTCTTGATCATTAATCAGAGACAGAAGAGGAGTCATGTTGCTTAACACAGTGGTCATCTAAATCCGACTGAGGCTAATAGGAGGAATTTCAGTGGGTTTTCATCAATCTATATATATTTGTATAGGCAATGACTTATGTGAGTTGTAGACAAAAGATAACCATAAGAACACTGGGGGAGGAGAGGGATGCAGCATCTTGAGCAGCCTTGTTTGTAGCGCAGCAAATAATAAGAGGAGTAGGGAAAGCCATGAGGACTCTGAATAGTGTCTAGGAAAGACCCACATCTCTTCCCTTCATGTCTGGTGGATTTTTGTTTCCTGACAGACACCGTTGCAGAAAACAAATATCCAACTACCAGGCTGTGTATTAACACCTGGATACCAGTTCAGTGACAAGCAAACAATCCAGAAGAATTCACACAAACATTCATAATCCTTCCCATCACAGTCCATTCCTTCAGAATATGAGAATGAACATACTAAGGCGCAAGCCTATAATATGCCACAGGAAAAAACTGGAGAGATCAAAGGTATTGATGATTTTCTGAGTCTCTGATAAGCACATTTGCCAAAGAAAAGGGGGAAAATAATCTCATGGATCTAGAAAGTGAATGCCATGCAGGACAACAAAAAGCAAAAAATGGGTATTGCCCATCTGACATTCATGATATTGTTTTTAAATTCCAGCACTGACCTTTGAGTTTATGTCAAAGGCACTCCCACACGACAGCTATGAGATTTCTCATTAATGACGAACAACAACCAGGACTGACCAACTTCCACTAGTCTCAGTTCATCACTTTATGTCTAAGGCACCAGGAAGACATTAGGTGGTCCCTGACCACCCACCACTGACAAGTGTCAGGGACCTACCCAGTAATCTGGACAGGGATAAGCTCTGTATACTGAGATTGGTCCTGCAAAGGCTGAAGTGAGTTTTCCTACATTGCCACCTGCCTTTCCTAGACCCAAAGGTTTTAACTGTAAGCATTTGATTCCTGTTTTGAGAATCACGCAATCCAAACCACTAACCCAAAAGCACACCTATTATACCTATGTCATTTTTGACACATTTTTCCCTTGGACAAGCGTTGTACCAACAGGCATGGTGGCAGAGACTTTTTACAGGCTGGTATAAGGATCTTTCCAAGTGTGAAATGTTATTGTTCAGGTCAAAGCTCAAATACTTGGATATTACAGCAGTGGCTGGAGTTGAAAACCTGAGTAGAACCAGATAAAGTAGAAAAATCAGTCTTAATGTCTTTTTAAGACAAGGAACATTGTTGTTATTTGTTCACATAATATTTATCATGGAATATTTAAGAAAAAAAAAAAGAAGAAAAAAATGTTTCAAGCCCTTTTACACTTATTTTCTTTCTTCAGATACTTGCATTTTTAAATTGTCTATTCTTGCTATGGAGTGATGGCATCCCTGAAGGGAGGCGAAAAAACAAGATCAAGTGGAAATCAGTTCATGCTGAAAGAAATTTTAAAGACTAGGTTTTGTGAGTAACTAGTGTTTCTTGTTTGTGACCAGACATCCAATATGACTATGTTTCAGGTTTAAATAAATGCACAGTAAATGCAAAAGCAAAACAGAAATTCTTAGTGTTAAGATTTCCAGCTTCCATCTTCCTCAACATAAACATTCTGCTTTGTTTCAGAATTTTAAATTAATTTTAAAATGAATTTTTGTTTAAAAATAGAATGTTGAAAGTTTTCCTTCTGCAAGCATTAACATTTTAGCCTTTATGTATGATCACATTTGCAAATGTGTACATTGTAGCTACCAATTTGATGTGGCCAAGATTCCAATAAAATTAGTGGAACTAGTTTCTACTGATACAAACCAGCATGTGCACCTTATTTTTTAACTCAGTCCCCTGGAAAACAGACATTTTCTTTTCAGCAGCCTGAGCAGTAGATGAGTTACGTGCTGCAGAAACGTGAGCGGAGAATGTCATGTCAACACTATTACTCTTAAATCCATTTGGAAGTCTTCAGAAGTAATTAGTTGAATGAACCTCACCCCAACTTCATGGCAGGCAATTCTGCAGGCTCAGCTTTGCTGGCTTTCTAGATTAGAAGGCTAGATGAGATAAAAGCTGCCATACAATTAATCATTATTGTGAGGGTATTGCAATTAGTTCTGTTCCTCTTGTTCCCTCCCCAGAGTTATATGAAAGCTGGTGTCTTTTAAGAGTTTTCCATGTTTTCCTTCCTTGCCACTCTGTGATACTTGTTACTGCTTTTATTGGTGATCAGAATGGGCTCTAGCATGAATGGCCATGGCTGTAGGTAGGATTAGCAGACTGGGCCAAGGAAAAGATCATAGAATCATAGAATGACTAGAGTTGGAAGGGACATAAAAGAACATTTAGTTCCAGCCCCCCTTGTGACGACCAAGGATACCTCTCACCAGACCAGGTTGCTCAAAGCCCCATCCAGCCTGACCTTGAACACCTCCAGGGATGGAGCATCCACAGCTTCTCTGGGAAACCTGTTCCAGTGTCTCACCACACTCAGAGTAAAGAATTTCTTCCTAATATCTAATCTAAATCTCCTCTCTTTCAGTTTAAAACCGTTACCCCTCATCCCATCGCTACACTCCCTGATAAAGAATCCCTCCCCATCTTTACCCCAGGTCTGCTTTAAGTACTGGAAGACTGCTAGATGTGTCCTTGCTGTGTGAATTTATGCCTTGACAGACTAGATGGTATGGAAATAGCACATGGCACAGTGCTACACATCTCACACCACCAGCATTTGCATTATTGAGGCTTACCCTTTCCCTTCCCCTCGTAACCTGGGCTTTGCATTTGGACAGGAAGGAAAATGCAGCTTTAGCAATGCAGAAAATAACAAGACTGTCTGGTCGTCCATGATGAGCTTTGAGTCTCATTTTTAGGGGATAGACTATGGAGAGTGTGGGATTGTAAAACTAATTTTCTCCTTTTTGAAAGAAAAACTGCATAATAGTATTGTGAAAAATTAATTTTCTAGACAAAACCAGAGAGATACATCTGTCCCAAATGATGCCCTTCTCACTTGGTTAGTCGCTAAGGTGGGACATGAAATACAGTATAAAATCCTTGTTTTGAGACAGGAAGAATCATACTCTTATTCAATCCAAAGGAACTGCAAATTTTTTAGGGCTGAGAAAGTGATCTGATGAAGCATCACTGAACACTTGTTCTTATGCTCTTCATTATTGACCACTGTTAGATTAGACAGACAGTTTCTCTGATCTGCTATGGTCATTGAAAGGTTATTACTAGCTATTTCATTGAATGCATTGTCTTGCTCTTTTTCATAGGAAAAAAATTAAGATCCAATGCTAATTCACACCTGAACAATTTCTGGATATTTTTACTGTCTTTTCTGGTGGAAATTACTGCCCAGCACTGACTTTTGTCTAGTATTTCTCTCTCTTTTTGGATTTTTTTTTTCCCTCACATTTTTATCCACAATATCCTTATAACACATGGGCTGTGTCTCTAGGTAATTTCATTCCTGCTTTGGGCAAATGTTTTGAGTAAACCAAAACATCATCCATTCAGTTGTGTAGCTGCAAAACAAGTGAAACACATGAGGCTGCAAGGTCTGTTGTTTCCATCTTGTGATAATGTTACTTCATTATTTCACTGCTGTATAGCTAAATAATTAAATCAACATCTCATTTTATGTAACAATCACAACAGAATCAGGGTGCTGTCTGCAGGTTAGACTCTGAAGTTGTTCTTCTCTACTACAGGCAGTATTCTTTTGGCTTTATCTTGTCAAAACCAAGACAGATGAGTAGGTTAAAGTATCTTTATACTAGGGAATGTTTCTAGAGACATGGCCTCAGGATCTCACTGAGTTGGATACGCAAAGCCACATGATCTTGCATCAGTCAGCAATAGCTCTGGGTCTAATTTGAAGAGAATGTGGAAGTGTTAAATCCTTAGCATCAGTCTTCAAGATGAACAAGTATGGGTCAATTGCTCAAAGCATTTTTCAGAGATCTGACAATTTTCTAAATTGTCCATCATCTTTAAAGGTACTTTGATTGCAACACTCAGCTGAAGACATAGATGGCTATAAGATGGTTGCAAAAAGCAGGCATCTCTGCATCAGTTCAGCTTGGAACATTCACAGGAGGAGATCAGGATTTTGTAGGGAAAAAAATCTCACAATTGCAGTTTTAAGTTCACAAGAAGGGAAAATCTTTTCAATTTTTGTAAGCAACAACAACAAAAAAGCAATTATAATCTGCTAACAGCAGATGGTTATTAAAAAAATTACATGTAAAAAAAGCTGCAAATGTACCATTTAGATTTTTTTAAAAAAAATAGTAGCACTGAACTATTGTTTTAACACTGCAAGTCATTGGTATTGCTTTGTGAGCACAAGTTAATTATCTGTCCAGTACAGCCAGCCCCCCTAATTTTTATCTATGTATAGACTGGTGTAGGCTATTTTAGTATATGTATTAGACATTAAAATGTCACTAGTCACTTGAATTCAGTTCCCCATTAAGACTCAGGCACTGAGCAGATTGGGTACTGAGTAAATCTACTTAATACCTGGTAACGTGTGCAAATGTCTCTGTCATTATATTAATTTGAAGATAGGAGTAACATGGCCTCTAACAGCCATATTTCATCCTGAAAACACTCCACTGACATAAGAAGATCAAAAACATAGTAGGAGTCAGTGAGGAGGGCAGAGCAGGATGCTGCTTTAAGCGTGTCTCCTGAAGTCTGGGAAATGTCATACAAGAAATTTAAAGGATATCAGAAAGAAATCTGGAGAGCTAAACAGAAGATAAAGAAGAGGCAGGAACAACTGTATATTTATTTGTGTTTATACATATAGTCACAAAGAGGAACTATAAATGAAGTAAAAGAACCCACACAAACCCAAATGTATTGGGGGTTCACACAACTGTAAGAATCTTTTGAGTCAAAGTATCAAAAAATTGTGTTCAGTTAAATGTGTAATTTTCAGAAATATGAACAGACTACTGGAATTAAACTGTGAAAGTTCCCTTTATGCTTAAGCTGAATATGAGTTTTCAACACTAGAGTAAAAAAAAAAAAAAAAAGTCACAAAAAATATCTGTTCAAAATGCAGTAGTGTCGTGTGTCCTGACACCACATATTGCTTCACACTACATGGAGTGCAATGCGCATATACTCTGCTGTACAGTTTTTACATCGAAACATTCCCCCAGACACAGCTTACAAGCCATCAGAGAACTCTATGCTACGTTTCTGACAGTGAAAAGAGAATTGCGACAAAGCTCTCCCTTCTCCCTCCATCTCCAAGCAATTGTCATCTGCTAAGATCCAGGGATTCTGTCCACACTGCTGAAGTGGGTATTCAACAGAAGGGAGGCAGAGGAAGAATTTATAATGGATTTACAGAGATTTGGTCTACAATAAAATAATTGAACAGCTTTTTTTTGAGAAGTTGTTTACTGAAGTAAACAAGTGTTACAAATGTATGAGGTATCAAAATGTCTTTTGCACAACTTACAGAATGCTGTTTCACCTTTCCACCTATTACATGGGTTGCTTTTTAAAGAAAAATTTATTCAATGCACTGAGAGGTGGGTCTCATATCAGGAAATTGAGGTGGTGAGATGCTGTTTTTTTTCCTGGAACATGTAATTAATTTTGAGGGTTTAGTAATTTTGAAGTTTATTGGGAAGGTTTGTCAAACAATCTCATTATGGGAAATACTTGCACAGTATCTTTATTAAACTAATGACATTGATCTTCCTGATGTCAATATTAGTTCAGGCAAAATAGTAGACTTTTGTAGAATATGAATTGACTGAAAAAATTCAAGGGAGCTTCACTGGAGTCTTACTTTTCAGATCCTTTCTGAAGGAGAGCTCATGAATGTGCTGAAAGGAGAGCTCATGGATGAGCAAAGGTCTTTTCTTGGTCACAAGAACACTGAAGGAGAAAGGTCTGTGACATATGAACCTTAAAATAGGAATGACAGCTGCATAACTGCAGTGCACCCACTTAGCTCCATCATGTGATGTGATCTGCCAGCGCGGACAATGCATGAGAAAATGTTGAGGCTGAAGAATTACATATGAAGGTGATAACAGTAAGAAATGGATGTGCTGGGGGAGAAAAAATAAAAAATCTTAAATAGCCAGTGGGTAGGAAGAGCAGTAAGAACACATTTAGCTAATTAGACATAACAAGCTCTCTTATTGCCTACTAACCTCACTCAAATTACCTCATTTTTTGCTGCAGGCTAAGAACATGCACTCAGTTTCCATGATAACTTGTTGGTACATCTGTGGTTAGGTTGTCCTGTTGGCAAGCTCCCCATTCGGCCGGCAGGTTCTTTGGATAACCCTTCTGTACTTGCTGCCTCTGGGCTTTGATTTTTTTATTCAGAATACCAAGTAAGTATTAAAGTAAGCAAAGTAACAGCTAACAGCTTGCAGGACTTTAACTTTGTTGAATAAAGCCCCAAACTTTCTCACATATATCCCAAAGACATCTTGGACACTTTACTAACACAAACCTAAGGAATGCGGATGATCAAGAATTAATCAGTAGTTTTTTTCTAGAATATTAATTTTTAACTGAAGCCAAACGCATTTACTGGGATTCTAGTTCATGTTTATTGCCACAAATGAAAGGAAATAGTGAAGAGACAAGAAGAGAGAAGCAGAAAAATGAAGGTGGAAGGACAGAGAGGAGGAAGAGTTTATGTTTATTATGCCAGCTTGGAGGTAGAATGAGAAAACAGTCTCTTAACAAACAGAATGGCAGAAACTCCTTGCTAGAAGCATCTGTTTAACCTCCTCTATCCATGATGTATCCATCCAATTATGCAGATATTCTTTTGATGTGTAGAAGATGCTATATTAATACACCCTGGGAACCCAAATCATGATTACAGCTGACAAATTCATATTCTTATCCAGTGCAATAGAATTTTCAGTGTTCCACTGATAAGGCTGTAGCTCAGTTTACCTAGCGGCATGTGTGATCCTGCATCTACACATATAAACACACTCACAACAAATGCTCCTTGGATCAGATTGAGTCTGTCCAATATACCTGGCAGAAAACGTTGGCCTTACAGCAAAACTTGGATGTGGATGCTGACAAAAAACTGCTCTAAAGAGTCCCTTTTGTACCAGGAGGTATTCAGCATTAGCTTCTCTGCAGATTAGAGCTGGTTTCTGACATTTATTTATTTCCTGTGTTTCAGTCAGCTAGCTAGTTCAAACCTACACTCTGGCCAGAGTTGCAGTAAATACATAGATAATACTATGTGGGGAAAAACATACCTTAAAATATAAAGAGTATTAAGGGCTGGGAAAAAAAAAGATACAATTTCTTGGGAGTAACCTAATCTGGCCAATGAAATATCAACTGTGTTTTATCACTGATAATCACAGTGGCTGCTCGGTAAATCTGGAACAGGTGCAGATCGCCATCCATGTGTGGATGAGAAACACCACGTTTCAGACTACAGAGTGAAAATGTAACATCTTTACCCAGCCTCGCAGGTATAACAGTGGCAAAGACAGGCAATAATTCATTTGATTTCTCTCAGGAAGCTTGCTCACAATTTCCTAATGGCTGGTGGTTTTTTTTTTTTTTTTCTTAAATACATAAATAAGCCTAGGTTTGGGGGAATAAAATTGCTGGTACTAAAAGAAACAGCTGGTGAAAAACAGTAAGTGCTTGAAGCCTTAACAGTTACTGTCGCTAGCAATTCAGGACATGTTATCACCCCATTATTTTTTTACCCTTAGAAATAAAATGAGTGTTATTAAATGGTTTAGAAAACAACAACTGCCTGTGGTAAAGTTATGTTGCACTCAATGGAAGGAATATTAATAAGAGGACAGGTATGATATCTTTGAGAAAAAGAGGTGGAAAAAGAAATGTAGAACCCATTTCAGAGACAAGAGGCAGTTACGATACTATACTACCACAATACATGGTTTAAGGTGGAAGAGATCTCTGCAATTCATGTAGTCCGAAATAGTGCTCACAGTGAGTCCACCCAGAGAAGATTGCCCGTGTCATATTCAGGCAATACTGGTAAGGAAGGAAATCTTAAAGCCTCTCTGGACATTTGTTCCACTGTATAACCACTCTCATGCTGAAGAAAGCTTCATAATTAATCAGGTGTTCTTGTGCTGAAAAATGTTTTTCACTTCTTATCATTCTTTCACTGTGCACCTCCAAGAAAATCAGTTTTTACCTTCATTTTACTGATTATCAGGTGGCTGAAGACAGTAAAATGATTCCCCTCTAGTTCACCAGAATGAACAAGCTCAGATTTCTCAACCTCTCCTGTTACATTTTGTGCTCTATCCACCAGACCACCTTGCAGATTTCTGCTGAACTCACTCCAGTATGTCAAAATATTTCCTGTACTGGGGAGCCCGAAACAAACACAGTACTCTACGTACATTCACACAAGTGCTGAATAGAGGTGCAAGGATCACTTCTCTCGACCTGTTGGCTACACCTTTACTAATACAAGCCAGGATGCAGCTGGCCAACTTCACTGGAAGGACACATTGTTGGTTCATGGTTAACTTGTCCACAAGGACTTCCACGTTCTCTTCTGCACAGCTGTTTTCTCTCCAGTAGTACCCAGCTTGTACTGCTGCATGGTGTTGTCCATTGCAGGTGCAGGCTTAACATTGCTTTTACTGAACTTCATGCAGTTCCTATCAGACCTTTTCTCCAGTCTGGCAATGTCTCCTCTGTGGTTATACCCTACCCTACCTGCCAGCGTATCAACCACACCACTCAATTAGATACTTGTGAAGGTACTTACTTTCTGTCCCAACATTGTTTGTAGTAAAGGTATTCAAAATACTACCAGTAATTTGCAGTTAACTGGACTTTGTACTACTCATCACAACCCTTTGAGCTTAATGGTCCACCTAATTCCCATTCACCTTGTATTCTATCCATCCAAACTATATCTCACCTCTTTGGCTACAAGGACACTATGACAGACATTCTCGAAACTCTTGTTAGAGTCGAAGTTAACATAATCCTTTTTTCTCATCCAGAGTGTGAGTCTTCTGAAAGCAATGGCAGAATTCAGTCAGATTGTCAGGCATGACTTGTCCTTGGTAAATTCATGCCAGCTGTTCCCTGACATTTTCTTATACTTCATGTGCCTGGAATTTGCTTTTTGGGACAATTTGCTTCATAAATGGATCATCCTTTTCTTCTTTTTTTTTTTTTTTTTTCAAGGCAACTAGATTGAAAAGAAGTATGGGTATAACAGATTTAGCTTTAAACTACATAACTCAGATATTGATATATAAAGATACAGACATCAGTATAGGGTGTACTACCTATCCAGAAACACCTACCAGTGCACCCCTCCCTCAGTTCATCCTCATTGAAGCTTCTTCCTAGGCTGCTCATGCAGCATCATACACATGCAGATGTAACTGCTGAGTCGAAATAAAAATAACCAGAGATAATTCCGTAGCGTGTAGTAAAGACAGGTGAAAGTTTTTGGTAAGCATTAATTTTGGGTCACAACTCAAATTTTTCTACCTGCTGGATTTCTGCTTTGCCTCTATTTGGTTTTGTTTTTCTAAGCACTTTTCATATTTTCAACTCACTGACCCTTTTTCTTTTTCTTACTAGTATGTTATTTAAAAAAAAAAAAGTGTAAATTCAAACTAGACCACGTATTATTACGGAGGGCAGAATACAGGCTCCTAGCTTGAGACACCAAAAAAGAGAGTAAAAGTACTTAATTCTCATGCCATACATGCAAGAGGGTTGAGCAAATAGAGCAAAATTATTGAAACAAATGAAAAAAAATTCTATTACACCTTGGTTCAGGTCCTAGAAAAACAGTCTGGTAACAAGCAGTTATCCATCTCTGAACAGGTGGTATACCTGAGTATGCAAAATAAAAAGTGGGGGGAGAAAGGGAGCAGTGAAGTAAGGGAACAGCTTAGACCACAGATGGCTAAAAATGATCCAAGAAAATATTTGTTTTTAACCCAGAATGATTGCATCTTTTCATATACAGCTATGGACACTGAGACCTAACCATGAAAAAATGGGGTTTGCTTTTGCTTTCTCATGCAAATTTGACATTTATGGAAACAGTTATTTTTCTCTGATGTCTCTAGTGAAAGACAAACTGGTTTGATCTACATCAACTACTCAGTACTGCTTTCATTCAGAAACATATGCTGAACTTTGCACTCCGTAATCTGATGGGGGCGCACACTGCAGACTGCAGAAAAGCTGTACCTACATGATGATTAAATATCTAAAATTACACTACAGCTCATCTGCAACAAGATTTAACAGTTTTCAATTTCTTTGGTCTTCTAGGGATTAAGTGTATGATGTTGACTCACTTCCTCTTCTGTTACTAGCATTCTGCACATTTTGTAAATCATGTAGTGCCATGAAATTGATGGGGCTACTTATAGCAAATATGGACGTTTAGCTCTGCCAATCAGTTGTAATAGTTCTCTAGAACTGGATAAGGATCTGTGTCCTTTCAGCTTTCTCAGGGTGTCAGCAGGTTGAGTCCACTGCTAACAGGAGACCATGAGACCTATCTCAGTGACATTCCACCTGCATTTGCAAACAGGTGGGTTGGAAAGATAGTTGTTGGAGTGGCATGTAGCTACACATAAAACATTAATAGTACAGAATTTAGGGTTATTTTTCATGCCAAATTAAAGGAATCAAATGAATATGGAATTTCTTCTTATCTCTCTCTTCCTTTTTGCTAGTTAAATTTGTAGACTAATAGTTTTAGAGTGACACTTTCAGATGTTATAAAAGTTTTTCTGAAAGTCCCACAAAAATTAAAAAAAAAAACCCAAGATGAATAAATAATAAAAAACAATTATTGAAGGGAAGCTTTTTGCAGGTAATCCTACTTGGACTCGTAGTCATGTGTATATCAAACACTATATTTAGAACAGAATTTTAACACTCATTGTTATAGTTCATTAAGCAATGCAGATTCATAGACAAACATAGACAATGTTTACGCTATACAACCTGTTTTTTGGGTCTAAATCAGAGGCTGCGTTCCTCAAGTTAAAGTTGATTTTAACTGTAAGGGTAGGGGAGGGGAGGGGAAGGGAGAGGAGGGGAGGGGAGGTGAGGGAAGCTTGTACTCCATTCTCACTGGACGTCTGTCCTGGACCCTCTGTACTGTCATGAGATGCTCAGTAACAATCACCTAACTTCTAGGAAGCATTGTGTTCCTTGCCACTTAATACCCATTAAATGTTTTCCCATCATTTTCCTTTATTTTAAATGATTCTTTCTCATAATTCTTTATGTCCCTTTGCTTCTTATCAGCTTATGCACAGTACTTTTATGACCTCTCCACTTTCATTTACCTAAGCTAAAGGAATTAAGCTGTCTTTAATTTCTTCTGACAGGACCAGCCTGATATGCATTGTCTGCACCTGTTCCAATTTGAATTTGCCATCATCATCCATAAACTAATCTTTACTGCGATTTGACTTGTAATTTCTATAATACCTTCGATACTTCCATGCCACTGATAAACATATCACTCCAAATACCTCTTGAAGTGACATTTGTTTTATGCACAGTTGCATGAGGTTTGTGTTTTATAATCACCCTGTAAATGACTGATATATCCAAGAGTTTCTCTCCTGCCTTCCAGCTAGCGTGTTATAGCAAGCAGTCTTGCTATTAGTCCTTAAGGGCATGGCCTTGCACTTTTTACAATTACATTTAATTCCACTTCTATCACTCCTCTGGGTCACACAGCTTTTCCTCTACAATAATCCTGTCTCTTCTAGATAGAAAATGCTCCCGCTTCATGATATCAGCAAATTGTGTCAGTATGCTCCTGCATTTTTATGCCTAGGTCATTAATGAAAATGTTAAAGATCAGCAAATTGAAGGGTAATACCTAATATTCTTAGGGGGTAGATCCAGTTCCAACTGGTGGGGTCAGACTAAAACCCTCCTTTTCTAAAATGTTACTTAAATTTAAGAGTGTGTGTGGTTGTATATGTGTGCAATCCAGCTGTCGTAATTTTTTTGCCAGTAAATCACCCATCTCAGTTGGCCCATGTCAACTAACCCATCTGTTACAGTTATAAGAAAAGTACTAGAGAAAAGGCTGATTTATAAAATGCTGGATGATCGTCCCTATTTTTATTAATGTGTGATTATGACTTCCCAGCTACATTGGGTGAAAATAGTCTAACGACACTGCTTTCCATGTGCAAATACTGAGTTGACAGACACTAAATGCTCCATGGCAAAGAGCCACGAATCTGTGCTGCTCCAGACACCTCACTCTGAGAATAGCCCTTTGTGTGGCTCCCAGCACAACGGGGGGCTCTGGTTCGTGACCCACGCTGGTCGGTGGTGCAGTTATAATTCCAATAATCCAAGGCCTTGAGGCTTCTATATGAATTAACTGCACAGGCTTGCTTTTAAGTGCCATTTTTTGGAGACAGAGATAGAGCAGATGGGGATTTGTACAGGCCAAACTGTTGGAAGCCAGTGATAAGGAAGGAAAAATATAATAAATAAGAAGGGGTAAAAAAAAGGAAAGAAAAAAAAAAAAAAGAAAAACCGTGAAAGACAACCCTTTCATTTGTGTGCTTTGTGTTGCCACCTGCCAACCTCAGGCCTTCTGATCTCCTCTCAGTGAACCGTAGAGGCAGCAGTTGGAAAGATCAGATATACGCTCAGGGCAATCCGTCAGAAACTACTTTGTCACATTCCCCAACACTAAAACCCACAGAAATAAAATCTATGTGTTCAAAACTGTAACTGTCCCATGTAAGGGAGAACTACTCTTTTTAACACAGAAAAAAGCACTGAATATGGCTCCTGCCATGACATCTTTTTTTATTTTTTAACATCACTAAAATATTAGCATCCTTTTTTTTTTTTTTTTTTTTTTTATCTCCCTTAAGCATCTGTACATTGTTTGTTAGCCCCTGGCAACACAGTTGTAATGTCATTCTCAAGAGAGTACACTGAATTCCATTATACAACAAGTTAAATAAAAAATGGTGGAACAAAACAACAGAGAAATCAAACAATTATTTAAATTATTTTAAGGTATTATTTGTCTGTCTTTTGCCACAGTATCAGCCCTACTCGGACCACTCTTTGGCTATGCTTTTTTTTTCTAAGAGATGAGACAGATGAATGGGCTTTTTTAAACTAAGTGCTGAAGAGCTTTTTTAAAAAAAGCTATATTTAAGTATGCATAGACTGCCCCAGAAGAGATAGTAATTTTTGAGTAAGTTTTTAACTTTTGTATTCTGTAATACTTTTATATACCATGTAGAATATACTGCAAAGAATATCTCCTTTCAAGCTCAAAGCACTTTGCAGATATCCAATTAAATTTTATACCAACCTGTTATATGGTATAATATTATAATACCTACCAACTCCAGTGATAAGTATCCACACCATATTTGGATAACGAGTAGCAGATAGAAGGAAATAAAATATACCACCTAGATATACATATATACACACATCTATACTGTCATTCTTAAAATAATCAATAAACTGTATTAAATTTAGTATTCCAGCTTCAATTGTAACCATCGCACAAAAGTACAGTATGCTGTCATACCATAATAATGTTCACCTGTAGAGTTAGGAAAAGATTCCCCATTTCTTTATTTAGCCTATGGGATGAATATCCTATTTATGTTACCACATGCTGAGGGGTCTGTTGGAGTATTTTCATTCAAACCTCGTTTCACACAGCTCACACAAAGGAATAAGCTTGGCATCTCGTCTGATCTGTACAACAAAACCACCATGTACTGGCAGAATTTGGCAGACCTGGGTAGTTTTTGCTGGAAAGAGTCTAGGTGTTATAATGAGGTCAGGACTGAATTGTACTGCCAAGACTCTATGTTGGGATGCTTCCACAACATTTCTCCAAACTACCCTTGAGTGCTGACCTTTTGGTGAGTTTCAGTACTTCCATGAGGCCTAAATGTACTCACATCTTTGAGTGAAAGATTATTGAAAGATAAATTTGAAAATTATTAAAGAATTACCAAAGCAATCTAATCTCCTTGGCAATCCTACAGTGCTCTTCCACAGTGCTCAGAGATTCATAAACATACTAACTGACCAGTCTGCCTAATAGTCTCAGTAATATTATTTCTTTCGTTTTGTGCTAGAAAGCAGCAGGTTTTTAAAATAATTATCAAGTCTAACCATCTTCCAGAATACCATGGTTTCTGAATAATGTAGTTTCACTCAAATTTATGCAAGGTGAATTCATCTGTGTGCACATACCATTGCATTGCCTGCTCATTACTGAAATAAAATTTAACAGAAATTTTGAACCTGTTATCTTCCTTTTTCATTCCTTTCCATGGTTTAACAATACTTCCAGAATTGTTAAGGAAAGTATGTTTTGGGGTATCTGTATCTAGTATACTATTTTGGGTATCTATTTCCCTTATTTGGTTTATGATTGGAGGACTGCTGAGTGTTCCTAATTTTCAAAGGTCAAGTTCTACAGTCTTTTCTGAATAAGAGATGCTTTTTAAATATTCCCTAAAAGAATCTCCCAAAATGTACCAAAAATTGATTTTTTCTTTCATTTACTCATCAGTACTTTACTCCCACTACAACTGTATTACTGACCTGTGATACTTAAAGAGACGCCAATAAGAACTGCTTTTGAAAACCAAGACACACATCGCACATACATCATCATCAGAGTCACTTTAAAATCAATGACAGTCATCAGTCACCCAAAGAAAACCTAATCAACCAAACAAAGGTCGAAAGGACACTCACTTGTATCTGGCTAGTCCCACGTGGTGTCATACATATTGTTAAAAAAAAATATTAAAATGATAGAGGCAATTAGGCAGCAATACAAAGTATTTTATTAGAAAAAGATTTAATCTTTACCATATTTTCTTTGTATTTTGTGCAGTATCTGTGGTACATTCTGCAGCAGAGTGTTTTCCCTTGCTTATTCTCCACACCTTGCTTTCCCCTCCTTGTTCCCTTCCCCAGCTCCCTGTTTTTGGTATTTAGAGGCATGGACCACAAGAAAAGAAAGTAGAGAATTTCAGAGGCAAAGTAGATAATTTCTGGAATTGGTGAGTTCTCTTAACATAGAAACATGTCGCCTTCCGTTTCCCATTGTAAGTAATTGTGGTTATCAGATGAAGCAGTCATCAAAAGGTGTTTTATGAACCATTGTGCTGATATAAAGCAAGCTGATGCTTTGTCACTGAAAGAAATTCACAATCATCCATTTTATATAACCAGGCACAGTAAGTTTCTTCATGGCCTTCTAAGACTTGCAGATACCTCCCTCAGAGCAAAAACCTCTGTCCCACACAGGAAAATGGGGAGAATTACAACCTCTAAAACTGTTTGCAGAAATAGCAGTAATGATACCAAAAAGTAGCTCTTTCCACTGCCACATCTTGCACAGTTTTGGACGCATTAAACCTCAGATTGCACGTATTTATTGATTAAGCGTCACTCCATTCAAAGATTAAGAAAGAGAGGTGGCAACAGATATGTGATTTGCTTCAGTATTTTTCTCATTACCTCAGTCTCAATTGCACATAGCATGTAGAGATATTAATATATAATATTTATAGATTTTTTAGGTACAATTAACTTACCAGACCTCCTCCAGAGTGACAAGGGCTATATAGAATTTAATTTGTCTCAGAACCTTATGTTGAAAATCATCTGCAAAGAAAAGTATCCAACCTGGCAGGAAGGAGGCAAGAGAAGCTTCTGAGGTGGCATGCTGCGGTGGTGCAGCACTGCTGAAAATGCTGAGCCTCCTTTCAAACACGAATGGGTTTAACTGTAATTGAATTTAGCTCCCAGACATTGCTGCTTGTTTCTATGCTGGCTACAGCAAACATTACCGTGGATTTTTCCCCCGTCTCTATTCCCCTTGGGGTATTTAAACTCTGCAATCAAGTCACCTCTCAACCTTCTTTTTAATAAGGCAAACAGACTGAGCTCTTTAAGTTGCCTGTAGTAATGTGTGTCCTGCAGGCCTCATCTCTGGGATGATATATATTTTATGAAATGAAAAAAGGATTATTTTTTTTTTTTTGAACTGATTCTGGTTCAATACCAGTGTGATACAGAAATTGTTTTAGCAGTCAAAAAACAAGGAACAGGGAGATAGTAGTACTGCACATTAGGACCGAAGATAACTAGCGTATAAAGCAAAGCACTGTGTGAAAATGGGTAGATTTTTTTATTGCAGCACTATCCAGGAACTGTAGCCAGAGCTCATACTGCATAATCAGACACACAGCCCAGAGGTCAGTCGACTCAGTCTACAGAGGCCAAAGAAAAGAGAGGTGAGCTAGAAACAGACAGAAGGAGATAAAATGTCTTGCTTAACTCACAGAACAGGTATAAGAGGGATGAGAATAAAAAGTAGCTTTGTGGATTCCCTCTCCTATTTCCCTTTTGTTTTAAACTAATTTCTGAATATGTTCTATAAACACTGGTGACTGAGATCAAGATCTCTTTTGCTCAGTCACTGTGCTGGTGTATAGAATTTTGGATTTTTTCTAGTGGGTTTGCCTGATTTTGCTCAGAGACCTGAAATGTTATACTGGTCTTGGACATATTCTTTATATGTCTCTGAAGAACAGATGAAGACAGAACAGAAAGAACAGTAGTGACTCGCTCTCCTTCCTCCCCAAGGCCAGCATCTTCTCTGCAGTAGCAGACGGCTGCTGTCAGAAGAGGACCTGGAAACCACACGTTAAACAGGATGGATGCATTAAACCACACGTTGGGTGGGGGGTTTATTTTTTTTTTTCTATATAATATGTAATATACATCTTGATCCTGATGCCTACACCAGAGCTTTACTGCCTTTAGTCTCCCTCTCAAATTGTGCCCTACTATATGAGCGTGGAAAAACAGCTGGAAGGTAATTCACTTTTTTCCCACCAAACATACATAGAGGGACTCTTTTGTAAACTGTCAACACACTCTATAAGCTCTATAAGCTGGTTAGTGAGTCAATGGAGAGGACTTCATGACGTGGCTTGTACTGAAGAATATTCCCACTATTACCAAAACCTACCAGATTACAAGAACATCAAACTTTTTGTTCTTGATGCGTGACCACAAAAGCTACATCCAGAGACTAACAATGCCAGGCAGCCCTTGAGGGAGTCAACAAACCTTTTCAACCATTTATTGACTGATGTAGACTATCTTTTGGGTGAAGGGTTTCTTTAAAGAAATTACATATTCAGTATAAACTATCCCAGTAGATAAAATAAAATGGGCTAAAGACCATTCACTAATCCTAAATTTATACAGATAAACATTCTTCGTACACAAAGAAATGTCCTCTTGCCTGTATTGCTTAGCAAAAATAGCCTGTGGCTTTACCTACCTCTAAATCACCTGTGGACACTGGAAGCTGCTACTTCCCGTGTATCGGTATTTCCAAGTGATCATGCTAGCTATTAAACAGCACAAATAACTATGGATCAGGGCTTGATCCCACTCCTTGGCCCTAACCATAAATATCAGAATAGATCTTAGACCAATCTCTGTGTCATTATGCTTATCTGATGTAAGCTGTGCCTAATAAAGTGGGATCACACAAACCTGGCTCCAAACAGAGGTACCTGTGGTATAGACCTCCTCACTCTAGGATCTTGCTGTAACTAGTAGACTCTGAGTTAAACAACTCTCTGGAGATGCCTTCCCTGACTGTGAAGTATCTGACAGGCTGCCTCCCAGACTCAATTATCACACTATAAACAGGGTGAGTTGCTGCCCAAGTGTGATGTGTGCTGTGGAACACCTCAGGCTGTTGTGGTAGATATTTGGGTGGATTTTCTTTAGTTTGTTACTGTGCTTGTTGTTCAGGACTGCTGTCAGGGGAGAGAGGACAAAGGAGAGCTGCAGACACTGGGATGATATGTGGTGATGTGGAAACCGACTCCTTAGTCCAGGCAGAGGTCTCTGAGAAGTTCCCAAGAGTGTCTCCCACTCAGGAGACCTAGTATTCATATGATTGTTGCTATTATGATTATTATTATCATGGTTATTATAATTATTCATTCACTCTAGTTAAAAGCCAGAATGCAGTCACCTTTGTGGGCTTAACCATAGACACCACAATGGGCTTTGTTTCTGCCAAGGAAGTTTTTGGGTTTTGAAATTATAAAGCGCATCCTTGCATTAAGCTTACATAGTTTTTGCTCACTCCTCTGGTACACTGTATCAGCTGTTTCACCTGCTTGATATAGCTCCCTTACAATTTATTTCTGTCTTATATTTCTGCCTTCTCATATAAAAACAGGTTCTGAAGGCTTAGGGATGTGTTTTACAGCTATACTGGATTTGATAGCTGCTATAAGAGATACATTTAACATACAAGTCTGAGGAACTCCGGTAACAACCAATATCCAATAAAGCTGATAGAATTATTATTTGTTGCACCTTTACTACAGGAAAATGTTTGACAATGTGCGATATACCCTGATTCATATCCTGTCATTTATCAAGAGACATCTTCTTATTAGACCTTGTTAACTGGAAAAGAAACATTTTTTTCCACTTTATGAGGAGTAAAACACGATAAATAATAATGGGAGAAATAACTGTCAGGCAATTTACAAATGATATGTTGTGATAATATGGCACCTTGATGGTTTATCCTAGGAAGACATATGTTGCAGTAATACTATGATTCACAAGGTGCTTTTTTTTATAATGGAAATAGATGTGGATGGACAAATATCAACTTAAAGCTCAAGTTGAATGAATCTAATGGCACAAATGCCATTAAAATCTCATGCTGGATAGCAAAGAGAAGGTATATAGAGATAGAATCATAGAATCATTTAACCTGGAAAAGACCTTTAAGATCATCAAGGTCTTAAAGATGAGACAGGACATCTTAAAGGTGAGTCAGGTGAAAGATGGCTGTTCGCAGCATTGGGCTGGGTAAAGCAGGGACCTATGTAACCTGAAGATTTCTGAATGCTTCAATATGAGAAGCTACCCCAGACTCCTCTGACTGCTACAAAATTGCCTCCCATGTCAGTGCATTCTCACTGGGTAAGTGAATCTTACCCAATACCTCAGGATTCGCATGGTACTTAGGAAGCAGTATTAAAACTTTTTCTCAACCTCAGATTTGCTTCTCTCTAGATGGCAGGAATTTTAACATTTATGTCAAAGAGACACAGTGAGTCAGAGTGAGAATCTTATTCTGTACACCTAGTCAAATTATACAAGAATTTTCATTAGCTAAATAATGAGAAATGGTGAAGAAAGCCATTAAAATAAGTGAAACATATGAAGAATGTCAAGAAATATGTAAATTTAGGCTCTGGTTTGGATTATCCGGGCAATAATTCAGGTACTGGAAGTCTTAAACAGGTCATTTGAATATAAACTCTGATATTCTCTAAGAATTCTTCAAACGTCTTTAGTACAAAAATGAAGTCTTCTGGCATTTTTCAAACATGCATAAATACAGACACGCACACACACATTTTCATAAGCATTTCCCTTTTGTTTTGGATGGAAGAGAGAGGGAGAGATGTAAAAAAACCTGGAAAACAAGGCAATGAAAAACTAAATTTGTGGAAAATGGAGCTTGCTGAAATGTCAGATTGTGGTTTGTATCTGTTGATTAATTCCAAAGTATCCAAGTATATAAAAAATAGCTTTTCTTCTACCTTGTTAAGTGGTAATTTTCGAACCAGACTGAAGATAACTTGAGTTCCCCAAAGTACAGGATGATCCTGACAATTTACCCTTACAAGACAGCTCTGTAACCTGAAAGTGCAACAACAAAATTAGAATCTTATTTTAGACCTGGGACTAGTTTGGGGTGTAATGTTGTTATATCAATTCTCTTCTGTGTAGCATAGCAGTGAACTAAGAAAATATTATCCATTTTGTTCAAGAAAGGAGAAAAAAATCAGCAAAAATATTGCTATAACTTTGGTAGAAAGTAAGATTTCAAGTAATTTTCATTACCTGAAATTTAATACATCAATTAAAAAATACTTAGAGGTAAAAGAAAAAAACAATTCCAATTTCTAGCACCTCAACCTGGTGTTTAAGTGTTTTAATTTTAATTAGTAATTAATTTTCCTATGTCTTTCTGAAGGTCTCAGTTTTACATTTGAACCTCTATATTTGTCTTACATATGAGAGGATTGTTTACCTTAGAGTTGGCCACAAATTGATCCTAAGAGGTCTTTTGAGATCAGCCGGGGATATAAAATTAAGAAAATCCTTGGTTCAGAATACATATTTAATTCAAAGGTCTGTTTTCAACCCATGAACTTTAAGCGTTTAACTAACTTAATGCCAAAATCACCTCTTTTTCCCTGTACAGTTAAGAGGTAATCCATCAACTAACATCTGAGTTGCTCTTAGGAGGACATAGGCTTCCCCTCTAGTGGTGAGGAAACCACAATTACTTAATCTGAAACTACATATAATATTTCAATTACCTAAAAAATTATCTAATCTAGGCTGAAGCTCATTTTTATACTTTTATGAACACTCATGAAAATAGCGACTGTCATGAGATTATATTAAGAAATTTGGAGCCACATCTTATTTATCCTTCAAATTGTTATCATAAATCCCAAATATCAGACGGTATATGCTCGTGGTTTCCTATGGATTTTGAAGAATGACTGATGATGATTTAATGAAGTTTTATCTGAATTTCTTTACCTTCATTTGTGTGGGAAAAAAAATACAAAAAAAACCACCCCAAAAAAAACCCAAAGAAAAACATTCACTAAAGTCTGCCTTTAATTCTTTTATAAAATTGCTGAAAACTTTCTGAGTAGTATTTGCATTTTTGCCTTTTTCTAAATCATAAATAAGTGATTATAAGTCTGATTTCTGGAACATATCAAATTATATCAATACAGAAGGGAAGGGGAGGGAAGGGAAGGGGAGGGAAGGGAAGGGAAGGGAAGGGAAGGGAAGGGAAGGGAAGGGAAGGGAAGGGAAGGGAAGGGAAG